>JAPZDV010000006.1:13687080-13756076 GCA_029814665.1 Acanthurus lineatus
ATTATTTGCATTGATATTTACTTCATATTACTCTGTTTTTGTTGCTTATTTTGTTTTTTAAATTGATTGTTAATAGATAGATAGATAGATAGATAGATAGATAGATAGATAGATAGATAGATAGATAGATAGATAGATAGATTTAGGTTTTTTGGTCACACGTAGAATTGGCTGTCACGTTCACATGTCCCCTATTACTGTTATTCATGTCATCATTACATCATATCTGCTCCTGTCGTACGGTCTCTGCTGCCTCCACAGCTGCACTCATTGTCGACCATAAGCTTGTTTCCATGCACTGATTGTCAGCTGCTGCTTATTGCAGCCTGATCCAAGCCATGGATGTGTCGCTTTTAATGTGCTCATGGTAATTGAATAATTACTGCATGTGCACTGGATGTGTCTTAGCCAGCTGCTGCTAATCAGATGGATTGCTGGGTTTGGATCTATCCAGCACATTAATAATATCACCCCTGCACTGGTTGGAGTTGCTCTTTCGGGGAACAACCACATGGTGCCCACGTAATATCTGGAGTTGGGCTCTGTATCTTATGTGCTTTTGGAGGAAGTTTATCACCACTTTGCGATCTCTGCTGAGCTGAGCTGAACTGAGCTTGGTGGGAGCTTGTGGAGACAGATGAAATGGTAGCTTAGATGTCAAATATTATCTCTGTACGTGTGCTGTAGCCACAGGAATCAAGTCTGTGTGAGTTATGAGATTACTGTTACTCTAACTGCGTGTGACTGTGACCACAGTTACTGTGTTACATGTGTGCATGTGTCCCCACATGTCTTGTAATGTGTTCAGCTTTATTCACTAATTGTCAAACCTTTCCAGAGTCTTACAGTAAGTCTATTTGGACCTCAAATGTTAAAAATTACAAGATTTACAGATTTATAAATGTATGTTTTGGCAGTAAACTGATATTATAGCAATATTGTGATATGAGACTGAATATCCTCTGAAGTTTTGGACATTGTTGCATGATACTATGTTACCACTGTTGTCTTTTGCTAGTTTTAAAGACTGAATTACAACAAAGTAATTCCATCTAATTAAAAAACTTAAATTATGGCTTTGATTAACGTGTAAACATTGCTATTAAAATATATATTGTGTGTTGTCTTTAGCAAATGCAGAAATAATATCAAAAGGGACCAAAAAGCAGCCCATCATGGCGAAATGCTACCAGCTAAATCTTGGCATAACCTCAAACTTAATGCTTGAATCTCTGTATCTCACTCTGAATAAGCAGGGAAGGTGGCACTGTCCCCTGGAACTAAACTAATCCAAGCAGAATATCTTGTGCCTTTAATGCCTGTGCAAAGTGTAAAACTTTAATAGAAAAATGAGGCCAGAAATTGGCACATAGTGATAAGATCAAAAATCAAGACAAGCCTTTTTATTTTTATCAATGTATGGGGTGAACTTAAGCATCTTAACAAACTAGAAAGAGAATGACTCACTGTCAAAAGCTGTAAATAATTCATAATATAGAAGAACTTATCGTGTAGGAATTTGGGATAGCATCTAAATGACAGGTAGAGGACAAAAGTGAGATGCTGTCTCCTCTAGAAATGGTTTCAAACCAACCAGCACAGCAGAGCACTCAGAAATAATAGATAGGACCCCATTAGTGGAAGAACTCTGGGTGATGTTCTTAACTTTTTTTTGGCTTTTTTTAGAAAAAAGCAGGGAAATACAGATTCAGAAATACAGAAAAGTTTTTTCATGCCTTTTAGTGAGTATTTTTTGTGGGGGGAGATTGAATGGCATCAACAGCTACGGCGATTCATTCCATGATGATGCCTTTTTTTCACACCTTAACCTTGAAGTGAGCAGGTCAGTCTGTCTACACTGATGCTTGACTGGTTACCCAGTTTTGACAACTCTGGTGTAAAATGTAGGTGCACTAAGGTCATTGTTCAGGCAACCAGGTAATCATGCACAGTCCTTGTGGGCTTGTGGGGATGAAGTGAGAGGGCGGGGGCACTTTGATGTTCACATGTAACTTCTACTATGAGAAAGGTGCTTACTTCCTTTTGGTTCTACTCAGACATTTCCGTATAAATGCCTAATGGCAGGCTAAATAGCCACAGTGCACATCTGGTGAGCCATGCTGCAATGGTCCAGACTCAAATCTTTCAGTTATTTACTAATTGATATTAAGTTGTTTTTTTTAAACCAGCATTCATGGTCTAGAGGATGAATGACATTTTATATTTACTTAATTATTTGTTTGAAAAGAGACAAATTATACTAACCAACATTTAAGCACATGCAAATGCACATAAGATAGCTATAAGGGCTAGTTTTCATTGGCAGTCTTGTTCCAAGATATTGTCCCCCATTTTCCACCTATATTAAGTTAAGAGAGAAAAGTGGTGACTCACAGTCTTCCCTAAGTATCATGAGGTCAAAGTTTGAAGCTGTCCTATGTTTTTTTTTATGACAAAATACTGTACTTTCTGTGAAGCACTAAATAAAAATGCTAGCATGCAAACACACTAAACTAACATATTAAACATTATCCGATAAACATCAGGATGTCACTGCAATATTATAATAGTGAAGGTATTGGAATGCTGATGATACATTAGGACAGGGGCATTGCTAGGCCTGCAGGGTGCAATGCAATCTCTCTACTCTTTGCAGTGATTTTGCTGCAGCCCTATCAGGCTGGGCGCTGTCACAGGAGCTGTCAACTACTCAGAGACACGTCAGTCATAGAGCAGGGGTACGGATATTAATCTGTGATGAAAAATAGACTCATTCATGAAATCTCATTGAGAATTTTACAGGGGGGCACAGCGCATGTTTACCGGGGCACGTGCCCAGTAAAAAGTGCCTGGCGACGCGCATGCATTAGGATACTCTTTTTAGCATTAGCTCCATGTGCTTAAATGCTAAGTACAGTCTCATAGAGCTGTTAGTGTGGCTGTATACACTTGTTAAAGTGTGTCTGGTCCGTATTACAGTTTTGAAAACTCTTCATTGTTTTAAAGTCTTCACATTTTTTTAATTTAGGCCCATAGATAGTTCTTAGCTCTACCCTTTTTAATCACGGCTCACCAGTGCTGTTTAGCTCTCAGTGGAAACCAGCATGGTGACAATAAAACAAGTGCATGATGTGTTTGAATTCATTTAGACATCTGTTTGAAAATTGCTTGGTTGAGGGAACAATGCATTAAAAATGTATTTAGAAACACAAATATTGTTTCGGAGACAACTCAGAGCAGATAGAGATTTCACTTTTATAAAACATTAATCAAGGATGATGAAACATTTAATAAAGCAGCAGCAAGACTCCAAAACTGATGAAAACACACTGACACATGTTTGATTCACCGTGCATACACAACAGATGATGAAGACATCAGCTGCATGTTCAGATGCCAATTCTTGGATTTCCTGTGAGAGATTTTGCTGCTAAAAGGTTGAAAATGTTGATAATTGTGGCTGACTATTCTGCTTTTTGTTCATATGCACTTGAACTTCTAATACCCTTAACAGCTGCGATAGTTAGACTTATTTGAGTGAAATAATAAGCACTGGAGACAGGGTATAGGCTTGTGGTTTCATGGCTGAACATCCCAGTTTGGCTCCTTTACGGTTTCACACTTTGACCTTCCTCCTAATTAGAATCAGATATGTGCCTGCGCTGTGTGCAATGTGGCCTGATGGAGATACAGCAGCGAAAGACGGCTGGTGCTAAATGGTGCGCACAGGAAGGTACTGTAAGGCAAGTGAGCTGGTGCGTGATAGATGCCGTGCGGTTGGATGGCGATGGCAACGAAAATCAAATCACGGAGTGGGAATATTCTGCCTGCATTCTTTTTGAGAAAGACTGATTGCAAGACAAATGGCATCTGCATCAGTTTGGTGGAAATATCATACATTTGCATCCCACTGAAGGTGTCTTAGTTTTCCACTTGTTTCACAAAATCTACTACTGTTCATTCTGCCAGTGCTTTACTTCTTTTTTTTATATTCTCTCTTGCTCTTTTCAGCTTTTCTTTTGCTGAGTCTCAACTCTTCGGGGATTCATACAGAGAAATCAATTTTGCTTGGCCTCTTTGCCTTTGGAAGGGAACATAGGCATATATAAATATTCACATGCGGCTATTTCAGATCCTCAGCTTAGGGACTGAACTAGTGGATGAGCTGTTCTTCTGTTTGATCATGAAGCCTGTATACACGTCTCTATGGATGATTTCTCTCTTTCCCCATGCACCCCTCGTTGCATGGCTCTCTCCTCACTTCCTTGTTTTCCCTCTTAATTCATTCCATCCTTAACTTCTCACATCCTTCTGATCGTCCTCGGCAGCATCTTTGTTTGATTAGTTTGCCTCCTATCACTTTCCCTTTTTGGCTTTATTCCTTTCCACAGTTCCTTCTCTCAGTTCTCTTCCTTTCATCACTCTTTCCTTCTGTCATTTATCATTAGTTGTTCCCTTCCTTTGCTGTCTTCATCTATTTTTTTTTTCATTCCTTCGCCCTTCTTTTTCCTCCCCTCCTCACTTATCTTATCTTCTTTGTCATTAACTTTTTGCTTATAGCTTTCACTATCCTGCTATTTTCCTCTTTCTTTAATTCTCCATTTCCTCTACAAGTAACTCCCCTATATTCTTTGCTAACTCGCTCTCTGCCATCTTGCTGTCTTCATCCCTCAGTCCCTCTTCTCTCCTAATGAGATTCTCCCTTGCTTCATCATTCTCTTTTTTGTTGCATCTTGAATTTTTCTTTGATTTCTTCCTTTCCTCAGCTCCTTTATTTGTTTTTTCTTCCCTACTTTTCACTGATCTTTCCTCCATCAGCATCAGAGTTCATTAATTTGCTCTCAGATATATGTATACCTTTATTAGATATAGTAATTCATGTGTCTGCACCCTTGTGACTCCGGTTTTAGAAACTTATTCATATTTTATTTTCTCCTTGAACTCACTGAGACAGAAGCTTTGTGCTCTACTTTAAATGCTCCTCTTTGTCACGTGTAGTGTTTCTACATGAATAAACACATGTAAACTGCAGCCCAGGCTTGCAGTGATTGACCAAACACAACTCGGAGCTGATGCTGCAGCCACCCATATTATGCCCCCTTCCCTCTCCCCTGGCTGCTGGGTCTGGTTGGTACTGATAACTCCTTCATGGATTTCTTTTGCAGATATCTCCACCCCTCTGCTTTTAAATCCTTTTGCTTTCCCTCATTCTTTCTCTCACTCTTTCCCAATTGTCAGCTTTGTTTTACAAACGGAGCAGTGATACTGTCTCTCAGAGGCACACCTCTTTCCCTGCCCTCGCCGGCTGTCAGGCTGGATATGCCGTGACAGTGGGCATACTTGGTGCACCGGTGGAGATGCACATGATGTACACAAAACACACGCAGAGCGATTCGGTGCTGCGTGCAAACACACGTGCATAAAATGTGAACCCCTTTGCGAACGATCAAAGTAGACGTAGCGCAGGCTAGTGCTCTGTTTGACCTCACCTTGACCTGACACAAGACACCTCCCTCTCACCCTCACAGCTAATGCAGCTCGACAGGTGTGTGTATCTGTGAGTTTGTGTGTGCATTCGTGTGCTTACAGTCATTCTGATGCATATTTTATACGAGGCTGCTGAGTGTATGAGTGAAACTAGGACATGAAGGAGGCCAAAATATACCCTGGTTAAATGTGGGTGTGTTTCTCTCCCAGGAGCAGATGAATTTGCGTACTTGTTCCATTACCTTTTCTACTTTTCTACAAATTTCTTCTCCTTTCACTGGCTTATCATTCAGCCTCAGGGCTCATTTTGAAGGTCTGTCTATTAGCCACACTCAAATGCACGAACACGCAAAGACAGACGTGCATATGCACCAACAAAAGGGAAGCAAACAAACGGAGACCACCTCAGACATTTGAGGACACTTTCTGTTTAATGTTATTTATAAACAGCTTTTGAGTCTGGCATTGTTTGATAACCACATACAAAACATTTGGGTTGCACAAATGAAAAGAGGAGAGGAGAAGAATAAGGAGATAGGGGGAGGTAGGGGAGGCGGGGGAGGTGGGGGAGGCGGGGAGCAACAAGGATTGAATAGAAAAAGAGCAAAAAAGGTGGAGATGGAAGGAATAGAACAAGCAGATAGACAGGAGGGGGGAGGGCAGAGAGAAGGTGAGGAGAGGGGGGATAGGGGAGGGAAAGACAGAGGGATGAGGAGGAGGAAAGAAAAGAATGGAGGAGGAGCAGGAGAGGGACGGCGCAGTGTACTGTTTATCTTGAATGAGTCAGCAAAACAAAAAAATAAACAAAACGGAAAAAAAAAAAATATAATGATAGTAATCATATTAAATAAAAAATAAAGTTCCAGCCCCTAGTTCCCTGTTTATTTTTCAGGGAACTTCTGAGACATAACATAGAGTTTCTCTTTTTTTCTTTCTTATCATTCTTTACTTTTTTTAAAATCCTTTTTATATCTTTCTTTTTTTTTTTTTTTTTTTTTACTAAAAAGTCATTCTCACAGGAATAAACAGACACGATTTACATCACCTCTGGGTTCACAGCAGCACAAACAAGTTCACCAGTAGGGGTCTCTAATCCTACATGTCAGGAGTACAAACACCGGTGGCAGGCTCCTGTTCGTCCCCAACATTTAGATAGATAGACACGAAAAGGTGGGGCTCGGCAGGAAACACTCATGAGCAGGGTACAAATGTAGCTCCTGCTTTTGGTTTCCCATCCAAACCCGCACTCTGTTTAGGTTGTCAGCAAACCAAACGAGGAATTTTTGTGCTTTTTTGTCAGCATTTCATGATTTTAGCTATTTATTTAGGTCATTCTTTGCATACAAGGGCAGCTCCTCTTTAAAATAGGATTCATAACTTTGTAATGCTGTAGGAAATAAAGAGACTTGTAGCATTACTGGCCAGTAAAGGTCCCGAAAGGCCTGTGTGTATCTGTACAGGTTTCATCTATTGTAATTGAGCACTTGAGACTTTCGGTGAATGACTCTGAAACAGTTCAGGTCTAAAGTCACAACCTTTACAGCGTCTGTGGTGCTCTGCTCTGCCATTTGAAACCCCTGGATTGGGGTTTGTAGTTTGCAGTGGGATGGCTGTGAAAGTGGTCGGGCTTTATTAAAAGTGTGTGTGCTTACAGGGCACTCTGTACCAAAGTCCTCTCTTTTTATCGTAATTTCCCAAAGACGAATCTGAAGCCTTAAGAAGGGTCTTTCTCAGATGTAGCAGCATTTAAATCCCACTTTCCAATCAGGGCTTACAGGTTGTCAAGTCCATCTGTTTTGGAGCACAGCAAACACACCAGAGAGGAAGAAAGAATAAATTCAGTAACAGTTTGTCAGTCCCTTTGCCCTCTGATCATCATCACCGATTCTCAAGTGCTAGTTTTACAGGATCAGCCATTGATTATACCGTTGCAGGAAATATATTGCAGTGTTGTGGTGGTCATCAGTACTCTTCCCTGATTGTAGAGCCTCTTTTTTGTCAGCATCTGAAGTCCTCCTGTGGTTATTTGGATAGAATCATCTCCGCAAGAAGGATGTATTTTCTCTCCATCATCCTGTACAGCATTTCAAAGGAAAGTGCATAATAGTTTCTAGGAGATGGAAGGTTTGTGAGCAAGACTCAGGCCTCAGCTTCTCCTTGGCCTGTTTTACCTTTCAAGTTCATTGAGGCCTCTGTTTTGGAGCCAGTGAGGTCAAAGAAAGAACAAAACCATCCTTTACTCCCACAGTTCGTCCTCATTGACCACTGGCTGTCATTAGGCACTCTTGCACTCTAGTGTCATTCTACCCGCATGGCTTTAGTGTTTGTTTTTTTTTTTTGTTTTAGTGAACACACACTTACACAAACATTAACACAGGAATCTTCGCTCATTCACTCGCTAGCTCATTTACACCAACTGTGACTGGTTTGCTCGTATGATCGATTATTCTGAATGGCTTTTAAGTCAATGGGTTGCAAGGACAAGGCCAACAGACACCTTTCGACAGGACCAGTTTCAAGACTTTCAGCTGTTTCGATGTTTCACAACTCTACTGGTGTATATTAGAGTTCACACTAAAAGTCAAGGACACACATGTGCATTAAAGATACTTCTTCTTACTGTGAGACATTTAAGTGAAACCAGATATGTGGTGATATATTTATAGTTATTACTGCTCAAATGATGACTCATTTCAGTGACACGTGTGTCTGCAGTATTTTGTGTCTCGATCTTAAGGTGCCATTGAGTGACTTTGCCTTTGTCTCAGCATGAATGACAGATGGAGGGTGCACTGCTGAGAGAACGCTTTTCTGTCAGGAGGGCAAAACATAGGGTTTGTGCCTTAAACCTTTTTGATCCATTTTAACATTCTCCTCCTCTCCTCCTTCTATTATTTCAATCAGCCACTGGCTTGTTATTTTATGTGTCTGTACAGATTTTATAAGTACATAAACTCAGTGAAGCAATCGATGCCAAAGAGACAAATGTAAAGCTTTCCTGTCGTTTCCCTTGGTGACATCATCAAAGCTAAGGGCTATGTTGTTTTCCCTGACTTCCATGGTTTGATTATGACTCGTAAAGACTCCAGCCTTATTACGGCAGGGATACTTCACACGAGATAATTGATAATGTTCTTTATACACAGTCATGTACACACACACTTATGCACACATGCCTCAGTTAGAGAGCCAGGGCAGGGTGGTTCAGGAGAATGAATCATAAGGTTGCATCACCAGCACAAAAATGTCCTTTTTATGTCTCAGCGAAGGATCGTAGAGAGGAGTGAAAGCAGCAGGGCTGATGGTAAACAGAAAATATAATCTGCAAGGTGGGACCCTGCATTATTATTGGCTCTCTGGACCCCGATGGGTGGGCCAACAGAAGTTCTTGGGATGCACTTGTTCTTCCTCCTTGCTGTTCCAGAAAGGTGATATTTGCCTCCATCTGGAGCATAGTCTTTCTCCTCCTCCTGTAGTATCTGTACCTCATTAAGCCCCCCTTTTGCCTTGCGGCCCCGGCGGGTACAGTTTCTGCGGCCTCCTTTAGGTGGCCGTGGCAGGGGCGAGGGTGAGGGCAAGTTGTACTGGTCCCCATGGGGCAAGTATGGCCGCTGATGGTGGTTGTGATGGTTTCTGTGACGATTCAGATGGTTCAAAGACTCTCCGTGCTCCATCTCCCCACCTGGGACACCGCGTGCATGACCCTCGCTTGACAAGCAACTAGGCAGCTCCTCCTTCTTCAGCGTTTTCAGGTCCCTCCCTGCCAGCTCTGGTGGTGAAACACATATCAGTGAGGAGGTGGAGCCTCTGAACCTTCGTAGCCAATCCCAAAGCGACAGGGCCTTGCAGTCACACTCCCATGGGTTGTCATTAAGTCGCAGGTACTCGAGGGCCGGCAGCAGGGTCAGGCTGCCACCGGATAGCTCAGTTAGGGAATTATTAAACAGGTACAGTGTGGTTAGGCGCCGCAGGTCATGGAAAGCCTGGCGATCAACCCACTGGATTTTGTTCTGGTGAAGAAGCAGGCGGTCTAAGACCCCGAGACCACGGAAGGTGTTCTGGCGAAGGCTCCATAGTCGATTGCCATGCAGGAAGAGATGACTAAGGTTCAGTAGGTCGATGAACAGATCGTCCTCCAGAAACTCTAACTGGTTATCCTACCAGAATTGAGAAAAAGAGGAAAAGTAAAAAGAAAAAGAAGGTTAAAATGTGGTGCTGTAAATTTTATTGAATATCCCTTTGATTATTTTATGAATAACATGAAAATCTGTGTAATTTGCTGTATTTTGATACATTGTTATAAGTAAACTTTACTGATCACTCTTGTAACACTGATTTCATTAATAGTATTCGCAACATAAAGCGTCAGAATTCAAGATTTATCAGTAAAAGTCTTTGTCCAAAACATCCAGCTCCAATTCCAACAAACCAGAGAGCATGCAGGAAATACCCGGACCTTCATGGAATTGAAAGTATTTATTATTTAATGATGAAGGACGGGTGGTTATTCAGTGATCTGTACGGCTTCCTGAGGGCAGTAGCTTGAGCAGCATGAGAGGGGTCACAAACGATTTTTTTTTTTGCCCTTTCAGTGGTGCGTTAAGGTCGAGGACTCATTTAAGCGAAGGTTGGAATGATCTCTGGTGATCTACTCATAACTAGATGTGTATTTATGTATGTTTTACAAGCTATTGCTGTGAAACATTCAAGCTATAACCTTTACCCCACTCACTCAGTGTCAATATCAATTGATTTTTCAATCAATAATATGGAATAGTGGTCTTTTCATTCAGTAGAAGCTTTTCCCCTCATAAATCCACCATGTAATTAATGAAATCATATACTCCATCGTGGATTTCAAACCCATACTGTTTCCCTGCAGTGGTTGACCACAGAAGCTATGCTGTAGATTACTTTAGTGTGAGGGTGGCTTTGTAGTATTTTCCCTGCACTCAGGATAACAGCCAGCATTTGATCAGCAGCATCCAACTCACAGGCAGTCTGTGCTGAGCCAGGCTGATGGACAGATTACACCATAATGCGATTGTGGCTGCAGATGCAATATACAGTTGAGATAAAAGGAGGCTATTATCCATGTACCTGTAGGTAGAGATACTGAAGATTATGGAGGCCCATAAAGATCCCTGCAGGCAGACTGATCAGGCCACAGTGGTAGAGGTGCAGGGCGTGTAGCCTACCCAGACCCATGAAGGTGTCCGAGGCGATGGCCTTCAGGTGCCGGTTGTCCCCAAGGTCAAGCTCCTCCAGGCGGTCGAAGCCGTGAAAGGTGGAAGGCTGTATGTAGGAGATGTTGTTGGAGTAAAGCCACAGCATGGTGGTGGTGGGGGAGAAGTGGCCGCGAAGCAGCCGCTGAATCTTGTTGTTCTGCAGGAAGACGCGCTCGCTCTGGGCGGGGATGCCCTCGGGCACGGCATGGAAGTTGTGAGCCTGGCAGGAGACGGTGCTGGGCGAAGTGTAGCAGATACAGTTGCGAGGGCAGGGCAGAGAGAGATCCAGGCCACACAGCACCAAGAGTAACTCCACCCCGCCATAACCTGAGAGAGGAGAGGAGGAAGAAAATGAAACAAAGATACAAAAAGAGGTGGAGGGAGCAGGAGTGAAAGACATGCAGGATTAATTGAATTCATACAGCAGAGCTCCTGTTATCAGACACATCTTAAATGAAAAACTCATCGCTCTCAGTTTACAAGGACAACAATTGGCATGGTTCAGTGCAGACAAATTACAATGCTGACACAAATTTTGTGCAAACACACACACACACTCTCATACTCGTAAACAATAATGTAATGTTCTTCTCACATAGTTTTCATCTTCCCTGACTCGTTTACCCTTATCCTTAACCTTGTCTTAACTATTTCAAAATCTAGACTCAGGGGACCATTTTTGTCTTGTATTGCAAAATCCTTGAAAATCCATGATGCCAGGAGGTCCACCACAACAACAACAACACACACACACACACACACACACACACACACACAAGCATGCACACAAACACTTCTTGGAGCAGAGTATGTGTGAGGTAGTGTTTTTTTAATTGTGTTGAAGTTTGACTGTCACAGAGCAATACACATTTTTATTTATGTGCTCCATGGGCCAATCTTTATGATGCAGCACACACACATACACACACACACAGACACTCACAGACACACACAGCTTCCTCTCATACGCCACAGAATGTTATATCCTTTGGTTATCCTCTAAAGGCGACAGAAAATCGATGCTTCTCCTGCTTACAAGTAAACACGCACCGCACCTGTAATACATTCCCACAATAAGGGAAACGGAGAAAGAGGGATTGGAGAGGGAGGAGGTGGAGGATGAAGCGGGAATCATCTGCAGCATGTCTGTGAAGTGGATATTACTTTTTTGTTTTCAGATTCGCCTCGTTTCAGTCCTTGTTCATTTGATTTTTTTTTTTTTGCTCCGCCTTGGATCATCCCAGTGTTTGATGTATTGTGGGGCTGAAGAGAAAAAAAGGTTAAAGGAAAAAGAGATGAGGGTGGAGGCACGCTGATCCAGGTAGTAATTTTTGAACAGAGAGAGACACGACGCCATGTGCACATCATGCGCTAACATGGGCCCAGCTTTTGAGTGTGTGTGTATGTTTGTGTTTGTGTTTGTGATTGTGTCTGGGACTTGGACAGATGTGATGGACAGATGTCAGGTTGACCAGGACACTGCTGCTCTATAAAGAACAACATGTTCTGAAATGTCAGTAAAGGACAGAGCAGCATAATCCAGTGTGGAACACATGTGTCTGTATAGTTTAGTAACACATAGAACCACACACACACACACACAGGTAGGCCATTCATAATGAGTTTTTGTGTGTGTGTGTGCATCCGTCTGTCTTCCTGTATATGTTACATTTTATCTGAATTATTGTGAGAGCAGTGTGTCTCCTGTATTCGACAAGGCTGACCTTTTTGTTCAAATAAAACACACACACACACACACGCACGCACACACATGCACACGCACACACATCAACTGTCGTCATGGCAGCCCATCCTCTGTCTTGTTGCACCAGCAACAAATCAATACAGCAGACTTCTTCGATACTGAATAAATTCAAAAACTTTTCTCTCTTATGATTTACAACAATAAAAAAGTTTTTATTATTTATCCCAAATATTGTGTGAAACCCTCTATAATGAGCCTGTATAGGAAATACAGTGAGTTAATGTTTGGCGGATGACTATTCATTATATTTAGCAACTGTGGTGATGTGACTCCAAAGTGAAGAGACTTCCGTCGAAGGCTTCAACATAGATCAAACAACAGTCTTCACAGTGGAAGAGCCCACAGCCTCCAAGACCAAAGGAAGCACCCCCTCCTACTCCCTGGCTTGGCTCCCTATGACTCCTTTCTTTCCCTCGGAGTGAAGTTTGGTCTCTGGGAGGCAGCCAAAGACTCAACTTTCAGTTCATGGTGAAGTCGCAAATGCTCAGATACGTGCTGATGATGATCAAGCGATGTAATTTAGATCTTTACTCATTAAAGTTATTGCTTGCACCTGTTACCTACACATTACTGTGCAGCGATCCGTTCATGTGCAACAGGAATAGTCTTGGAAGCTTTTGATCGCACCTCGTATTAATCTGCAGTGTGCCATATTGTCATTTTTCAAAATAATAAATAACCAACCTTAAAACTTAGTTCATTAAGTAGCTGATAGTCACGCTTAGAGTTATACTGCTATGGAACGACACTAAAAAACACACATCATATGACCAACTGTGTCGTCTAGGAAATATTTAAATTTGCACTATTATATTTATTGGCAATCTAATGGAGCATCAATTTATGCACATTTCTGTTCAGCATGATGAGACGTTTTGATTCAAACAGCTTGGCCATTCGACACATGTTTAATAGTTCTAGTGTTTGGTAGGATGAGAACTGAATAATAAATATTACAGACTGATCAATTCTCATGTATTATTGATGCTTCTTTACAGCAGTTCACATGTCTCTCCCTCCCTTTTATCCCCCCGCTTTTCTACCTCTTCCTCCATCATCTTCCCATATCTGTTATCTCTTTCGCACAGATTTTTTTTCTCTCTCTCCGTCTGCCCACAGGTTTGATTGGTTAAACGTCATTGTTATAAGCTGGAACATACAGTGTGTGTTCAGTCCCTCGGGGTATCAAAGTGATTTTTATCTCTATCTTCTCTTCCTCCTCTGCTCTACTCCTCTGCTTTATCTGTTCATCTGTGTTGCCCTTTGCTTCATGCTTCTCTGCCTCCTTTCTCCAAAACGTTTACACTTGCCTTCCTCCACAGCTTTATCTTCATGCGCTGCTCTGCCCTTCCTGCTGTGTCTGTTAATTAGCTATAGAGCTGCTATTTGCCACTTTTTGTATGTGAGTGTGTTAAAAATGTTAACTGAGCATGCATGTCTATATGTATGTGTGTGTTTTTTCCCCTTGTTTTTTCAATGAGAATCACTTGACAGATTCTTACTAAGCTTTATTTGTTTGACTTGAAAAGATTCTTTTAACCTTTCGTCTCCAGTTTGATTAGAAGCTTTGAGCTTAAAGATTTTACTATCAAAATGACATGATGGTGACATTTAGCTCCTCGTTGTACATCTTAAGGTCTTCACATCTTGCCGAAGTCAGCTCTACATGAGGCTATAAAGGGCTCCTTAAATGAGACTTAAGCATTACAGCCATTTTCTTTGTTCAGCTGCATCACAAATGGCAATTGTTGATGTCTCAGCTGTGAGCGTAAGTTTGTAATGTTAAACTTACCAATCGGGATTCCCACTGGTCCTATTATTATTTTTTTTTCTATTCAAATTGTCTTCAGTACAAGTCTGCTTGACAGGCACTTGTGATAGTGCTTCTAGCATTAGTTTGCATTTCCAATCACTTTTGCTTCCTTGTTGCTTTCTGTTTACCCCTGCAGTCTATCTTTTTTTTATTTTTGTATTTTCATCATCATCTCTTTATATCTTTATTTTTCTTCGTCCCCCAGTGTGTCTTTTTCAATCTTTCCAATTATATCCTTCATCTTTCTGCTAATTATTGTGCAATATGGGGTGTAGATGTATGTAGAAAATGACAGTCCCCAGTTGGGTGTGTGTGTACATTTGAGCCCATCTGAGGGAAATGTGTATAGATGTGTTTACATCCAGGCTTACAGATTAACTGTGGGTGTTTAAAGTTTACAGATTCAGAGATGGTAGTGGGGTTATTAGTTAGAAAAGCTGCTGACTGCCATATGGCTTTGACTCTTGGCAGCAAATCCCCAACCAGCATCTATCTTTTTTTAATTTATTTATCATTTGTGTCATAACA
Organism: Acanthurus lineatus; assembly: GCA_029814665.1. Taxonomy (NCBI): domain Eukaryota; kingdom Metazoa; phylum Chordata; class Actinopteri; order Acanthuriformes; family Acanthuridae; genus Acanthurus; species Acanthurus lineatus. The sequence continues at coordinate 13,701,902 of JAPZDV010000006.1, forward strand.
TATGGAATTACAATTAATTATTTAAAGTGTTAGTGTGCTTTTGATAGTAAGGTGTCAAAAGAGAAAGAACGGTTTGCTGTTCAAGGTTTCTAGTGCAGCTTTTCAGTGAAAATAAACCTCCGAACCTGCATCACACACAAAATCTGAAAACATGTTTTTAACACTGGAAAACAAACACTGTGACTCCCGTGCATCCTTGGAGTTATTACTGTAGATTTTCCTCTGTCTTCAGCTGTACAGCAATATCTCAGCCAGGAATACATAAATACACAACCAATTGCAGAACAGCAATTATCTAAGGCATCAAGCTGGCATCAAGCCAAGCATCAAACCTGTAACAACTTCTACTAAGAAGCATCAAGGTACATAAAAATCTGTTCCACTAGCCATTCTCCATGATGCATTTCCCCATGAACTGCTGTGAAATAGGAAAATGAATAAGGGTGAGTTTCCATTAAAGTAATTTGTGCCTGGTGTGAATCTCTGGTGAAGGGGTGTAATGTTTTAAAGCTCCTTTGATACCTAACAGCCTCTTAGGAGTGGAATATTTTTTAAGTGGTTTCGTCACACAGGTGCTCTGTCGAACATAAATGGAGAGCGGTGAGTGGGCTGCATCTTAACTGGCACGTTTGTTGGTGCTAAAACATTTTTCTAATTTGATTACATGGCCGTGGGAAATGTGAAAAGAAGGAGCAATTAAAGAAAGAAAAAAAATCCATTTTCATTCTAACACGTAGAAACAATAATGCTGCAAAACTGAAGTAAAGTTGAGCAACTACGCTGACAGAAACCCTACATACATACAGTACAGGACACTGGCACTGAACTAGCATTGTGTTTTGTTTCCATCCAGGGATGTTTGTTGCATCTCTCTCTCATTTTCTGTCATCTCTTCACTGTCTTTAATACAGGCTTAAAATGCCGCCAAAAATACTTCAAAAAGTAATCTGCTGCCACAGTATAACAGTCTCCAATCTTCTGGAAAAGCTTTTCACAAGATTTTTTGAACCTGGCTGCAGGGATTTGCATTCATGAGATCAGACACAGATGTTGAGCGATAAAGTCCACGCTAATCCCAAACGTCGTGTTAGGGTCAGAGGTTTGGGCTCTGTGCAGGCCCGGACCTCACAGCAACCTCGGCAAATCATTTTTTATGGAACTGGCTTTGGGCATAGTTGTGTTGTCACATTGATATGGGAGAGATGAAACTAAAAGCACAGTTCTGTTTTAGAAATCAGATAGACAGAAAACATTTATCCTTCATGTTTGTGTTTGTAGTGTTTTTGGGGGGTTTTTTTCGGTCAAAAACGTAATTGTAACACACGCACACCCACACACATGCATCCACCCTCATGCACCCGCACACACACACACACACACACACACAGAACTGTGAGTTTTTTGGTCTGACTGATGATGTTGGAAGTGTGATTTTATTCAACCATTATGCTGTAACAGTTCTTAATATTAGAAGTGATGGTGGGAACTTAACCAGTGTTGTATAACTTGAATTTTTTCATTGCCACAATTAGACCTGTTAAAGAGACATAGCTAAAAGACCTGAATCCCTCCCTTGTATCATGATGGATGAACACAGCACTGAGTGTGTAAAACTTGCTGTTGTGGAAAAACCATGAAGCCAAATTCTGGTGCTAAGGGTGAAAGGAAAGAAAGGTCCCAAATGTAAAGACCAGATGTGTTAAATTACCAAAAATGTGTTGAGGAAATTTTCCACAAACATGACCAAAACCAATTTTAAGCTCTTTGAAAAAATAGTACCATGGAAATATTTTAATTCCCTCAGACATCAAGTGTGGAGAAAAAATATTTCAGTCTGACTAAATATTTTCCCTTTCTTAAACGGTAACTGCACATGGTGTCCACCCACTTTTGGCCATATGTTTTATTTCTGATCTAAGAAATGTGATAGATTAAAATCTAGTCCACAACACAGTCAGAGATGTTTTTCTATTCAAATTCCTGCTTGATTGGATCATAATCACATGGGTGATGATGTCCTTTTGTCCTCTGGGTTAGTACACACATTGCTTTCACTTTATACCAGTAATTGTCCATTTCAGCAAGTGATGCCTTTTTAATCAAAACTCTCTCTCTCTCTCTCATTTTCTGTCTTGCTCTCTCTGTCTCTGCGTCTGTTTCCCGCTGGTTGTTTGTCTAAATTCTCATCTTAGCTTCCCCGGTTAGATATTTGCTGAGAGCTTCATCAAGCACAGCCAGGGTTCAATTACAAGAGCCATCTCCCTCATCCGTCTCTCTCCCATCTCTCTGCACCAAATACACACACACACACACCCTTAGAAAAGAGATGAGGGAAAAAAAAACACTTAAGCGCATACACATGCTGCTTGTCAGGCCATCACAACTGCCTCCAAACTACATCTTGGCATCTGGAGGAGACACCTGCCACTCATTCTGGCAAACACAACGAGAGAGTGGGGAATGTAAAGCGGGGAGGGGGCAGGGAGGGGAGAAACGGGCAATATCATACTCAAAGGGAATGAGGAGCTCTTAAAACATGAAAGCTGAGGCATGTGGGGGGAGAGAGGCACAGTGTGGCGGTGTGGGAGGGAAGAAGAGAGAGCAGAGCGAGTGAGACTGCAGCTAAAAAAGGATGATGGGGATGACAGGGATCTACTGCGAAGCCGAGACCATTATATAGGTAGGTTTGTAAATGTCTGCTCTGCTCTGCGAAGAGCACAACTGTGACTTCCAATAAATTGCAAACTAACTGTATGACTCTCTGTGAGGTGACTCAAAAAACACTTGCCAATTAATTGCACATAACACACACGCATACTCACAGTAAAACAGTTTTATTTTCTTGCACATCAAGGTGCACAAACGGATGTGTGCACGCAGGCTGCAGGCTCTTAAACCCACATAAAGACACAGATAATCAACCTTAATTAAGCAGCAGTGGTAGGATTTAACTGGAGAAAAAAATAGAGCAAAACAGAGAATGAAAAAGGAGAGAAATAAGAGCGAAATTTACAAAAATGACAGGCAGGCAGAGAGTGACAAAGGGTGCAGGAGGGACGACGGCTAGCTCAGACACTCAATATAGATGCTGCTCCTCTCTTGTTGGTGGTTGATTTAGCTTAGCATAATCCCAAAGATCATTTAGCATTGCTCATTCAAATGATGATAAATCTCTGGCAGAGTTAATGAGAGATTTAAATGGCGTCATTGCCTCAAAGACACAGCTGAGATATCTCTGCACTCTATAATCCTCCCCTCTCATGTAATGTAGTACATAACCATTACATCCATCTTCATATTGGAGACAAATCAGGTCAATACTGCCTGCTCTGCACCACTGATCCTCTGTGGTTTAGGAATTACTATTTTGTAGTCTCTTAAAAGTTTCTTTTATCACAGTCTTTCTTCTGTGACCCCAAAACAAAAAAATCAAACAAAGATCACGAGTGAATCGCTGGCCGACCAGCCAGAGTAGGAGTTGCAATTGATTTCTTGAAACAGACATGATAGCAGCTACATCCCGGTGTTGATCCTTGACCCTGTTGGCTTTCAGAGCATCATCAAACAAAAATATTGTAAGCCCAAACAGTATCCAACGATTTTTTTATGTTTCATTCATTTCTTCTTTAAAGTGAAATCTAAGACACACATTGGAAACTTTTTTCTTTCACTTATTCATAAAGTAAAGCAGTTGAATTAATGTGGAGACGGTTTTACCTCATTAACTTAAAGTCATGTGTATTTGAGTTAAAAACGATTTGTCCATCAACAAACTTCAGTCAGCAGCTATTAGGATAATTGATCCAAAACTGAGTAAAACTGGTCCCAGCTCCTTATATGTGAAAATTTTCTGATTATTGGCTCGAGATAAACTTGGCTTTTGGGTTTTTGACTGCTATTAAAACAAACAAGCATTTTAAAAACATTGAATTAAAAATAATGGTATTTTTAATTTGTCCCACAAAATTAGACAATTAAAAGAAACAATAATAATAAAAATAAGAAATAACTTTTTACTTGCAAACTTAATGCTGTTCACCGTAGCACTGGTCTTTTTTAAAGCTCATCATGAGTTTTGTTTGGCTTGACCCCTTTAAACAGACAATAGTATTTATTCACTACATTTTGAAAACTGAGACTGAACTCTTTGATTTTAAAGTTGCCTTGTATGACTGCCAGATAGAAACCACCAAACTGTATGCTATCCTTTTTTACAACCTCTGTGTTTGGTCATCAGCTGTCTTCTAGGTTCTGTTTAACTCTTAAATGATAGGACTTTCAACAGGCTCCTTGAACACAGCAGCAAAGTTTTCCAGATCAACCTTGCTTGCAAATGTTTAGTGTCAGATAAATGGCAATGGCAATGGCATGCCTATTGTGAAGGACAGCAAATCTGTGCAAAACCAAACAAATCCCAGAGTTACAATCCTTTAGATTGTGAATTATAACAGGAAACTGCAGACTCTTTAACCTCAGGGTCTTCAGCACAACAGTATTGTCTGCATTTGTCCAGCAGGGAAATAAAGGTGCTTAATGTTGAAAGAAAAATCGATGTTCATTATCATGAAGCACCTTAAGAGATACCTTACCCAGTTTAACAAATCTGAGTAGGCCTGCTTAAATGCTATTTTTTAAGGTATCTTATAATTAGTGCCGGTCCTGTGTGGTCTTTCCTCTGCTTCCTGCCACTCTGATTGGTCTAATTCTCTGCCTCGGCCCCCTCAGCCCCCTGGCCCAGCATTTTGACATATGTTCAGCACACAACATACTGGCCCATTAAAAACTACACACACCATACTCTGATCAGGGTGAGAATACACATCAATGTGTGAGTGCGAGTCTGTGTGTGTGTGTGCGTGTGTGTGTGTGTGTTTGGGACAGAGACAGTGAAGCAGAGACATTAGTGAGAGAGAAAATGCAAAAATAACCTCTACCCTCTTTGCATGCAGTAATTGGGTCATTTGAAAGGCTAAGCTTATCTCAACACTAATCAAGCTCTAATTATACTCAGAAAAACTTTGCCCAACCCCTCCCTCCCATTCACACACACATACACACACAAACACACACACACACACTCCCTCCATGCATAATCAGATGATGCAGGTCACAGCTTTCCCTATTTAATTCCTGCCTATTAGTTTTGGAAAGATGTGAGCAGGAGTACAGTGATGCTGCTGCCGCCTTACGTCTCATCCCACCTCAGCGAAACCATGACGATAACACAGACCGACAGGATGACATGTGTCAACGGGAAACAGGGACCATGTTCAGATTTCCATGAGGAGGTGCTGCACCCCCCCATCAGGCATCAAAATTTAATTCCTAGATCCACACACTGTTGAACTGACACAAAAGCACAATGCACACACACCTGGAGAGCATTACTTTGATCCTGAAATAGGTTAAACTGAAAAAGTGAAAGCCTAGAAAAGAGTCTAGGTGAAAGTAATGAACTTAGGAAACTACTTTAGGTTCAAAAGTATTATTTTAACTGCTTATTTCTAAGTTGCACAATCAGTTGCTTATTTGTGTTACCTACCCTTTTTCTCTTCACCTTGTACTAGCAGAGTCTTGTTTGAGGTTCTGAAAAAGAACCCTGTTTACTGTAATTTGTGGTGATTAGATTCCCTTTATTGCAGGAAAAATGGTTGAATGCATATAATCTACATGTGAGTATTATGTTGAGAAAACAAGCTTATAGGAATAAAACAGTTGCAGATTGTCACACAAACAAACAAACACACCCCCACACACACTCTCACCGATATACAGATGTGTGACCCCAATGGAGCAAATACAGTATAAACCAATCAGAGGAATTTCACAGCTGACTGACTGATCTGGCAGAAGGCATCTGTGTCCGCTGAGATGGTGTTTATCAATGTGTGCGTGTGCATGTGTGCAGCTCGGACATATGTTTGTGTGCGCGTGTGTGTGTGTGTGTGTGTGTGTGAGTACATCCACACAAACTCCACAGCAGCTATGGCTGAAGTGCCTGCTGCCCTCCTGTGTCTTGCCATCACTGGATCTGGAACGCTCTTTGGCAGATATCCTCAGTGGAGAGCGGCGAGAAATGAGCCTGTCCGACAAGCCAATGAGAAGAGGAAGAGAAAGTGCAGCATGGGGGCGAGCTGGTTCTTCTCTTAATAGCTGTTTGTCCAATTCCCCCAGCACGAGGAAAATCTCTCTTCCTCTACTTGTGACTAAATCATTCCTGCTCTCTACACTGCAGGCATGAATCACCCTTTGTCACCCTCCTCCGCTCTTCTCCCTGTTGTTCGTTTAGTTTCCCATCTGTCTCTATTACAAAGACTGTTAAAAGTACATCAGGACATATTATTGCATAAATCTTTCATAGCAAACGACTGCGCTCTTGCACCTTGTTTCCACAGTATTTGTTTTTAAGACTCTCAGAGCGAGAAATTTCTGTCATGCTCCGGGATTACACTTGTAAATCAGACACGCACAGATATATAAGCAAAAAGAGAAGAAAAGAGGAAGGAGGCTGAAGAGGCGTGCGAGATGAAGGGTTGCAAATCCAAACATCCAGAATGACAAGTAAAGTGAGCGATTTTTGAACGGTGACATGTCCGAAAGATCATCTGTCAGTGGGCTGTTTTATCGGATAACACGCTGTTTCTTGCACACTTGCCTTTAACTGAGCCAATCGCAGGCAGTCATTGGCTATTTTTCAGACTGATGGACTCAAACAAGAGGAGGAGATCGGCATCAGGTCTCTCATTAAACAGGCTCCCTGTTGAGAATGTTTTTAAGCACCATAGAACTGTCAGCGCTTGATGCGATCACTTTCGCTCTAAAATGAGTTATCCAGCAGCTGACAAATGTGAGACCCACAGCGGCAAAATGATTAATGACTTGAGAGCACAAATACATATACAGTACACTGCACTGGAATGAAATTGCTGGATCAACCCCCTCCATCTACATCCAAAGTGTCAAACTGAACTGTTTCTAATAGCTTTCAACTGACAGCAATTCAAATGTTCACACAACACCATTAGCATGATATTAGCGTAGCGAAGTGCTCCACTTCCCCTTTGGCTTGCTTTTTCTTGTTGACATTTTTTCCCACAGTGCTGCTGGAGGAAAACACACTCAGGTGAAATGACATCGAAATAGCGGGGAGAAGACATCAGTCAGGAAATATGAGAAGGGCAGTGGAAGGGAGAGGAAGGATGCATGACAGAAGAACAGGAGGAGGTGTCACAGCTTTTCTCCATCAGCTAAACAGAGATGGATGAAGCGAGAAGAGCATTGCGGTGAAACTCCCCCAATCAGTCATTGGATCTGGCTAATCTGAAGGTTGCCGGTTAAACTTAGCCATCAGTCATGGTGTTTGGCTGCTGTGAAGGTTAACATCATCTGGAAATGTCTCATCCTGCTCCTCTTCAGTTCTAGTTTGTTATGTTGACCCATCTGCGTTCCCTCCGTTGTTCCTGTGAGGTTTTTGTCGTGTTTATCTTTTGATTTCGATCAAAAACTTGTTTCTTCTGTCGCTTTTTAACAAGATACTCCTCTGAAAAGCTGTTTGGAGTTTAAAATATTCACTGCCTGTAGGATCGAAAAGTGGCTCTGAAAAGTTTTGCAGCCTTCTTCTCCACAGAGGACGGCGACTGTAAAGCTCGGATTCACAGCAGTTACAATGGATTCAAGCGATGACTCAGTCACAGCATGAAAATGTCTTTAAACATACCAAAACATTCACAGCAACCTTTCAAAGTGTTCCAGCAGTACAATCATCTTCTCTGCTGTTGAGCTATATGCTCACTGTGTTCCAAACAATCCTGACTGTCATTAAAACAAATAAACTACTTAACTTGGAGCTACAGAAATAGGGACTTAAATTGTGCTGTGAAGAAGCTTTGAGTGTTCCTGTTGGAGAATGTTGTTAAAGGGAGATCAAACCTGTGGCAGAAATCACAGTAGCTGCAAAGTAATTTACTTTATGCATTGCCAATTGCAGAGTGCTCAGAAGGAGGACTTTTTGTTTTGCCTTCTTAGCCACTCATCAGCTTCAGTGGTGGTTTTAGAAATGACTTCCTCCACCCCCAGTAGATGATTTGAGTTGGGATTACAGGGGGATGCCATCCCCCCTTGTTAGCAAATGATCAAAATGCGTCCCCCTTGTTAAGCTAACCATTCTTCCTCCAGTAGCAGGGGGAGAGCAGGGGCAGAGGAGCTATTTAGCTAAACATGTTAGTCTGCCTGACACACTGATCCCTCCCCAAGGGTTGGAGTTCAAAAAGGTTATTCATTAGTGAGAATGCCAGTGGCCTGGGTGGCAATAACAAGTAATCAAATCGCCTACTGCCTTTCCAATGCTGGAATTGTCTGAAATAAACTGTAATAACATATAATCTAACAAGCGCACCCCACTTTTCATAGTGATTGGCCAGGTGACAATGTGGGCGGGATTTGAACTTCTCCTCAAGAATTTTTTTTTTAATCCCTTAAACAACTACTTTCACCGCTTTCTGTGTATTTAACTTAGTGCAACACCATGAATGCCTTCAGGGACAGTCTGTGTCTGCGCCGTTATCCCCATTTGAAAGATTGTCATGTCTCGCTCCACCTTTGAGTGTGACCATTGGAGGCACTCCAAAGCCCAGCACTGTGCCTGTCGGGCATGGTTCCATTTGAATTCAGCACACATTACGGCACATGCCACTTACACCAATTGGTTACTCTGTGAGGCACAAAAACAGAATATAATGTGAAACTACAGCATCCTAAACAACACAGACTAGAACCGTGATATATACAGTGTGCGTGAGCTGAATTCAAACAGAAAATATACTTGCCACCTGCTGCTGTTTAAGTATTGGCCAATAGCAATTCAACATCTCACCTGCTGCTGTATAAGATACCTGCGCTGTATTTAACCAGGTTAACCCAACCCTCACTGCATTGTAACACAGCTCAAAGAAGTGCTAGGAGTCTGACAACATCAGCAGACAAACTCTAACCTAAAACTACAAATTCTGATGTAATCCTAAACAGACCTTTCATACAAAATTGACTAAAAGCAAAAAACAAAACGAAAAAAAACCCCAAAATAAACTTGAAATCTGAGCTCTTTTTGTTGGTTTTTTTTTTGTTTTTTGGCTGAAGTTAACCGTGACTCTCTTGTGTTTTTCTGCCTAACAGAAGATGTACTAAAAATAGCCAAAAACACACTGGCAATGTTATGTGTGGAAATCTGATTTTTCTAAAAATAAATGAACTCAAGTGTCTCTGTTTAAATAACTCCTCTGTAAGTGCAGTGTTAAAGGGAAAAAAAGACTGCTATGTTTCGTATGTGTATACATAGACACTCATTCAGTGGTATGTTCACATAAGTTCACATATGTATATACGTTCACATAAACAGCACTGAGAGAAGGTTTTAAAAGAACATGAAAAAACAAAATCTATTCAGCCCTGTTGTGTTGGTGTGCCAGAGGATCCAGGGTGGATATATATGAGTTTTCAAAGCAACTAAAATTACCTGTATGATATATATATATTTTTTTCTTAATTGTTGAAACAACTCTTTTAAAATAGATAACGTAGGTAGGTAATAGTGGGGTCATGATGATTTGGTCTGTTTAGTTTGTCCACAGAGTAAGTGCTGCCTAACAGACTAAACTCAGGGCACAGAATTCACCTTTAATCTGTTTTACTGAATTCTTTTCATTCCTGAAGTTATTCCATCTCTCTTTACACACACACACACAAGCACAAACACACGAGGACAAGGGTTCCTCAACAAAAGAAATCTTCATGATTCGGGATTCTGAATTAAACTAAAACATTTTATTCCAGGCAGTGTGACTCCACTCTCTTTCTCACCCGAGGCGAGGAACGAAGAGAGAGAAGCGTATCTGTAGTGGAGTGTGTCCCTGATCTTTTTTCAGCACGGGGACAACGGCACTCATCACAACTCGAAAAAATGTTTTGATTTTCTTCCTCAAGGCCACACACATTGAACACAAACACACCTCCACATGTGAGCACCCACTGAAAAACACAGAAACATGCATTTATAGGCACACACACACACATGCATATACACATTACACTCAACTACACTGAGATATGACATATGCAAACACAGGCCCTACTATAGGCACATTATTATGCTAATAAGCATGCACCAGGACACACTTTATTGCTTCAAACGTATATTACTTGTAAAGTTACGCAAATGCATGCCATCCCATGCACACAAACACATATTGCACATCACACTGAAAACTCACTCAAAAACGCACACACCAGCTGTAAAAGAATTATGAATGCATATCCCCGACTTCTTCTTCCTTTGCAACTCACTATGTCCATCGACTCAATCCACCTTCACCTCAGCAATATAATCCTCTCAATTTCTCACCCGTTTTGTATCACCTTCCTCTGACCCCTTCTCTTCACTCTGTTTTCACTCCTTTATTCCTCCTCCTCATCGTCGTCGTCCTCCTCCGCCTCCACTCCTTCACCTCCCAAATGTGTCAGTATTAGGGTTGACCAATGTGGCGTGGCTCTGAATCCTGATGCTTCATTTGTCCTGCATGCTTCTTAAAAGCATGTCCTGCTTTTAAAATTTTTTCTAAAACTGAGTGGTGTGATTCATGTGATAGAGAATTAATGGCGATTGATTGAGAGAATGTGTGTGTGAGAAAGGGAGGTTTCTTGTCTGTGTGTTGCTGACTATACACTTCATATTAAGCTAGGTAAGCTGTATGCACCTGTTTTTCAAGTTGACAAACAAACAAGCTGCACATCAGAGTTTTAACCCCACCCTCCATTTTCACCCACCGTTTCATCACAGCTGAACTCACAATGCATCTATTCGCATATATGCTAACCACCAGGAAACTAGTATTCGCTTTTATATTTCTTAAAGTAGGAAATCTGAAAATGGTTAATTTGGGGTATTATTACCAAAACTTGGAGTGAAACAGAAGCTTCTGTAGATGCATGTATAAACATATGTGCACATGCGAGATGGAAAGAGAGAAAAACCACTTGACATTTTCCCTCCGACTAGCAGAGGGCTGCTGGGCATTGCCAGTAACATAAAACTGTGTGTGTTTATGTTGTGCTTATGCCTTTTAAAAATGCCACTTTCTACTGCCAGCTTATGACAGCCCTGAAGATAAACACACATACACACACACACACACACACACACGCACATTTGTTAAAAGTGTTCACTGCAGCAGGGCTTTTGCATGATGGTAAAGTGTCTCACTGAGTTGATGTAAGCTGTATGCCAGCACCTACCCCACCCCTTTTACACACACACACACACACGCACACAAACCCAATTTTTTCTCTCTCTCTTTATCTCTCAGTTTGTCTGTCTCTCCTTCAATTAGAGCCCATATGCTAGAAGGCCCCCAGCTCTTCATGTGCCCCTTTGAAGTGAAGTAGATTAAAAACACAAATGTTTGGAAAACCATAAATGAGCATTTGCAGGGCTGAGAATAGGGACACACATGCACATTCACACACAAGATACAAGTCTTAGAACTACATTTATTAACATGCATAGTCTCATGGTATCATTGACATGCATGTGCAGCACACAGATCTCATAAATTCATCAGTGTATTTGCATCTGAAGCCATAATAAAGCACGCAAACGCATAGTGAAATAATATTTGATTCAATATTTTATATGACCTCTGCCTCTTTCATAAATTTGCAGCATGAAGCATCTGCTGAGTAAGAAATAAAAAAAAACTAAACCAGAAGTGAGTGGCTTGCTGAAGGTCCTCTAAAGAAAATCTAACTTGTGCTGCATTCAGGAACAGCATTCCCTGCTGAATGTAGAGCAGGTCGGGGAAATTGGATTTTGAAGCCGTTTTGTCCACTTCTTTAACCCCATACATTTCTCTGCTTAATGTTTTCAGTGCACAGGAATTTGTTACCTGAACTGCAGTGCACTGTCTCTCTCTGGTTGGCCCTTACAAAACACACATGGTGATTACACTCTGACTTTGCAAAATGCACATAACAATGCAGGCACACTGACACACACGCACATGCACTGTAGCGAGCACACACATACACACACACAAACTTCCTGCTGTGTTCAGCTGGCATTTACATCCCATCCCATAAGGCCTTGGGATTGCCCTCACAACATTTAACAACTAAGTAATTAACAGCCACGCTTCTCTGCTGGGAGGGTGAGACGCATCACATATGCACATTAAAAAAAAACACACACACACATCAACACAAATATGCACAAGATGAAGGAAAAAAGTAGAGAAAATGATGCATATACTGAAATATTACCAAAGAAAAACACTGGCTACCTCATTTGAAAGAAGAACTCTACTTAATCTTATTAATTTTACATTGTTTTAGCCATAAATACCGCAAATGATTAGTAATAACAATATTTGTTAAACATAATTAAGATATAACTTAATGGCAGTGATGTGCAGTCAAGGGAGGCAATCCCAGGCAATGCCTCTCCAGAGCTAAAAACACAATTTGAGATTACAGTCGTATTTGTTGCTCTTTCCTTAATACTCATAATTACATGACTTGTAATTGTTTAATTTAAAAATTCTGTATTCATATTTGTCTCAGGAGTATAAAAAGTCCGAAAGAAAAAACAGGAAGGACAGTTGTTCTCAGCTCCTTTTGCCCTATTTTGAGTCAGAAAATTACCTTTCCTGAATGCTGAGACAGACGGTGTCTGTGTCCTTTGTCTGCCCAAAGGCCAGCATTTTTGTAGGTTGACATAAATAAAGATAAATGATGCGTCTCCACCTTCTCCCCTGTACAAAAATGACACCAAAATAAACCTGATACGTTGCTACCATCTTCACTGGTTTACATCATCTGGAGCCAGAGTCTGTACAGTGGTGATTGGCAGATGGAGCCACAGTGTCCCACCCTTACAACAGTCTGACCTCATCACAGCTTAAGTTTAACCGTCAGTCATGAAGTTTCACCTCCAGTTTTTAGCATGAAATCACTAATTAAACTTGGCCCCACAAATGAAAGCTTAAACATTCATCAGCATTTTGTAAGCTAACTAAAAGTAAACATCTGAGAAGAAAGGCTATTTGTCATGTAAGTTTGGCCAGCATCCCATCTGCTAATATGGAGAGGCTGGATTTATGAACTATTCTGCATCCAGACACCAGGGGGCAGTCAAGATGATTTTGCTTCAGTTTTTAGAAGCTGTTATCCATCATTTTATAGTCAATAGCCTCAGTAGGCAGTGACCTATCAATGTGGCATAAGTCTACATTTGATTAATGCATCAGGTCAAGCTAATATTATGCATAGATGGATAAAATTAATCCACACAAGAAATAATAGGTTAAACCTTAAAAGAAGTTGTGATAAATTGTCAATTTAACTCCTGCTAGAAACCTCACATAATGTCAAAAAACAGACCTAAAAATGTTGGACTAGACTGCCACAAAACAAATCCAATTCTTCTGTGAAAAGAAACATGGGCAACACCCTGCAAATCCAAATTCGAGAGCAACGTCTCTGCAACAACTCCTGTGATAAGACAAAGTCTGACAGCACTTCAGGAGCAGACAGGAGAGTGTTTTTTCTTGTTTCTCTTCAGGTCTCCTGAGGTTAAACTATTTTGTTTGTTGGGTTTTAGTGGCATCTGGTCTTACGGCCATTATGCAACAACTTCAGCTTCGACAAGAAGGTAGGAATGGAGCAGTGGGAAATGCTCAGTGCATGTGAGGGCAAGGTGTGTCTGCATGCATCGGTTGCTTTTTCCTGTGTGAGGGATCCAAAATTTCAGGTCTGTTTTCTGTCCTAACATGTAATCAACTACAGTCACCAGTCAGCTCAGGTGTACATCAGACCCTCATCACACTGCTAGAGTAAAAAGTACTAGATGGAATAGAAATGTAGGAGAGGATTTGGAGAACTTGTGATGCATATATTAAAACTGACACCAGAGAGCACAGAACCACATCCGCCTGTTGACAGGAGTGACATGAAATGTGGAAGCGAGGTGCCACGTTTGATTCTCAGATACGTATCTAAATATTAAATATGATATAAGCTAATCCTCACCTAAAATATGAGAGGTTTTTTTGATTTTCCTTGACCAATCGAGCTCGCACATTTTTACAGGCTGCTGGCTGGATGTTTATCGTAGCTCCTGATGTTGCATCATCATTTTATGCTTTCACATTAAAGGTCTAAAAAAAACATGTGGAGAGGCGTAGGTGAGATGCAGACATACTTCATACTCTTAATATCTTAAACCTCAGCCAAATGTCTTTCATTAAACAAACTCTGCATATATATGTAAGGCCTTTTTTCTCCAGGATATGGTTATAAATATGTGAAATGTGAATTCTTTCCATAATGTGAGAGGTTTTAATCAGATCCTGTAGGTCTCATGTGACATTACAGTAGATCAGTATTGTATGTTGTTTCTCTCTAAGACAAAGGGGAAAATTCTGTCACTGTAAAATTTGGTAAATTAACATTTTTTGAGACAAATGGAAGGATTAGGTGTTTCTTTGTGGGCTGAGACAATTCTCCAACTTGCACAGCTAAACAAACCATTTAGAAACAAATGGGATTATTTGGAAAACTCATTGTAACAAAGTTGAAAAAAGCAAAGTAACAAATGCATGTTTGTGTGTCTAAACATGAACCAGGGAAAATGAATGAGACTTTATGAATATTTGTGTATATTAAAAGTATTTGTGAATTTTATTTGTAAGCATTTATGTATGTGTGGACGTGTATATAGACTGGGTAAATGAGTTAATGTAGTTCAGATAAGATAGTTGTTGAGACATTTAGGGAAATAGAAAGGGGGCAGATGACTGGACTTTTGGTAACCTAAACATGAGATGAGTTAACTTAAGCTCTTAAGCCCGAAGCTTTTCATTACCTGTTCATGGCCAAAATCAGCAGCCATACATGTTAAAATGAAAATATTAGAAGATCAAAAAAAGCTAAAAACAATTGTCAGTACATGAAAAAGATCAAAATATTCCTAAAGTACCTTTGTTGTTGCCACAAAATGAGCACTAAAGGTAATTTTTGAAAAAAGAAACATACAGCAGTCGCATATAAGAGTTGACATGGTGTGTATACGCTGTACACTGCTTTCAATTAACCTGGTAAACATCTCTGAGCCAGAAGTCTGTCATAACAAACACTGTTTAAACTCACTTTATTTGAAACTCGAGCCAAAGTTTCAAAGCATGCTGCATAAAGAAGTCAGCCTGAACTTTAGAAAAAAGATGTGCATTTAGTTTAATGTTAAAAAGATGTCAACACTGAAGCAACTATAAGAATATTCAAAGTCTTTGCGTCTCTGTTAGAGAAACCAATTTAAAAATACACGTTTAACATCTTAGTACTCGTCATCATCGGAAATGTGCAGTGAAATGAAATAATCGTGCAGACAGATCCACTGTGGAGGCAGAGAAGTATTTTTTTTTCTTTTAGCTCACGTTCAGATGATATGTATTTGTCTTCTTGTTGTGTGCTGTTTCTCTTTGAGATCATTGTCTTATGTATTTGTTATGTGTGTGTGTGTGTTGTAGGAAGTGCGCAGCGCTTCAGTTTACTGTACCCGGCAGAGCTGCCCTTTCCAGTTCCTAAAATACTGCACTGTGGGTTTTCTGCCTAGAGACAGACACAGACTCACACACAGAAAGATTGAGTAAGAGAGTAGAGATGAAAGAGAGAGAACAGCACATGGTGCGTTAGGCCTGAATGAATAATAGGCAATCCATAATGGATGACAAGTTGACCAAGTTCTTTCTCCCTCTGTCTTTCTCTTTCTCTATCTCTTACCATCTCTGTTTTTCTCCCTCCCTCTCCTTTTTTCACTTTCTCCTCTCTTCCTCTGTGCCTCTCTCTCTCACCGTGACACCATGTCACTGCTTTGAGGCACATGTTCTGGAAGAAGACGGCGACTGCCATCCTCCCCTGAGCCTCTTAGCTGCCTTTGGAAGAGAGCCGCTTTACTTTATGGGCTTCTCAAATCTCCTGGAGACGTTCTCTCTTCTCTCTACTTCTCAAAAAAGTCTGATTAGAGGACAAGGGATGTAAAACAGAACAGGGAGAGAAGAGAAAGAGACTGAGGGGGATGGGGGGGCAGAGAGGGGAGAGAATGACTGGAAAAGCAGAGTAAACATTCATAGATTTTCTTTAAAAGACCATAAAATGGGAAACTGTAAATGGCAAAAGGCACTCTGGGGGGGTGCAATGTTTGGCACCTGTTTATGCTCTCCTGCACTTTGCAGAGCAATGTCATTATCCACCAAAAATGGATAAATTGCTGCATTTGAAACACTCAGTGAATTGTTCAATGAGTGAGTGCTCTGGCACAGTTGTAAAAAAAAAACAAAAAAACCAAAAAAACATTTATTATTGCCTCCACTCTTTGCAGTGGTAAAACAACTCCAATATGACTGCGGGATGAGACACAAGGAGAGAATCTGTCAAGTTTCACTCAGATTTTCTTCCATTTGTTCAGTTGTTTATTCATTTATTGTCAGTCATAAGCATTTCCACCTGTTATGAGGGAAGAAGCGGCGCGTGATTTGCACGCTTGGCAGCAAGCGGGATGCAGAACTGTGCAGCTCCTTGTTGTTTTGTCTATAACAGCTGTGTTGGTTGTCCATAAGCTCCTAAGCTGCCTTCCCTACTGCTCCACTCCCTGCGCTGCTCAGACCTCCTGTGGTGTTCCTCTGGTAGGTTTATTGTACACATCAAAACAGAGAGCTGAGCATATTACGACATGGAGAGAGCAGGGAATAATAGCCAGGCAAACATGTACAGCCTCTCTCTGCTTTGTGTGTCGGTATTTGATACTGAATTCACCTTGCTGTTGAGGCAGTGGTGGGAAAGAGTTTCTTTATTCTGAGATCAGATTTGTGCTTGTTATTGGATATTAATGTCATAGCCGAACAAGGGCAAACATAGGGGGCCAGTTCAATGACAGAGGAAACGTGGTAAAGAAAGGAAAAGATTAGATGAAGGAGATAAGAAAAAAAAAGGATGTGTGACAGGAGTTTTAAAAAGCTGAGATTTTCTTTCTTTTTCCACAACATCTTCTCTTGTCTGCTGGCGTAACAGTTGTTCAGACATCAGCTGGGACCCAAATCAGACAGCATTTTGGGACCCGCTCAGTTTTCCATCTCTCCATTTTCCATTTCAGTCCAAAACACTTTCCCTTTCAATGATGCTCTAAACTGCAGTGGTTAAACAGCAAAAAAACAAAGATTAGAGGCTGTTATTGCCTTATTGTTATGGCCATTTTGGTTTAGTTTGATCTTTCCTCATCCATCATTCAGCTGTTAACCACATCAATAGTCTCTCTCTCTCCCTCTTTCTTTCTCTCTCTCTGTCAGTACAGCAAACGCCTGCGAGGACATCAGCTGAAATATTTAACACCCCTCTCCCTGAATCCTCACTCAGCACACAAGCGGCACCATGTTAGCAGCATTTACCACACTCCAAACAATGTTGATGTTGTCTCCGCTGTACCGCACTCACTACCCATCAGTAATTGGCAGCCTTCGAGGTTTATGGGGTCAGAACATGATTTAAAATGAATTTGACTTTGTTTTCCAATTACTGTGCTGCGCCTAGTTAAGCAGAGACCTGGACGCTGCAGCGAATATATAACAACGCCTGTTTAACACGTGAGGCATTTTGAGGCTAAATATATTCTGCAAAAGCACATGCATCCTTTAGTGAAATATACATCAAAAAATAAGTCGCAGATCACAGCTGGAGACTGTTGTCAGAAGACAAAATAATTGGTTACTGGTTTGTTTTGCACATGGATACAATGACAACAGAAATTATGTTTTCTTTTTTTTCATTTCAAGCCCGGGAATTATATTTTAGCTATTTAGCACTTTTGAATGATAGATGTTTCTGCTAACTGACAGGGTATTTTTGCAATCTGTTTAGAAATGGGAGTGTGGTTTTCAAAATTTCCATTGTATATTTCTCCATTTACTGTTGCCATACCCCAAAGATGTCTCTCTGTGTAAAATCCTGCACACCATTAAGTTAAAACCAAATCCCTGGCCTACAGATATTTTGTTTTATACTGTAGAACGCCCACTGCTAGCCCTGCACAGCCTTATAGGAAAATTCCTTCAAACATATCAGCTCGACCCCTTAATTAGCTCAGTATTTTGCTCATGTCTGAAGGTTTCCTCAAGCGACGCAATCACATGCAGGAGGCGGATCTTAAAAGATGACCTCTGGTGACCCAAGAGAATGTTGTGCATGAGTCAGCAGAGACAGAGCTGCTCCACAGAGACATTAGCATCATTATAAAAACTAAAAATCAAGCAGATTTACATGCACACATGCAAAGAGGAACACAAAAATTGACCCACATTTACACATAACACACCAGATAATTCTCTTTTTAAACATTCATAAGGCTGCCTGTGTTGCACCAGAAGTTGGACGCTGACACGCAGCTGGATGTTTGGCAGAAGCAGCAGTGTCTGTATAATCCTACATGAAGTACAAGATTCAAACATACAATTACAGTTACTTACTTCACAAAAGTCTCTGTATATGAGTGTGTGGGTGTGTATGTGTGTGTGTGGATACACTATTTGACGGACAGCTGAGGTAATTATAGTTCCACAGTGGCAATAACCTCTCAGGCTGAGTCCTCGCACCCTGGCACTGATGAACCCTAGCATGAAGGCTAATGCCAAAACGTACGCTTCCTCTGCTGGAAATATACCCACTTAATGATCGAGGGGAGGAGAGACAGACAGAGTGAGGAGGAGAGAAGGCAAACAAAAAGAAGAAGCCCACAAGTCGGCCGAGACCGGACTGACCGACCAGCAGGGAAGAGGTGATCAAAGAAGAAAGGAGGATATGAAGACCAGGAAGGAAATTATTTAGGCCAGCGTAAAGAGGAAGCAGGGGAAGAGAGAAGGGTTGGCAGCAAAGTGGTGGTGGGTAAGGGTGACAAACATCGTGCTCTCCTGTGCTAAGAGGCACAGGACCAAAATAAATCTGCAAGATGCAGCAGAGGTGAGAAGAGGCAACCATTTTTAATAGAAAGTGAGGAGTCAGAGAAGTGGAGAGGAGCTAAAGAGAGAGGGAGGCTGAGGGGAAGGAGAAAATAAGTGACTGCATGAGCAAAGGGAAAGTCAGTGTGGTAGAAAAACAAGGCATGGAGAGGATCTAAGAGAGATAGTGCAGAAGACTGGACTGCAGTAGCTTTTAGTAAATTCATCTCTAAGTTTGCATGTTAAGTCCCTCCAAAGCAGCGACTTGCTAATTCTAAGCTGGTGATTTACTACATCAGGTCACATAAAAACTCCGAGCTGCTCTAAGATCAATATTTTATCCATTGTTAAATGACTGTGTAATGTGAAAGAATTATCACGTGATTCTGCAGTTCCCCTCAGCTCTACTGAGCATTAAATGCATCAGCATTATTCTCTGCAGCTGCAGGCAGCTGTTTGCAACGAAAGAGCCCTGATAAACCAACCGTACGCTACCTGCCCGGCAACAAAAGAGCTGGTTTCTGTGCGAGTAACCTGTTTAAACTTAGTGATGCTCAAGTCTCAAAGACACTTAGCAGTTTGAACTCATGAGCAGCTGCTTTACTGTATCTTGCACCAGATGTAGGTATCCGTCTCTTGTTCTTTTTTTCTTCATTTTTTCCCATCACTCTCCCCACCTCTCTCCACTCTCTCTGTTCCTTCACAAGTTTGATAAAATATTCATCCTTTCCTGACGTAGCCTCTTTCCCTCACTCCTCTCCACCTCTTTCCCTCTGCCTCGTCATTCAAATCCAATTCACAGTTATCTTCCCTCATCCTGAACCCATCTGTGCATCCCCAAGTCCCTCCCCCCATCACTCCATGAAAAACTCCCTTCATCTCTTTCCACCTCTCGTGGATGTCTCCTGCTCGTCTCCTCACATCTTTTTATCTAACAATTCCAGAATAATTTGTAATCTGTGGGTTTAGTCCGCGCAGACTCTACTGGATATGTTAATGTAAAGGATCATAGAGCGGGAGATTATATAAGTTCATGTGATGTGCGGTAACAGAACAGCTCAGAGGAGCTTTGTTAGTTAGCTGTCTGACATACAGCAGAGTGAAACATGCTCTGCTGAGCCTCATAGGACCACAGTGATTGATGATAAGTAGATAAAAATTCAATAAAGCAACTTATCTGTGGGAACAATAAATTCATCACCTCTCATTTGATATATTTCCAAGTTGCTGATCTGCTTTTGTAACCTCTTTATGCCTGAAATGAGGAAGTCACGATTCAGCTGAAATGAGGCTCTGGCATCTCATCGTTGGATTTGACATATTAGGGTCAAAATTTGATTATGTTTTAGGATGTGAGCTTATGGTCCTACACAGTTCTGTTTGCTTTGGTTCTGCTGTGCACATTACCAGCTACTTCATGCTGCATCTGTAACTTCTCATGAGCAGCACCAGTGCCAAATGTTTTCGTTTTAGAAAGCACTAAGAGAATTTATCCCTCTGCTAAGGCTTTGCTCTCCTCTATTTTGAACAGATTTAACATGCACACACATAATTATAGACAGTCAAGGGATAATATGTACTAGATATCTTTCACTGAGGTGGAGCAGTTCATGAGATAATAAAAATGTTCAAAACTTTCCTATTAAAAATGTTAAAATACTACATTTTGTTCAGATCTGGAACCAGCTGCTTTACTTTACAATGAGAGCTTTTAAAAAAATGAACCTCATTGTTTTTTGGTGATTTGAGCACCTTGTTGTTTTTTTGTTTTTTTTTTAACAGAATTTTGTTCTCACGCTGTAAATATCAATATACTGATACTATTTATCCAATATCTATCACTTACTAACCATCCTCAAAATTAATTAAACTTATTATTGACTATGGGAATAGTCTGAATATTTGGAAAATGCACTCATTCAAATTATTGAAAAAAACAAGCAGCAGCCAGTTAGCTTAGCTTAGCTTAGCATAAAGACTGGAAGCTGAGGGTGACAGCTTGCCTTGCTCTGTACTAAGTTAAAAAAAATAGACTAACCAGCACTTGTAGAGCAGGTTTTGTTGGGGATTATGAGTAGGGGTAATTTTTAGCTGGGCACAGTGACTTCCTATCATCTTGTTGTCACTGTGAGGTTTCCAGGCAACCAACGGAGTCCATCGATTGAACTTTTAAACTTTGAAACAAGCAGTATTGGAAACATTATCTCCAGCTGGAAGTAATATTACTAAAAAGATTCTCTTCATCACCAGAAAACTCCTTCAGAGGAACATATCCTAATCAGAAATGATCTCTATTAAGGTATCAGTGAGCAGTACAAAGCTGTGACAGTAGTTGCATCTTCCATCCTGCACTGACTGCAGATACTGTTCAATAATAAACAGTAATACTGGAAGAGGAGCAGAGATTGACTGTGCTTTGACAGGGATTTTTCAGGGAAGGAAATATAGATCATTGCTTGAAAAAGACATTTCTTGCCTCCATGTGTTTTTGTTCTCTTTGAGTTTTTTCTAGCAATTTCAATTCCATCAAAGGAAATCACCACGATTGTGAAATGATCTGAACAACTAAATAATGTCTCTGCTGTGCTGATGCATTGTACCAAATGTGAAACATGGCTGCTTGAAGAAAATGAAACGGTGAAAGATGACTTACATGATCACATGATTGACCTGATGTACACAGTTTCCATCTCTGTGGCTCTAAATTAATGTGGGAAACCAATCTGACTCAATTTCAATTATTTAGATTCAATTTGATAAGAGTGCAGTGTTTGGGGAAAGAGGGGAGAAAAATTAGCTTGTGTGCACATGTGAAGTGTCAAACCCAAACACGTGTGCACCTTTGTGCATCTCTGCACGTATCTGAAATAGAGACACCACAGCCTTGTCTCTGTATGATAAAGCACAAGGTTGCTCTATGAGCCAATCAAAATCTGCAGTGAGGGAGCTTGTCCAATCAAGGAAGAGGAGGAATATGAGGTGGGGAGAAAAAAGAAATTGAGAGCAGCAAGGAGAGGAGGAAGAAAAGAAACATGGGGAGAGAGAAAGATGACACGAGGCTTTAAGCTAACATTTCCTGTTTGAAATTTCTCTTTTCTCATGAAAGCATTACAATGGTTTAAATACTAAAAAAAACTTGCACATACGTAATTTCTTACCAATAACTAGTGAACATTGTTATTATTATCCTCAGTTGCCTCTAAGTCCTTTCATGCTGCTAACTCTGCCTTGTAATTGGCTGTTTACATGTTTATTACTTTGTTTGTATTGAACTGCCTGCACTTATTTTCCAGCCTGTCCATGTCGCTGGAGTTTTTAGATGTGTGAATGTGCAATAAAATGTGTAAATAAACCATTAATGCCACAGACACACGCACACACACACACACACGCACACGAGCACTGAGGCAGAACTGCCGACAACAGTCTGTGGATTATCTTTGAGCTCCTCCATCCTTCTTTACAATTCACACGACCATCGCTGCTTGTCTCCATCCATTCCTCCGTTCTCTTTGTCTCCCCTGCTTATTTCTCATTCTGCCTCCCACATTCATGTTTCCACTGTATGCTTTTACATGTGGGTGTGTGTATAGCATGTGTTTCAAGATGGACATCCTGTTCTCGACCAGCTAGTTTCTACTTTTAGAACACTCATTACATCTATTATTTGGTTTTGAAGCCTCCAACACATACAGCCACACATGTTAAAAAAACAAAAAAAAAAACAGGTCTAGCTGTTGGTTTATGTATGTTTAACCATAAATAACAATAACAATTTTAAGTAAGTTAAAAAAAAGCAATCATCTGATTTTAATGACTTTTCTTGGAGTGGGTCTGGGTGTAATGAGAATATCCTCGCCTGTGCAGGGAATCAGGGCTGAATTACGCGTGTCATTGCCGTGACTGTCAGGTGCATTGCTCATACTGTTGACTAGAGGCTGGAACTGCACTGGAAAAACCAAACCACTGCAACCGGTGTTTAATGAGGTGTGTTAAGCACACTGGCAACTCTAACCATTATCTAGCATGCAGGGGGACAAAGCCACAGGAGGCTATTGATTATCTATTTGGCATGCTGCTGAAGCCAGGGAGGGCAGCAAGAAAAGGGGACAAGGACGAAGGAAAAAAACACATCTACAGAGTCAGTCTAATAAATGTGTGAGGGAGACAGACTGAGAGACAGGCAGATAGAAATCAAACACATCAGGCAAAAGCTTTGATAAAATTATATGTGTTTCTGTGTGTGCAGAATAATCAGACACAAGGGAGACATGAAATAACTGACACTTTTGTAAGATTACAGTAATTTCCACCATTTAATAATTAGTTTGAAGCAGGGTTTACTTTTATTGTGACAAGATTTGCACAGCTCCTTGATGGTTATAATGTAAAGGTAATACTAGCAGGGATTTCCCCATCTTATCAGCAGTTTCGCGAGGAAAAGACAACCAACTTGCTGTCACGTCAAGCTCAGAGTTAACAAGCTGTGCATACAGTGAGGCTGTATATTGTCACAGTAATTTGTTACATCAATGTTACTTCTTTTTACACTAACGAGTATTAAGGGGTTAAAATTTTAAATGGGTCTTTCTTACAGTAGATATTTTGACTCGTCATAGTGAGTAAATCACAGGTGCTCCTAATAAGATTAAGGATGGCTCTGTTCAATTCAAGTGTTCCAGTAAGTCATGACAGTGTGACACTGAGCCAACACGCACAATGCCAGGACCCTGAAACTTAACCAGCTCAATGAAATTCAGCCATCATTCATTTTCTGTGCTTTTTCTACTGTGACATGTCAAAATGTCTTCTGTGAAAAAAGGCCTATTCAGTGCAGTTACTGATCCCACTAATGCTTTGTTCCTTAGACATTTCAGGAGTCTGCCTGTTTGCTCTCTTACCAGGAGCTGCATGTGAGGCTTGGTATCACTTTGTGTGATCAGTCGACAGACTGGTTCTGAGATGTGTTAGCTTGATGCAGAGGCCGCCAAAGCAATATGCTTTCCGTTAACCTCAATGTTGTCCTGTTTACATGTTTTGTCCAAGCCAAAGTGCACCAGGCTATAAAGCTAATTTTACAAAGTGGCTTAACTGTGTATTTGCACATCACATGATGCACAGGGACCTGAAAAAACTCTTTCGCATAAGCATTATTGTAGCATTGTTTTAGCATCTCAGCCCCCTGCAGAATGATTTGTTTTACAATCATTATTTGATCCAGTCCATCTGGTAACATTTGGAAAGTCTAACGAAGACACACAATTTAAATTTTTATCCTGATTTGAGTTAGCAAAGGGGCTAAACTGCACACTGGCCAGCTTGGCCAAGGGAGGTCTGTAGTGCACATGGTCTATAGGACCATCAGTATGAAAGCTCCTCATTTATTCCAGCTACTTTTATCACATGGAAGTCAAATGTTTTGGCTTCATGCACCACTGAGCAACTTTTAAAAGCAGGGCCCCAGTTTCCAATTCTGCATCTGTTTTTGTTGTACATCCATAATTACGTCTTTTTAATGTTAGCCAGCCACTGGAAAGCTAACATTCAGGAACCCATTTTGAACCCACAGCTGTATTGTGAGGACATGCCTTCTGTTACGCTACATGCAGTTATCTGCTGCTAAGCTTGAACGTCATTAAAACACCTTCGGTAGCCTGAATAGTCTGGCTGCTTGTTAGCCCACATGGACAATGATGTGAGTGACAAGTGCATGTGATGGCTTTGGTGTTGAAATGATGATTACTCCTCCTTTTTAATAATAAGAAATGTAAGTAATTTTTAAAAGAGTGATAAGTAAAGTGGATCTGGGGTAAAATTTGCAATCGTGAATTTGTACCTAACTGACCCTTGATGTGTGGATCTCTGTGACCTCTTACCAGCTGGCTGATGATCCAGAATAAAAAGATGCTAGACTGACGTGTGAGGCTGCAGTCCAAAATGTTACCTCTTTTTGCAGAGATTTTGCCAAAGCTGTTACCTCGAGAGGAGACTGTCAGACACAGGTCACACCCACAGATGACTATTTAAAAAAGCAGTGTTCAGTTTGTTGGCTATCGGTGGAAGTCAAGGCAGTTCATAAAATGGTAATGATCAAAGTCGACCTCGGTGGGGATGTAAGAAAAAGTCGAAGAAGTATCACTCTAAAGTCTACATAACAAATATAATGATCAAACAGATGTGTCATTTCAAGGCTATTGGTACTCAAAGGGTGTGATGTCTTTTCTTAAGTAGGACATCAGCTTTATCTCTTATGTGTGTGTGTGTTTGTGTGTGTGTGTGTGTGTGTGTGTGTGTGTGTGTGTGTCGCTGTCCCACAGCTGGAAACCAGAAAATCAAGACTTTAGTCTGTGATGTTATGCTGATTTACATCCCAGTGCTGTTCACAGTTCACAGTTAATCAGAGACTACTTTTTGAGGATAGTTGATTGTTTGGATAGCGTATTCAAAAAAATTAAAATGCATCATGATAATTGGCTCAGAACCGGGGTCATCAGGTTTAAAAATAGAGACGAATTTTCTATCTCTCTATGTGCACAAAAAGACATTTGTCTCACTGCTGTCATACAGGACAGTTTCATCATGTTACTAAGAGGTGAACTGAATTTACATCAGAAAGACAAGTAGAGACACATTTTGTTGCTGTTTGTTATATTTTTGGTGTTTGTTAAAGGTATCATATGGAGTTTAAGCCTGCAATATTTTAGACTGATGTTGTGGTGAATGAATTTCAGCCTCGTTTGTGAGCACATAGATGAGGACACTGAGGCGCAGCACATTACAGTACATTATTAGTACACAGTCTCTCTGTTCCAGGCTATTTTCCTGTACAAAAATGTATAAACTAATTTTCAATTCTGGCTTTATTTCGGCAACAGTTAAACTTCTATTTAATCTATTTCTGATCACCTGTATCTCATACTGTATACCCTCTTATGCCAGATTCAGGTTACACTTTATTTTATCTGTTGCGATAATTCATTTAGAATGCAATATTCTTGCCATCTCTTGGCCAAGAGACATGACAGACTTCTTGTGAGTCCCAACTTATAAAATCTTGCTGTCCCTCATGTTGTGCATGATGTCATCGGGGAGGAGGGGCTAGAGATCAACTTTTGGGTAAAAGCATCTCAACAAAAAAGGATATCTAAATATTTGTGAGACTACAATTTTTGCTATTGTAGCCCTGTGCCTGTCGGGACGGGCTATTATTAGGATGATACTGTGTAATCTGAATCTGACATTAGATGCACCTCTAGTATTTGATTACATTTAATTCTTGTGTCTTAAGAGCTGTGGTTTTCATTGCAGTTCAGAATTACACTCTCAGGGGGTTAAAGAGTGAGAACTGTGGACAACTTCAGATGAGAAAGAGAGACATTGTTGCTGCATTATGCCAAATATTATGAAGCGGTACGGTAACCTACCATTTTGTTAGAAATTTGAGCCAATTAATGTGTCATGAAATGGGATAATTGTTAATTACTGTTTTTGGAAGCTTTCTCTTTTGTTTTTATGGCTGACTGAAGGTGTGCGGTCCAACCGAGTGGCTTTTTACTCATTGTTTACACTGACAGGAGGTGGCAGTGGGCGGAGAGTGGAGGTCCGACAACTGATGTATGGACCGCTACCAGTTCACAGGCCATTCGCTGCTAATTACTGATCTATCTGACGTGAAATCCATTTACAATGTAAACACATAAGGGTCTTAAATCAGTACTTTTTCCACTGATGTTGTTTTCTGGTGAGCTTTGGTCTTTTTTGGGGGTAAAAGCTTTTGCACATTTTCACTGTTTTGCATAGTTCACAATCTGCATATCAGAGTTTAATTTCTGCATCTCATTAAGTTTTACCAGACTGTGCTGTGCTGAAGGTGCTGGGTGTTGTGATTCTGTAAAAGGAGGGGAGGAGGGAGTTGAGGTGGGGGGACGAGGCATTAGTGGAAAGGTCAGTGGGTTGCCATTACTAAAACTGTTGTGTTTCTGCCCAACACAGCACAATGTGACACACCATCCATCCCCTCTCAGAATAACTGCTCCCTCAGGGATGAAGTTCCCTTCCAAAGTCTTCTTCACACGGGCCCTCCATTATCAAAGTCATCAGCTAAAGACCGACATCAATACATACAATTGACTGGTGATGTCGAAGAGTAGGTGTTGTTACTTCAGGGTCACAGGATCGTCTTCATGTTAAATGGTCAGTCTTAAAGTCACTCAGGTGTACAGTTCAGTGCTTATATCCATGTGTGTATGAGTAACTGCTTGTGTGGGGGTGTATGGGTGTGTGTGTGTGTCTCTAGGCCCTTAGGATTGTTAGTGTTCAGGGATCTGTAAAATGGCGTCAAATAACTGGCTTCATGTTTCGTTTCCCAGAAGGCTTTTCTCAGGCTTAGCCAAGGTCAGAGGTTATCGAGGATAGAGGAAAATAGGATTTAGTATGGGATGTTTTCTACAGTACCTTTAGCAAGGTGGAGACAGAAATTAGAGCAGGATTAAAACGCAGAATGTGGTGAGAGCAGTCCTGAGAAGTGCCGATTATAACACAAACAGGAACTAAATGAAGCCATCATGGACGTGGAGAAAATATATGAAACCTTTAAAATGCCATAAAATCCAAGAAGGGAATAATCTGGTGCTGCTGCTCTGCTTCACACATTCACAAAATAATTCTAACTTTATGTAAATATCATGCTTTGCTCACTGTAATCTACCATAGCTCTGCATTTTACTGCAAAGAGGAAACTTACTGTTAATGATACTAAAGCTCAGCCCATCATGTGAGTCCATCATGTTACCTGTGTTTGGACCTGCACAAGCTGCAGGTTCAACCCAAAGTTACACGTGTTTGCAATGAGACACTCATTTTGCTGGGAGAAAAATGTAGAAAATAAAAGCTTTAATAAAGCCATAAATGTTAAATGTATGAGGATATAATAGCTGACGCATGTGGGTATTAGTGAAAGATTAACTGCTATGATAAAATATTAGATCATGCTTAATAAATAAGCCTGCCAACATGGAAAGATCCTCTTTATGACAATGCAAAGCAGCTCAGCTGAGGCACATCATGTCCTGTTAACTGTGCTGCTTGTTCTGTGTGTAGAGATTACTGATTAAAACAAAACATCACAGATTTGTCCCTTGAAAGCATGCAGGACCATCCAGGCTGTTAAATAAAACCAGGATCCTTTTTTCTATACATGACACTGTATGAAGTCATTAGTTTACTCATACAGTGAGCACTATAAAGTACTATTAAACATTATCATCCATGTGCATATGTGAAAACTCATATATTCATCTTATTCTGAGCTCAGTGATAAATGTTACATCGAAGTAAAGGTCAACACTAACGATCTTCTGAGGAACAGGAGATGTTTCTTCACACACCGGGCTGATCACTTAATGAAGCATGGCTTTGGTTATTGCATGGTCATGCAGCAAGGAGATGAGAGGTGAAGAGAGGCAGGTTGGGAGCAAAAAAAAAGACAGAGGGGTCATAAGCAAAGGAGAGTGCAGCCAAAGTCTGTGTAATGACCCAGTGCTGAGAAAAAAAGGGAGAAGTCCAAAAAAACATAGAAAAGTGCAAGATGAAGAGTGGGGCATGGACTTAAAATTATGCCAAGTAGGTCAGCATCAGAGTGTCAAACCCAGTGTGCAGAAGTCACATCAACCCAACCTAAGAGCATGACTCTTTATGTGTGTACATGTTTGTGGCGTACTGCCTTGAGAAAACGTGCCTGAGTAAGCTTTAAGTCGACACGTGACTGAACTGCAAAATGCACACACAGTACCAGCATATTCAAAAGTCTCAACCTACGTCCAGTGACATGGAAAGAGAATATGGTAATCATGTATCGCTGCAGGGATTTAAGAAACATGTGTTCTGTGAAGGAACTGCTCAACTCTCAGCTCAGCTGCACAGTTAAAGACCTAAATGCTCAGACTACATGGAGGACATTAATGTGCCAGATACGTGAAAACCACAGAACCTACACAGAAGTTTTTTCCTCACAAACAAATAACAGGAATGAATAGTGGCATCTACAAAATAGGGCTGCAGTATTGTATTCAGTGGTGAACTTGTATTTTGTCACTATTTGTAAATCACATTCAATGATGGTTCCAAGTTTAGATTTGATAAGATATTTGATAAGAAAATGATGTAGCTGTTAAATATAAAGCATGCAGTAAGACAATGCATTGATAACCATCCAAGTAGAGCATTTTCTGTGCATTTGTCTATCCCATAGGTCTGGTTAGCAGTAACTAACCCTGCACCTCCTGAAAAGGAAGCAGGTGGTCCTCTAGGATTGAATGGAGGCTGGCATCCAACTCTCTATTTCTGTAATCCATGTTTGTTCAGACATGCCTACTCTTCGATCTATAAATCAAATTTCTCTAAGTGCTCTGTCCTGCCAGCCTGTAATGGAAGCTAGATA
This sequence comes from Acanthurus lineatus, assembly GCA_029814665.1. NCBI lineage: Eukaryota > Metazoa > Chordata > Actinopteri > Acanthuriformes > Acanthuridae > Acanthurus > Acanthurus lineatus. The sequence goes on from JAPZDV010000006.1 coordinate 13,731,368, forward strand.
CATGCAATTTCGTGTGGACTATAATGATGTGCTAGCATGTTAACAATTGTGAATTAGCATCCAAAAGTACAACTGAATCCGATGGTAACGTGTTAATTTTTGTGCATAATTGTTAAAAAATCTAAACATTGGTATAAAGAGAAATTTAGGACCTGATGGCAGGAGAAACATTTATGTGATTACCAAAAGTTGTTATTATTCATACTCTGTGGACCATTAGTGTCTGTAATTAAATGGCAATTCATCAAACATTTGTTGACATTTCAGTTTGGACCAAAGTGGTGGATCTTGGGGTCCTGCCAGCATGACTAAAAATAAAGCCATGTGAAGATGCAGTGGCTTAAAAATGTGAGAGCACTAGAGCCCTGTCCAAAGCTGATATGACTAACAGGGAAGGAAAGCAGAGAAAATGTATTTCTTCTACACAAAAGTATGACTTCCTTTTCATCAGCTTTTTTTCTTGTCACTTACTCAGTAAATTTGACCTTTTTCAGTCTCCTGAAATTAATCGAATGAAACAAGGAAAATGGTTGACAAGTAGAAATTTCTCGATCTTAAGACGTCCCAAACCTAAAAGTTTTGCAAACACTGCAAAGGAGCAAAAGTTGACAATACAAATGCAGAGCAGCTGAGCTACAGACACTAACAGTGACAGACAGCAACCAGCAGTGATGTGACTCATCCATACTGAGCATCAAGCTCTATTGCAGAACTATAACTGACCCTGACTGTACATCATACAACAGGAACAAACACAAACGTAAATGCAAACTGACTCTTGGGGGTCAAACATGATGTGAGATGCATATGGATGGAAGCAGTGCAGCATGTGCCCGTAGAAAATAGAGTGTACACACAAACTTATGTGCATACTGTTACAGTGTACGACCCTGTCCACCTGCTATACTTAGATTACTTGCTATAGCACTGAAGGGCTGCAGGCAGATGCCAGCGGCATGTATACTGCAACTGTGCTAGTCGTAATTAGAGCAACATGGAAAAAAAAGAGAGAGGTAATATGAATATGGACATAACCTTAGGAAACAATTCAAATATGTCATTGTATGAGAGCAAAGTAAAGGAATTACTGCGCTCAGGCTCAAGACAGGCTTAAGGGGAAATTAATCCCTAGTACAAGTGAAAAAAAGAAAACAGGCTGCAAAAAGAAAACAGGCTGGAACCAAAATAAGAATGTTTTTTGTGCAGCAAAAGAGCACTTGATTCCCAAAAGTACATTTGCATAGTGTTTTAAGCTGAAAGACAGCATCTGTACGACTGGAAGTTCAGGCATACAAGCAGTTGGAAGAATCAAAGCGTTGACTCTTGCATTATGCATCAGTACATGTTCTGAACAATGATAATTCTATAATATCCCTTTTCTTAACTATTCCCTGCTCCGTCTTTCTTATAGCACTCACTTCAAAAAGCACAATCCTCGGCTTTACTCACTCACTGTCGTTTTACTGTCAAATTATGGGCTCATTCTTTATAAAATATTTTGATTTTTATGATGGAGTGCACCGAAAAAAATAATAATTCAGAATTTCTCTCTGGTTTGTGACACGACTTTTTTGGTTTAAATCCCCTCGTCGGGCATATTTTGGCTGGGAAAGTGAATGGATAATTTTCTAAATGAGAAAATGCTCCATCCTTCATTTTTATTAATCAGTCCTGCAGAAAGCTGCCTCTGCTGTGGCATCACGTAAGCATGCATTGTCTTTTCTTCTATACCATCTCTGCAATGTAACAAAAGTGCAGCGGCGGCTCAGCACTTCACTATTAAAAAGAAGAACTTTTGACAGTTTGAGAAAAAATTAAGTCAGTAAAATTTTCCAATTAAGTAGTAAGCAGCATGAATCACCATTTTTGACTTGAGTTGTTATGAAGCTCAAAATGTCTGTGTAAGAATCTGAAATTAGGCCCTTAGATCTTTTGAGGGGTTTTTTTCCCCCTCTACACTAAAGAGCATATTGTATGTAGTACCACTATTCCCAAACTGGGGTAAGTGTACCTCCAGGAGTTTTGCAGCTCTCTAGAGGGGCACTAGAGGAGATTCTAAATTCGGCATCAAATTATTAACGATGAACCTCATTAACTTTGAGAGCCTTCTGCTTATCATTGCCTCCCATGAATGTGAGCACTTGTTATTAGAATCCTTAAAATATGTTTCGTTATTAAAAATTAGGATGAAAATTCAAAGTCCAATTTTGCATTTTCTCTCCTCGATGCTCAGATGTTTTAAGCATGTTATTTTTACATTTGTACGGTATGTACGCTAATACCGAGTAATTCAGAGTTTCTCTCTCAGTGTATCACTCTGCTTGGACTTGACTTGAGAGAGAGGATCAATGCATTTCTGGCTCTCACTCTGTCATAAAATGATGGTGTTTTTTAGCAAGGAGCCCAAATGAGAAGTCGTGAACAATCTTGTTTAAAATCTCGTTGCAACATTGCACATTAGCTCAGTCTTTGATCTGCATTGTTTCTGTGTGTGCCCAAGGCAACAGAGGGATGCAAAGCAGCAGGCAAGCAGCAGGCAAACAGCAGGCAAACAGCAGGAAAACAGTAGATCAGTCAGGCACAGCAAGAGATTTGATACTCCTGAATTTTATCTGCTTGTAGTCCAGCCAGTGACAGCGTAGAGTTATTTTCTAAGGGCCATGCAGCTTGTCCGTTCCATCTCCTCTCACACGGATGTACTGTAGGTTGTCTTGTTCCAAGCTAGACTCAGTAACTTCGGGTTCACATCAACGATTCTTGCAACTGCCAAACCGTTTCCAAACCACAGCATATCCTGTCAAAGGGCCCTTGATTAATGTTGAACTGCTTCCTGCTCCCTCACTGGCATCTACTGTAGATGAAAGTGTGGTTTTACATAAAAATACCAGCTGGTGCATCAGTGTTGTCACTAAGTTTAACTTCAGACAAGTGACATCATCTGGAAACCAAAGCTGAGAAAAACATTTGCCTGGACCGCAAAGATATCGATGAACTAATGTGATACTTGAAGGCATCCGTTATCAATCAATCAGTAACCTAAAATGTGCTCAGAATGCACTTCTTCACCAGCGCTGACTGATCCGCCAGTGACTGACACACTGAAGAGCAGCATTCCTGTCTTGTTTCAGTAAATGACAAAATGTTGAATATTTTGATGGTTTGGATTCAAAATCAAGACCAACATAATACATAAGAATAGATATTAAGATGTAAGCAGGATAAAACCAACTTAGAATAAAACAAAATCATGTGCTACTGTGACAACTCTGACTATGACAACTGGAATACATGAAAAAAAATCCAATCACCATGATCCAATAACCAGAAAACAAACAAACAAAACCATTTGCATTTCAAAAATAAAAAATTCAGCTCACCTAACTTTGCAGCTAAGCTGTTGGATTTAGATGAACTCTTTTCAGCAGACATTATTTCCAGATCACAAAATTTAATCAACTGTTCTTTCCTCTCAAGGTTTATCAGTCCACCAAGTTTAATGGAAATCCAATTAAAAGTTTTTTGAGAAGACTTGTTTGGACAGAATAAGCTGCTACTACTGTGACAGGTAGCATTCCTCCTTATGATCATCATCATGAATGATTTTTCATTTATGTGACACTTTTACTGAAAAATGTTGGCTAAACTTAAAAAATAAGTTACTCAGACAGAGTTACAGAAATATTTATAACATGGTTCAAAGTAAAACAGAATTAAAGGTAAGTAAATAAAATGAACGCCAAAATATCTCAGATTAAAGATTTAATGAGATCTAATCATGATAGCATCTTTGAAAAGAGACTATGATAAATAATGATATATATTTTTTCTTTTTTAGCATTGTCTTTAGTACATTCTACATGTTATCTAGAGCTTCAAGTCTCTGACAACCAAAACCTGGTCACCTTTTTTCTTTTCAAAGCCCAGGATCATCCTCCCTGAGAAGTCCAGGCTGTGTACTTGCTCAGGAGAGATTTAAAGGTCTGGTGTGCAGCAGGAGGTTAAATCATGCAGCTAAATGGTATTAGGAAGAGAGTTTGTAAAATTACTGGAAAAAGTGAGGAAACACACAAACTTGAGATGCTCCCATACAGGGCATGAAGGCTTGCTGGATGATTGAGTGAAAATGGAGTGAAACAGATGCTATGGCCTTTAAATTCATCACAAATGCATCCAACAGAATCTATGCCAAGGCTCATTAAAGCTGACCTCTTGGCTCCTGGTGGCCTAAAAATCTACATAACTTCTCCAAAAAACAAAAAACTTTACATCATTTGTCTTCTGGAACAACTTTTACAAGCACATTTCATCTGCAAATCACTTCTGTTTCTTCCTTAATTTGTAAAACTCCTGTTGTAGCTTTATATTGTCACCTTTTTTATGTGGAGAAAAACATTGACTGCTATCAGACAAGTTGTTACATCTGTTGTCAGATGCATAAAACTGTGTGTATGCATAAGGATGAATAAGCAAAAACATTATTTTTGTCAGATTTATAAAGAAGTGCATTTAAAATGATTATCTTTAATTAGGCTTTGTAAAACTAGCTAGATTTCTACTACCACAATCAGCTATTAATGGATAATTAATAAAAAGCACTACTTGTATGCAGCAAAGAAGTAGTGCAATTTTAGAGATCAGTATTTCATCTGTAAGGTTCTACAACAATACAAGAGCTGCTACTAACATACAAGGTTTCAGCTATTCAAAATGCTGGTGACATCACTGTTTTAATTTTGCATAATAGATAAAAAAAATACTGCATTAAACCTCCAGCATATCGTTATTTAAGACATCTGAGAGAAAACTGGACTTCTGTATGTCCTTTTGACTTTGTGTTGAGGCTTAAGAAAATCTAATGCATAACAGAAGATTTTTGCCAACTATAGGCAATTTCAGAAAAAGGGCACTTCCATTGGCTGCTCTACAAACACAGATGTGCATAGATGATGAAAATCTGATTTGATGGCAGAAAATAATACAAATTGTGACAAATTTTCTATACCTCTTTTGCCTCCATGTAGTCTAAAACACGTATGCTGACATGATCCACACTGAGCTTTGGGGCTCATTATGTTCAATACAACGCCACTCATATTGATGAAGAGCAAAGAGCCATGATGATAAACAGTGGGGAACAATTTTTGAGGAGGAGGGGGCACATAGCTGAGCATGTCCAATATTTTGATCCGTTTTATTAAAAGTCAGTGTGACAGTCTATGAAAGAATAATCCTCCTGGAGAAAATGAGGTCCTCTGCAGATTTTTTTTTTTAACCTAACTGCAGAAGTGGAGTGTTACCAAGACACTTGAAAAAGATGTTTGGACCCTCCTCTCATCCCGCTGTACGACGACCTCGCAGCTGCTTCTGAGCCCGGGTCGCTCTGCCCTGAGGCTACAAGGCGCTGGAGTGGCGTCTTGAGAAGACAAGTTGTTGTAAGAGGGGCCGGGGTCTTGGAGGGGCCCCTGCCATGGAAACTGAGCCCCAACAAAGCAACCAACTCTTTCTGCTGCCAGTCAAATGTGTTGGTTGGGTGGAAGGGATTTCGAGGCGTGCAACAAGGCAGCAGAAAAGAGGGGAAGGTTTTGAATTGTGCACATTGAAAACTGCTCACTGCAGCTTTAATTCATCATCACAAGCGCCTGTGAGCCACCATCTCAATCATCATTATTAAATGTCAAAAAGATAATTGATGACTAATTTATAGTCTTCACTGGAAATAGACTTGGAGAAATACTTCACAATGAAGCACTGAATGAAAAAAAATCACATTGTTCACACATGTGATCCCCCGGTGTTGAAGTCAAACACAACAATAAATTCCTCTCCTCAGCCTCCATGTCGTCTTTGTGGCACTGAATGAATGGGACGCTATTTTCCTGTCCTGAAACTAAACGCTTTGGCTGTATTCTGTTTTGGCATAATTCTTAGGAATAATTTTGATCCAGTATAGAAAATCAGACATTCTACGTGAGTAAGGGATTAGGCCTCAGCAAAAAAAAAAACTTAGAGACAGCAAGGGTGGAGCATCAAACTGCGAAAATCTATCGCTAAGACCTCAATACCAAATTGATTTGTGTTCGATTTTCCAAACCAGCTGTACATTTCAAAGGCCTTCAGGCTATTTTATTTGCCTGAGGTATGGAATCTGCTTCTTTTGTGAGCTGCTTAGTATCATGCACTATGATTAAATAAAACGGAGTCTGGGGTTAGAATATCAAAGGTTCAGTTTTCTTTTGATTTTCTTTGAGAGAAATCTGTCTCTGCGTGACGGAAATCGATCAAACACCCTCCATTAATCTTACTCTCACTTGTGTGAGAAAAAAAAAAGCATTTAAAAAAAAAAATCTGTGTTTCTCTCCGCTCACTGCATCTCGAGGCTCCGAGGAGTGGTGCTCAGTGGGCAGCCTGTGCTAAAACACACACACATACGCGCTGACCGTATACGCCTGCAAACACACATACACAGGGTGCAGGCAGTGCGCACTCATATAAACACAAAGACACACACACATGCACACACACACACGGAGTGGGTAATCTGTCTGATTGAAAGAGCTTTCAGACGGGTAATTAAATTTCCCAATGATCCGCTGCGGTGGCTACACACGAATCCGGCTTTCAGAGGTGAGCAGACGACCGAGACCCACAGCAATAACACACAGCTACTGCCACACACACACACACACACACACACACACACACACACACATACAGAGAGAGAGTGAGAAAGAGAGAGGTTATATTTCATGTTGACAAGGACAGGATAAACACTGGGCCCTTTAAAGACCATTAGCTCAACCCTAACCTTCATCTTCAGCACTTCTGCCAACCCAACGTAATCCAAAAACAAGCACACATGCACACACACGCACCCAAAAAAAACACACACAATCACAGCACACACACAGTCATGCACACACAGACACACACACACACAGACACACACACACATACTCTTATCATTGCTACCTGCCACCAGTAATGACGTTAATGCCATAAATAAAACATTTTATAATACCATTTCTGAAGATTTAACACACATGATGACACACCTGCAATACGCACTAATTAATCCAGGTGCAGCTTCAGGTACATGTGGCTCACCAATTTATTACTTTTTAGAGAAAAATAACCAGATTTTTTTAAAAATTTGCATAATGATTTTTAAAAAAGGAGGCACAGTGGTGCAGTGGTTTGCATTGTTTCTGCTAAATTCACAAAAGGACCGTCCTGGATTCAAACCTGGCCTTTCTGTGTGGAAAATTCCCTGTTTGTGTCAGTGCAGGTTCCCTCACAGTCTAAAAACATGTAGATTGAATTTAATGGCAACTCTAAATTGGCCCTTGCAGTGAATATGAGAGTCTATAGTTGTTTGTCACAACTTCAGCTTGTATCGACTCCAGACCCCCCCGGGACCCTGCAGAGGAGAAGCAGTTATAGATAATAATGGTGTCCTTTAGCTGACAAATATGTAAAAACAGGTACTTGATGGCTTTAAGTTTGAATCTGTAGTTATACAGTGTGCCTATCTGCTCTCTTTCTAAGTGAAAGAGATGAGAAGATCAATATTAATCTCATTCATTATGTATAGAGCTGGACTCAGGGCACGGCTGGCCAACAGTAGCTTAGCATAAAGACTGAAGTCACAGGGAAAAAATAACTGGGCTAAACATCTTGTATCTCACTTGTTTAAACTGTACATAAATAGAAATGTAAAAACAAGTGTTTGTTGGTTTTAGAGACACTTCTGTGTTGTCACCACGGGAAGGTTGCCAGATTTCCTAACATTTCTTCTGTTCAGAGAACAAAAACAAAACCTGTCCTCACCAACTGGATCTGGCAGCGTGCACCATGGCCGAGTTGTTAAACTTTTGTCAGGAAGTAAATTCACGAGAAAATTACTCATTTTCATCACACTTACTGTCTGAAAAAAGAATGTAAGTGACTTTCAAAAATGCTAAACTTTTCCTTCATAAAGTTTTACTGTGATATCATGACCATTCATAAAATAAACATTTCTTTGTTTCCTGTTGCAGAGAGACACTTTACCATCACGCAAAGTAAAATGACTCCAGTTTGCAGCTTGTAGCACACATCATGCAACGACAAAAATGATGAGAAAAGCCACATAAAGCTGCTGATCGCAACAGAATGCCTGAGAGTAATTTAGAAAAATCATAAACTGAACAGTTAAACTCCCATCAAATTTCCCTGCTGATAATTTGTTTTGAAAGATCAACAATGAGCCAACAATTAGTTGTCACAGATATGTTTTAGCGGGAAATAAGTCACTTGTTTTCATCTCGCCTGTTCGCTCCTAGCAGGTGTCTGGTTTCACTTACAGCATTCATCCAGGTGGAAATAAATGAGCAGCGGTAATAGAAGAACATGTTGTCTGTTCAAAGCAAATAGAGGCCGAGGAACACAATAATAGCCGCCCGTTGGGCTAAATGTAGCGCATCGGTTGCAATGAGAAGAACAGAGGTTATAAAAGCGCTGATGTGATTTGATCACCAATTGGCATGGCAACAAGCTCTGGCCAAGCCGACTAAATTAATTGAGGTCTCCCATGTGAGACAAAGGCCAAGCTAATCGAGCTGCTCAGACTCAGTCTGTTAAGCTCAAAAGGCAACAACAGCAGGCTCGACATGCATCTGGATCTGTCATCAAACACAGATTAGCTAACACAGGAGTCGGTGTTGATGTGGAGTTTTAAGTATGAGAGTTTATTTATTCCTGCAGGGAAATTCTCTTCACTTTTTAGCGTCTCCACTGCACAGGAGGGTCAGACTGAAGAGCTCAGTGCACAACAGAGCCCGTATAGATGCAGTTTGTTGCTTTGGGATAGACCATCTTCAGTTTGTTTTAAGTTAACAAAGGGTGTAGGTGACTTATGTGAGAACATCACACACACCCACGCACCCACACACACTCACACACCCACAAACACACACAAGCATTCCTTCCATCACTGCCTTTCATTTGTTGTGTTTATGCAGTTAGTCAAATCTGCTGATGACAACAGCTCACGTCTTCCTCACCCATCTGGACAATATGTGCTAAGAGTACAACTCAAAGTGTGTTTGCATTCAACAGAGTTTGGGTGGTTGTGTGTGTGTGCGTGTGTGTGTGTGTAGTGGAAGGTAGGAAGAGGAAAAAAATGCAGAGAAAGCCCGTGTATGGAGGGATGTGTCCTGCTCTTTCTTGTTTAGTCTCTCTTTTTTCTCTCCCTCCTCTCTTTTTTTTTCTTTCCACTATAATTAGACAGGTCTGTGTTAGCAGAATAGAGGAGCTAAAGGGAGGGGAGGGGGGATGGGGGGGCTGTGGGGGATTAGTCAGAAGAGACATGATGAAGCCAAATACTAGAACAGTGCTGGAGATAAGATTATATCAGATCGAAAAAGAAAGGTGGACAAATAAACAATGTTGAGTGGTTTAGACGAGACAAACCAAAGACGTGATATAATATGATATGATATAATACTGCGGATGCTATGAAAAAAATTCCCCCTCTGTTTTTAATTGCGGATGCACAAAGGTAACATGATAATGGAACAATAAGAAGAGGGTGCAGAGTGCTGAGTGCTGCAGAGTACTCCATCTGTGGTGTTTATCTGACGCCTGACTTCAGCTGTTATGCGAAATTGGGACACGAGAGAGAGGCTGGGACGAGAGGAAGACGGTAGCTGAAGGGGGGGAGAGAGGTGTGAGATGGTGAGAGAAAGAGAGAGGTGAAGAGGGGTGGGACTGGGAGCAATTCACAAGCTTGTTAAAGTACCACTAATTACCAGCTGGCCTTGCAATATAATGAGTCTACCTGAGTGCTAAGAGCTGAGGGGAAACATTGAGACGGATATAATAGCAGGAAGGGAGGAGAGCAGAGAGGGAAAAAGGAATGATAGGAGAGAAAGATAAAATGAAACAAACTGGGGTCAATGAGGTGCAGGGCTCACGTAAACAGAGGCACTGTCACATAAACAAAAGTGAAAGAGGCTGTAACTGTGAATATGTGATAGAGGGATGCTCATTGTGAGGCAGAGAGGAAAACAGACCTGAAACTGTAATTACAGCAGGAAACGGATCAAATTGTGCATTGCTTAAACTAAGGTTGCAGATAATGACTCATTTCATGATTGATTAATCTCCTGATTGTTGTTTTGATTGATGAATTTATCATTTAGTTCAAAAAAATGTTGGCTAGCTAAGTTAGCAGTTCTTTCCTCGGGCACAATGAGGCTTCCTGCTGGACATGAACATCAGGATCCTCACACTGATGTTTACAGTCTTAAGCCCTCAGAGACCTTAAACCCACTTAAGTGTTTTTTTTTACCAGCTCTTAATGCTGTGTTAGATAGGATGCTGGCCTAAGACAACAGTATCAGTGTCTAGTGGCTCCGGCTCCCTGTCATTGATTCAGCTGTGTTACTTCCTCTGACCGTAAGGCAGAACAACAACACAGCCTTACACTGGCTGCCTAAAAGTGAATTTAGTTAAGTGTGTTAGTAAATAAACATTTGCTAATTACAGAAAAAAAAGAACATCTCAGGCAGAGATCCAGGAAATTTTGTCACAACCAAAAAATAAAATATTGACCTCGTGGTGGCGCTAGAGATATAGTCAGGGGAACACACAAGTGAGTTGTATTGAGCGTAAAGGAAACTTGAATACCCGTACCAAATTTCATGGCAGTCCATCAAACACTTGAGATATTTCAGCTTGGACCAAATGATCAGCATTGCCTGAAGCCATGTTTAAAATACTCATCATAAGTATCCAGAGCTCCTTATCATTAAACTAACAGGCCAAAACTCAAATATATTTAAATTACAAGGATATCAATCAGAGGGGAGCAACAAAAAATCCCATTTGATAACATGAAACCAGCCAATTAATGACTCTAACTATAATTCAGTGATCAATATTGTTGTAGATTAACTCTCTGATTAACTGAAAAATCAGCTAGTGGTCACTTCTTCTCATGTATAGACTGATAATAGTACTTTCACTTTTGAACAGTTTTACAAACACTGTTGGCTTTCAAAGCATTAGCCACTGGTATTAATCTCAGTGATATCTGTACAACATTATTGTAATATTTTTCTTTTTGGTTTGCTTTTTAGGCTTGTAAATGAGTCGTGCTTCTGTTTGCATGCATGCTGCTTTTAATCGCCTCTGATATATTAAGTTTTGTGAACTAAATTAAATCATCACTTTCAACAACAGCCTTAATATTTGACCAGAAACTCTGCTTTGATAAATTGGCTTGATAAATCCTGAACACTCCAAAGTGAACATAAATCATCCCAACTGTGTCCAACTGTTTGTGACCACAGATTTTAAAGTGCACAGTAAACACAAGCATGAGATGACCATTGTGTCGTTTCTCAGCTTTATAGGGGGAGAGAGTTTCTGCTCCACGAGGCGTGCACACTAACCACTTAAGATACAGATCCACGGGATGGAAATAGACTTAAAAAGGTCAGAGCTTACAGCAGCATTGACAGTACTAAATGCAGTGTCCTTGTGGAGCATGACAGCAATAGAGAGGAGACTGCAGTACCTTGTTGGAAGCAAAATGGTCCAATTGCTGGTTTAGCAAGTTCTCTGTGTTCACTGTGCTGTTGGAGAAACGATTTGGTGCGGATTAATATACATTTTGCATGAGAGCACGGATTATTTATGGCCTTTTTTTTCTTTCTTGACAGTCTACAGTAGAGCGAGACAAATTTAGAGCTGGATGTTGACATGAGACAAATGTCACAGACCAGACATGAAACCAGGACATCACTGGTTCGTGTTAACTGAGCCAAGTGAGCCACCAGGACACCCTGAGGACTCCATGTGTGACAGTTTTTACAATGAGGAACCTTCATACACACACGAATGTATCTTCTCTGTAAAGCACTTCAAATATTCTGAATGCACATGCAGAGAATCTCTTCACATTTCATTTAAACACTTGGATATTTGGTCTGCAGCTCAAGGACACAGTCTTTTTTATATGATTTACTAAACGATGGAGCTGCAGTGGTTGAAAGACACATTGTGCCAAAAGCAATAACCGCTTAATAAAACAGTCACTTTGTGCTCCCGTGTCACAATAACAGAGATGTGGCACCAATCTGAATCATGTCTTTTTACTCTCAATTTGCAGCATAATTCAATTTAATTTCAGCACTTTTGTTGGCTCGCTTGTTTATGCTACATCTCATTACTTACACACTTAAACACACAGTATGTAGTTTCTGCTGCCAGGATATTCAAATCAGAACTATGAGAACAAAAGATGGAGTTTGATGATTTGGAGAAGTGGCATGAGATCATGAGAGCTGTTGTTGTTGTGGATGAAATTCTGTCTGATGAGACTCGGGCAGAAATGCTCATCAAAGAGATAAATGTATGGATTTCCTGGGTTTAGACTCTTGAATCCACCCACTCCACCAATGTTTAGTTAAAGGATTAGTGTTAACAGCAGTTTCTCATCCAAAAGGCGAGACAGTCCAGTGAGCACTGCAGTGATTAACGATTAGCCAATCAACTCCATGGACAGTAATAACATTTTTGTCATGCTATTGTCAAGCGTTGTGACTGTTGCCTCGATTAAAACGACTGTTTTCTATGAATATGAACATGGCTGGAAACGTGGGAAAACATAGGTGCACAGCTTGAAGAAATTTTAAAATAAAAATATAGATATTTTTAGGCACGTAAATACAGAAATGTTGCACAATGTTCTTTATGAATTCCTGCAGACATGTTTTAGTACACAACTAAATACTTAGCCTAAAAAAAAAAATTGTGTCGGATGTGCATCAAAATCTGACTCACTGGGCACAACAAGTTTCTTTCTAAATCTATTCTCAGTTTCACTTTGGATCCGTGTAAGTACAAAATGATTTCAAAAGAGTTCCTTGAATAAATTTTGCTTTTATGCACACGTTAAACTAAGATGTGCTGGAAAAGGAGCTCAGAGAAACCTGAGGAGATGAATGTGAGAACAGCCTTCTTGTGTCAAAACAGCCTTCTGTACATCATTCTGCACAGCGAAGGTCAAACGCTGAGGTGAAGGAACAATGAGCAAAACACATTTTTTGAGTGGAGGAGGACTCCAGAAATAGATCAAACAATAAATTACAGTGTGTACCATTTACAAACGCACGTTGGCCGAGAATGTAGGTGTTTCAAAGAAGGAAAGGCTTCGAAAAATCCCCCATCAGCGAGTAAGGTCAAGGGGAACAAAAACAGAGGGCTGTAGTTGCGGCGCACACATTGTCGACCTTAGTGTTTATGAGCCAGAACTGTTTGAAAGAGAACATGTTGCCTCTCCTTAAACAAAGAAAAACAAAAGCAAGCCAAATAAAAGGTAACACAATGTATGTTAATAACTGGCTTGGCAAAAAAAGAGCTCGTTACAAAACACACATGATTCATAGGCAACATTCTGCTGCCATGGTGATGAGTAATTGGTTCTGCTTTCATAATTAGAATATTCATGATAAATACTGGATTACTGTCGTGCATCCAGTTCGCATTGAACAAACAGGCGATGTTGAATAAGCAGACACACCTGTACCTGAGTCCAGTGAACTGTGGGGCTGAGTTTCAAGCCCCGGATTTAAGGGGGCGCTCACACAGACATCAATTATCCAATCACATACGCAGGAAAGACATTCAGACTGAACTAATTGCTGATGAATCATCCCTATTTTGAAAGAGCTGAGAATGCATGAGTGCAAATGCATGCAAATGTATTATATGACAAATGCCAAATCATTTTTTTTTTAAATCACATCATAAGACATGACTATGTGACAAGTGTTGTGCCTGTAGGTGGCGAGGAACCTCTTCTTTTAACACTATGCAGCACGCATGATTTCAAAAGCTTATCAGGATGTACAGACTCCCTCTCCTTCACTGTTCAATCATCCAACTCAGCAGGAGACCCTGTAAACAAAATGTACCGGTGCTTTGTACTTTGTACTCATCTCTGTCACAAATGGTTTGTATTCAGTGAAGATTTTTGACACACTGGGAAGCTGATCAACACTTAAGTAGAATCTATAGGACGTTCTCCAAGTGCTTAGCATGCTGGGCCATGAACACGGGATCAAGGGAGCTCATGCGTCTGACGGCGTTACACATCAGAGAATCAGCTCTCTCAATCAACTTTTCACTGAAGGTGGCAGTGGGAGAGAAGCACTCCATCTTCATTTACTAAAAGCTGTGCATGTACTCCTGGTGATTTTATGTGCCTGTTTACCTTCCTCTTATATGCAAAGGCTGTTTTCATGGCTTCATTGCACTGTTTTGTCAATAGGAAGCCCCCTGCATGTGTTCCAGTTCCTTCACCTAAAAGGTTACCACTGAGGCATTTGTCTGAATTTCAGAAATGTTTTGGCTGCACTGCAACAAAGGAAAAACTGTGGCTGTGCCTCAAAGGGGGTATCCACTCGGGGCGGCCTGCTGTCATGCCACTCATGTGCGTGAGCAGCAGTGGCCTTTTCCAAAGTACTGTAGGATGCTGATGAGGATGCTTTGACATCTTCTGCTTTGCAAGTTTTATTTTTTTCTCTGGCTGTGAATGTGTTCCTGCGTGCTCCTCAGCTCTTACATTTTTCAACCATCTGTTGACACAAAACTTTGAAGGAAATTTGAAAGGAGACAGTGATGTGCAAAAAAACATCTAGTGGCGTATCAGGGAAAAGTTGCCAAGTGGCTCTCAGGGCTCACACTGTCTCGAACGGACTTAAAGCGTTGCTCTCATCCATCTGATCTGACTCAGATATCGAGTCCTAATGCAGCCCCACTGTGCAGTGGCATACACAGACTAAATTTTAGTAAAAACAGTAACACCATCTGGTAAAATAACCTAAAAGCACATTTTATCTTAAAGTCCCTAAAATTTTTTTTTGTCCTGGTTCATTTTGCGACACGTTTGGTTATCGTGATAACAGCATGTGTGATTTAACACTACTACGCTTAACAGCCACTTCATCAGTACTACAACAGCAGAGCAACTTGTGTCCCTGATAACAGATCAGCTAAACAAACACATGCTGAGAAGTTGGAGGTGTGCAGCCTGTTGCCTGCAGCTCTTTCACTGAAAGCTCACTGAGGCTTCCCCTTGTTCTTTTTTTTGTTCTTTGTTTTTGCATTGAAAATATTTAAAACTGAGCCACTGACAAAATATTTTGAGATGATTGTTGTCTAGATTTGTAGCAAACTTTTTTTTTTTTTTAATCAAACTGTCAGGGTTAGTGCTGAAGGCAGAAAAGTAGGAAATGTTCTATAAATACGTTAAAAATAATTTACTCTAATTTAAAATCTAATTTGGTGTAAAGAGAGCAAACAAAGAACAGTAAGCCTGATATAATTGAAATAAAATTACAAACAATACTGCTGAATTACATGCATGCATCATTTCCTAAGTCTCTCAGACACTGAAGAAAAAAGCAGACTCGGCTAAAGAAAAAAAGAGTAAATCAAGAGATAATCGCTGAATACAAATAAACTGAATAAATATGACAGGAAACAGCAGGTAGATTTAATAAAAATCAAAAGAATTCTAACATTAATAAATCTTGGTAATTTATCCTGTTTAAAATTGATCATCTACAGATTTTTTGGGACATATGACACTGCGACTGTGTGGAGTTTCCTCTATTGTTTTCAATAAGTCGTGTTTGAACTCCAGATGCAGGTAAATGCATAAATGCAGATAAATGACAACAACATGGCAGCTTGAGTGCATTTGGGCATTGTGTCTTTCAGCTCCCAATCTTGGTCTCTTTCCACTGTTGATGAAAACTGCAATGCACAGCGGACCACAGCTGCCAAGACTGATAAACTCAACATGTCTGGGTGTTCAGGACTTCTGCGCTTTTAGAATATCTTTAAACTGTCCAGGTACGGATTGGAAAATTGAAAAAAAAAGAGACATTATGGAAATCTTCAAGTACAGGGTTTGGTCTTATTAAAAAATCTACAGGCACTGAATCCAGGTAAAGCACAACAATCTCTCCTCCTGTAACACTCCAGCACTATAAAACCATCTTTTCAGACAGTGTCACTTTGTTTAAACCTTCTTCAAAAGATATGACACTGCTCTTTGACAACCTTGTATATAGAGTGTCTCTCTTGTGAAGTAAGATGACAGATCAAAACATGAAAGGGAGGCTGTTTTTTTGTTGCACAACATGAATATAACTTTGCAAGTTCAGGATCTGGAAACATTTGCCTATGAATGTTAGACAAGTCTGAGCATGAGCTGAATAACAAGCTTGATATAACATGTTGATGACCCGGAGAATCTCTGCTTCATGCTCTGCTTGGTCTGAAAATGTAACCCTTAAACTTGAACTACTGTAGAGCAGCTGCATCATGATGTAGAGTGGATACTCGGGCTGCAAACATATTTTGATAGTTACCTTTCTTTTGTCTGCACTGGCTGCATCAAATGTTGAGCTTCCCTCTTCCATTGTCGCCTACTTTGCATTGTCTACTTTAGCCTTTGTGCTTCAGTAGCTTTCAATTTTTACAGCAGATGAAGCGCTCTTTGTTTGATGTAAAGGTCATTTTGAAATTGTCTGAGACCCTGAGATGGGATTGGCCTTGAGCATAACCCTCGAGTGCTGAAAGATCTATCATCATCATTATCAACATCAAAGAATTCTCCTCACAATGTTTGCAGTGCGTCTTTTTTGTATTCTTTGTAACCTCATCCATCCACATTATAAACTGCAAATCTCTGTTCCATTATTTGAATGCAGAGAATTGTGGGGGCACACACTCAGAAAGCCTTGTACTTAAAGACCCACTCCTGCTGTCGATTTAAGTCCTGAAATGTCCTCTCTCTTGAAGAAAATAACGTATTTAGACATTTTTCAAAGATGT
Source organism: Acanthurus lineatus (assembly GCA_029814665.1). Classification (NCBI taxonomy): domain Eukaryota; kingdom Metazoa; phylum Chordata; class Actinopteri; order Acanthuriformes; family Acanthuridae; genus Acanthurus; species Acanthurus lineatus. Next base: position 13,748,261 of record JAPZDV010000006.1, read on the forward strand.
ATATAACTGTAGGCTGATCAGTGGCGGCACTCAATAGAGGGTGCAAAAGCTCTGCACCACCATTCCCCACATGAAGACGGGATTAAGAAGGTTTTTAATCTGTAATAATACTTTACTGATGGAAAAAACATATAAAACTGATATTATTTTCAGGACATACAGTGTGCCAACCTTATAAAAAGTTTCAACAACTGCATTTTTAAATGGACAATTAGAACAACAGACCTTTAGCAAAACTACACAATATATACATATTAAATATTTATATTAATATTTATATATATTAAATCTCTGCAATTAAATACAATCTAGATAAGTATATGCAAGTAAAATAAAACTGTCACCTCAGTTAAAGCTTTAAGAAACCAGTGCAGAGAATTAAGATATTTATGAGCTCAGTGCCTTTTTTTTTCAGCTGAACTGTCTTAACTGTTAACACCTCCTACACTTCAAGCCCCTGCCAAGCACAGCTGCAGCTCTATTGTTTGTGCCTGAAACTCATTTTTCCTCCTTAGCAGACAAAGCATAACACATTTTGTTGCCTAAATGAAGTGTTCACCACAACAATCCTTCATTTTCAAGTACATTTTAACTTGTTGCACATGCAATTTCCTCGACAGGCGAAAGTTTGTTAGCCACTGAATTTATGTGCAGATGTTCAGACTTCTGAGTGTTGCAGATTAAGGTAGATGTACTCAAGGGAAGCTTTATAACTGTGATGGAACTAAATGTTCAGCAGCTCTTGGAAATGGATCTGTGTTTATGCAGGATGCAGACTGCTTGAGGCTATGCGTGACAGCCAAAGTTTGGGATGTAAGAACTTGGCCAGTCACATGAAGGCTGAATTTCCAATTTCATTGCAGTTTCTCACAGAGGAAAGTCGGTGAAAAAAAAGGCTGCGACTCAGGTGGGTGAGGTCACGACTCTATTGGGCATCCTCTCACGTTCACTGCAACCAGTCTGGCGTGGTCAGTGGCTGAGATCTCACAGATTCGAGAACAGGAGAGGTTTGTCAAGGAGGTGAAAACTGACAGGGGTGGAGAAGATGAGGGAGAAAAAAAGCGTTGGGCTGCAGGAACTGTGTGTGACTGGGTGTGGAGGAAATCTTGACACGAGTTACATTTGTCAGTAGTAATAAAGAGGATTTCCAGAGTGTGATTCTGTGATGTACGAAAATGGACAGAGCTTCCGCAGCAGACGGGACCCTGGTGTATTTCTCAAGTCACAGCGGGTGTGTAGCTGTGCACTGAACGCGCAACACATTAAGGATGGAGGCTGTTTTCATCAAGCACCCCGATGAGGTGAATCCAGGCAAAAGTCATTATCTTTTTATGGAGTTCTCTTATTAAATATCAATCACAAGGTTAAACAGAACATACAAACATGCTAATAAACAGAAGTGGATGAGTTAAGTAAAAAATCTCCCTAATGTTTTGTACTTTCAGTGTAACTGTTGCTCAGTTGGGGAAAAAAAACATAATTGTAAGAATAATTTAAAATTAAAATTTGCAGCACTAAAACTAACTGTGATTGTAGCTGACTGCACGCTGTCATCTTTCCTTTTAATTGCTTCATTCTCAACCTTGAAACCGGTCGAGCTGCTGCAGACCATCTCGGCCTGTTGTAATAAATTTTAATCCATGAATATTTGTCTGCTTTCAAGCCACACAGCACACCTGTGTGCATGCATATTCTATGTCCATGCAGACTTCACGCATTTCCTCATGTCTCTGCAGGCTCGCTTACAAACAAACACGCTGCAGTGCTGCGATGCGCTGCCACAGCTGTCTTATCGTTTCCAGTTAGGACAGCTTTTTTTTTTATTGCCGTTACCTTTCATAGTTTGTCAGTGCTGACGTGCTGGTGTGTTTGAGTGTGTCTGATTGCTGCTCGGGTGCATGTGAGTGACAAATACAGGGAGAAGTAACAAGCAAATTATTTCTTGATGGGAAGGTGTTTATATGAGACATGTTTGAAATTTGCATACAGTGACAGCAATGAAGTCTCCTGTAAAACTCCTGTAGTAATTGGCATGTTTTCTTCTGGGACACAACTGGAGAGACAATCCTGTGCACGTCTGTTCACATGTGGGTCAAAATGAGTGTATGTTTGAATGCGCTCGTCTGTGTGGTATCTCCATATTAGTGCACTGGGCCTGTTATGCATAACTGTCTTCCTCCTGCGACCCTGAGAAAGGAGATGTGGATGGGGACAATAAAGGAGGATTAGATTGTGTCTGAGAACATGTGTGTTTGTGTGAGTGTGTGTGTGTTTCAGCTGTTGTCTGAGGCATATGGCAAAACAATTTAATGTGAACCTCCGGGCGATGGAGACCAAAAGATGATGAAAAATCATCTCACACAAAGGCACTAAATAGACAGTATTACTCTGTAAGAGAAGTCCTGAGCTTGATTTGGACAGGGACACTCAAATGTAAAATAAAAATGTCCATTCTGTTTAACACATTTGGTTTAAGCTGTCTTTATAAACAGAGTGAGATTATTGTGAGATTATGTTCCTGGGGTGTTGATCCCCACAAATGGGATCAGACTCTGATGAATAGGGCAGCTGAACAATAATCACAGAGGGTTTGAATGTTACGCTTCTTACTGCTTGTGTTTTCATAGGATTAAAGGCATGATGTTGCATCATAAAAGACAACTTTTCCTCTTAACAATGCCTAAAAACCTGGCATAAAGCAGTTTTGGGTGTAATTGCTAACATTTGGTTTGACCTCACTGCATGTGCAAGGTTTAAACTGTCAGGTCAAATCAGGTAAGGAGCAAGTCATGGAAAAGTATGCTGCATTTTCTCTAAAATGCTCTCCTCTGGGTAGCAAAAGCTCTAAATTTGGCATTTCAGAAAGTCATGGCAAACTATGAAAAGTTTCTGTAAATGCTGTTTGACCCAGGTCTTTGTGTACGCTTGGGTATTTCATTTAGTCATTTCCAGCCCTCTCCCATTCTGCTGTCTGCCTCGACTTCTTTCACTTTCTCTCTCCCTCTTTCCTCCCTTTTTCCCCCAACATGTCTGTCACACCTCAGACTCTTCTTCATCCTCTCTCTGCGAGGCCTCTAACGTCAAGCGGAGGGGCTGAAATAGAAGAGTGTGAAATATGAAACAGTGTTACATAAGGAGGATTCAGTCAGCTGCAGAAAGTTGAGTAGAGTTTAACATCTGTGTACAAGAAAACACGCTCCCTCACACACACAACCGACGCATTGTGTGTATTGAGATCTAAACAAAATGAGGTCTTAAAAAAACATGTTGAATGCAGCTCCTTCTGCATAAAACATTCTTCACATAGCTGCTTTTTTGAAAATTCTGGAAACTACATTGTTTACAAAACAGAAACCCACTTGTAAAAATGTTGCTTCATCGTTGCACTGCGGTCGGAAACTCAACAGGGCACCTATAAGGGGACACTGATGCAAAAATCCTGGAAATCAATTATGAACATCCTGCCTTGAACTGAATGACAAAGAATCTTGAATTGTATTGAATTGAATAAAGTGGTCATGCTCACTGACATTCCCTGCAATACAGCAGCATAAACACCTGACAGGTCACAAATTTCTATTATCTCAGGATAAATCAAAGCTAATTCAAGCATAACCTCTGCTGAGATAGACAACAGTAAAATCCCATCCTCCGACTCACAGACATATACATTGAAATGCAGCTACAGAAGTTTCGGAAAGAGACAGGAGTGTTATTTTCTGTTCCTCAGTCCTTAATACAGAACATAAGCCTCACAGACTCTGTGTCTAATTCTCTATACTCTGGCTCTGGACAGTGTTATGAAACTTCCTCCCTCTAATCACCACTATGTTCTCTTTGACCTCCATAGATGTGTGAGTGTTTGTGTTTGTTTTCAGTCTTCTGTCTACCTGTTGGTGTGTATGTGTGTGTGTGAGTGTGTGTTCATTTAATTTGAGGGCAGCTGTGTCTTTGTGACACTTTTAAAAAGGTGATGGTCTTAATTTAATTTGATCCCCTTATGAATAAACAAACCCCTCGGACCATGACCCCCCCACCCCACACCCACACCCACACACACACACACTGAACTTTGACTTTGTGTTTCCTGAATCTAAATGTTAACATAAGGTTACATCTGACCTTTGTTGTAGTTTAAACTAACCAGCTGCTGTAGCGGAGTGTTTCAGTTTGACTCACCAAATGTAGAGTGTGGGTATAAGTCTGCCATCAGGCAACTATTCAAGTCTGTATTTAGCGCCACCTAGAATGATTGTGAACAAACAAACAAGCCGAAATGTTTTTTATTGCCACTAGAGCAGAATGATGATGGATGCAGTCAGACCATTTTCCAGCATTTCAGACAGAGCGGTGGTGATAAAGCTGGCTATGCAAGACTGAAAGTAGCATCTCTGTCACCAAGAATATTCAGCTCTCTGAATAAGACTGTTCTCCTGCATTTTCATGTTGCTCTGCTACCACTGAATTCTCCACAATACATATCCATCATGTGTTCTGCATGAGGAGGGAGTAAGTAGTGGGGAAAAGAAGGAAGGGTGCAGGGTGACTGAGATTTGCAGGAAAACAAAATGTTAACAAAATAAAATCCACAAGGGAAAGGAGTAACCATTGCTGAGCTACTTTACATGCAGGAAATCAGCTTGCTGTTCAAATAAACAAGTATTGTAGTGCAAAAAGTACAAAACTACTCTGAAAACTCTTTGACTATAGCTTCGCTGATAAAATACATTCTGCGTGAGTCACACAGACACAATAAAAACCTCTCAGTGAAAACCTCTTGACAAACCACAGCTCTACATTGAAGTCTGCTTTTCTTTACATGGTTATTTTCAGTTTTTCCTCCATATTAACTAGGTAGACTCTCCACATTCATAGCTTAAATAATGGGAAATTTCCTAGTCCCATTGCAGCATGGCTGTCAGGGATGCTGTGCGAAAACATCAAAGCCACTGCAGCCCCATTTTCTCTTTACACCTCATCAATTCTGCTCCAAATTCCTCTTTTCTTTCCCTCTCTTGCTGCGGTTTTTAATTCACCGTCTACTTAGCCTCTGTGACAAAGATTACTCGACTTGAATTTGATCTCGCTGCACTCACAGCACAAGTATTATGATGTGCACAATGGTCAAACAGCTAAGTTTGGCAAACACAATGCAATCAGTACATTGTAGCGTCATCGTTGAATTTTGGAGCATTTGCATTTGCAGTAAGGGCAACACCAACAGCAGTACAAGTCAAGACTTTTTTAAATTACAGTGTTTTCTTTCTAATATGCATTTTTATAATCTTGCTTATTTGATAGAAACCAAATCAGAGTTCAGTTACCTTTGATTCCAGAAATATTGCAAAAACTGCACCAAACATTATGTATTGAGTCATACTGTAATACTTTATTATTGCCCCTCACAAAATGCCAATTGCATAACCTTATGGTGTGTGTGTGCGTGCGTGCGTGCATGTGTGTGATATTCCTGCCTGACTATATAGAGTTTCTGCTGTTTGATGGTGGTCTAGTCCGTATGTGTGATGGTGTGAGATAACAGCAGCAGGATCATGAGCTGTCTCTCATATCACAACAGCAGTAAAATGAACTGATGTGGAAGAAATCATTTTCTGTCTGTGTTGTTTGTCCGACAAGCTGTTCAGTGTATATCTTTTTCTTATGCCCAGTGCATGCTGGGATGTATGTGCATGTTTGTGTGCGAGTGTGTGATCATTTGTGGGGGTGCAACTTATAGCACGACAACCTACCAGCATATTTTTCTGAAGCTTACATTGTAAACAAAACTTGGAACGGATGAAATTGGCATTAACAGTTTTTTTGTTTTCTGATGCGTATGCTTTTTAAAAAGTGCAAGCAAAAGGAAAGGCAATAAAAAAGAAAGATTTTCAGCACTTTACATCCCTTTAATCCTTTATATGAAATGTGACTGTATAACACTTTGAGTCATGCTATGTTAGCGATGAATCATCAGCACTTGTATGTTCTTTTTCAATCCTTTGCCAAAGGATGGAGTGGGTGGAGGTCGGTTCATGTGCCCACCCAGTACTGCTGCAAAACATGATAATTTCATAACTACTGGCCATATGGACACCAAAACCATGTGATGTTTTCAGGAACCACATAAAATCAATGCTTTGTTTTGTTAAATGTGATTTTGATCGTTTGTTTGATTTTGTGTTCATTTTTTTCGTTTGTAATTTTTCCAAATTAGTAACAGATATCTTTGATCCCAAAAGGATCAGTCTTTATGTTAGCGGGTGTCATTTAATAGTGATGCCTCTACTCCCCAACTCTATCATCTTGTAAAAATATGGCCACTTCTGGTTCAAAATAAACAAGATTGAAATAGCCATAATAAAAAAAATGGTTTCAAAGCAGTAGTCTATTAATTAATTGGTGGCATCAGTGTCTGTTGACTGACTATCTCCTCTACATCCACCACTGAGAAAAAAAAATCTACTTGTGCAGAGGAAATATCAAACGTGGTGGACAGACACCTTGAAATTTACTGAGCTTGTCCATGCTCTGTAAAAGATTAAACCTTGCTATCGCCTCAGGAGCAGTTTATTTGAACAGTACTGAGACGATGATTGTTTTGGGTGACCCCAAAACCTCCCTCTTGTATTGCCTTCGTGTCAAGTTGTCAACTATGTACACAAGATATCAAATTCAGCCATTCTGAGTTACATGAAATTTTCTGACATAAATGGCCCCAAGAGGAGGGATTCTCAGTTTTTGATCCCCAAACTTTCCCTCTAGTGCCAACATTAAAATATCAACATGGTACTGAAGAACTCTGCCAGACTGACTGGCAGAAAAGGCCACCAGGAAAACTACTGACCGCATTTATGATACAGCGGATAAATGGTGTCATGTGGATTTTAACGACCCCTTGGCCTCTCCTTAAGCACCACTCTCAGTTAAAAACGTTTAGTCCCCTTTTAGCAGTAAGGCTTTAAAACTTGTGAAACCATCAGCATGTTGGTCGTCCCAACGCTTCCTGTCCTGGAGTGTTCTGGTGTATTTACACTTGAAGCCTTGCTATTTTAATTGCAGGATTCCAAATGGCCATTATATGTAATAACTGAAATCCTTTATGGTCTTGCAAAACATATCTATTATGGGAAATGAAATAATTTCCTCTGGAACCCTATTGCTTTTCCACTTATTTAAAAGGTTTTGTGCAGCCAAGGCTACATGAATAGCCCTGCACATATGAGTGAGCCCATTAACTTTGTATTTCTTGCATTTCTTTGATGTCCTTCTCTGGCAGTCTTCGCAAAGACCAGCCTTCAATCCCTGCTACACTTCAGGCTTCCTCTTTGCTCCCTCTTGATCCTTCTTCTCACGGTAGCGTTGCCCTGTTCTACCCAAACAAACCCTTAATGAGGCCAAACCTTTTCGTTTTCACACACGCACGGACACACGTACACACACAGACAGAAAGACTCATGCATGCACGCTCACACCCGATCATTTCTCAGGGTGGTGCTGCAGACCCTCGTGGTTTTGGTGCAAAATCTCCTCTCCATCTGTCAGTCTTTTACACAACTCACTCCCTCCCTTTCAGTCACTCTAACTTCATTTCCACCTCTGGAAACTGGGACGTCGACACCAATCACGAGTAGAGGTGACACAGATAAGATGGACACTGTGACACAGCGTAGAGGACCCCTGCCCTGCACCTACCCTTGTTTTTAATTCCTGTCTCTACGGTATTTTCCGGCGGACTGCTCTCGCCAGCCCGGTAGCAGCAGATGTTACGGAGTTAAGCTGTAATCGTTCTGCTTTAGCTGAAGGCGACAGCTGTGCT
>JAPZDV010000006.1:13756176-13788676 GCA_029814665.1 Acanthurus lineatus
TCAGTGCTTCTCTGGCTTCCTTGTAGATGAAGGATAATTGATTGGTTCATCCAAGATACCATGTGGACACAGTCAATGAACATACTCAGTGGAATGAACTTCATTCAATATGACCAGTACTCTGTCGTCGCTGTCGTTGTGTGTGTGTGTGTGTGTGTGTGTGTGTGTGTGTGGAGACTGAGACAGACAGTATCTGCAGTGGAGTTTGAAAGACTAAAAATAACGCAGCATTTTTTTGGGTCTCGTCTGTTCTATAATAGAAACCGGCACAGTGAGCTACTCTTTTCTCAGAATACTTCAGCGCATTTAATATTTACTATGAAGACAGTCTTATGCTGAGTACTTAGCAATTAGCACTTCGGTACACTAAGCATTTGTTTATGCATCAGTGGCTGTACAAGAAAGCAAAGATAAAAGTGTTTCAGTGAGTTTACTGCAAAGAGGGCGTGTGGATTTTCAAAAATCTCAACGTCAAGGTTTGTGTTGTGACCGCTGGATGACACATGACCTGTTTTTGCTCCACCCAGCCTGAAGTGTTAAACTTTCCTCTCCCTACAGATCAAATGACCTCCCACTTCAGACGAGACAGCTGTGTTTTCTAACCTTTATCATGATCTACACACTCCTCGGAAAAAGAGGCTTTTTCTTCTCATGTCCTTTACAATCTAAGAATAAAATCTAATTTCTAAATGACAAAGTATTATAGATCTGAAAGAGTTCGTCAATTAGCAACTACCTTGGTAATCCAATAACAGTTTAAGTCTTTTGAAAAGCAAAAACAACATAAATTTGCTTGGTACTTCTTGTCTCATATGATGATCTTCAGGTTTCTTCAGGTTTCTGCTTAATATCACTGCAAACTGCATATCTTTGAAACTTCGTTAAACAAGACATTTAAAGATGTGACTTCAGGCTCTGAGAAGCATAACTATATTCTGACATTTTATTGACCAAATAAGTAAAAAATGTAATTGAAAAAATAATTGGCAGATTAATGGATAATGAAAATAACTGTTAGTTACAGCCCTTACATACATTACTGTTCATCCTGCCAATACAAGGTTCAGTGTTATAGTTTGTAGTGTTTAGAAAACAGACCTTTTGCAGTTCTGGCCATGCAGGCTGGAGTCCAATATTAACTAAACACTGATGGCTGTCCGCACATATGCAATCTGTGGCTGCATTATGTTACAACACGGTCTGTTGATGCTACTATTAATGGAGTAACTGGCATCTCTGCCTCATTTACAACACATTTCCCCTCTAATAGGCAATATGTGGTCACGGCTCTTGTAGGAAGCTTTTGGACTTTGAAACGTCATTTCACTGAAGTATTTGGTATTTAGCTGTTTTGGGAATATGTAATGTGTTATTTTATCTGTTATGGGTCATTTGTTTGTGTAAGTTGTTGTTACTGGTGATGCAGACATGCTTCTGTCTCATGCTTTATGACAACTGAAGTCGGAACGACACAGAAGTGAACTTGGATCTGACGTCAATGATTACAGTCAGTGCTAATGTGACGAAATGTGTAATTATTAGACACTTTTTTTCTGCCAGGAACTCTCCTCTTTGTCTCTGTGTAGATAGTCGCTGTCAATGTTTCCGCAAAATAGTTGGCTCTGGCAAAAAACATGCTGCACATGTTCAAAAGGAATGATTAGTAGACGCGTCAACAAAATAAAAGCTTTCCTAGTTGTTTTTCTCCCAGAATTTGCTGAAGCCCCTAAAACTAATTTAAATTAAATAGTCAGTCTGGGGTTTGTCTCTATAACATTTAAGGTGTTATATGTAACAATTATAACTCTGACATAAAGGTCAAATTGTTCCTGTGTGCTGTATAGACAGGGTTGATGTTTAGTTTGAACTGTGCTATAAAAGTACAAGAGTGTATGGAAACATAATAAATGTTTACTCAAATGCATTAAATTGCTTGTGTCAGGAGTTGAACTCTGGCTGCCAGGTTGAAAACCACAAATCCTCACTGCTAAACCATATGGTACCTGTACAATATAAACATTGCACTTTACATTGTGACCACTCTATTAAAATTGCTTTAGATGGTTTGAAGTAGATTTGACCACATTCAGTTCTTAAAAACAGTTCAGTAATTGCTGAAAAAGTTACATAAAGCATCTTTCAGCATCATGACAAAATGCGCAACAACTAATGTTAAAGTAATAAAAGGTCTCGTTTGTCATTTTTAATGATATGTTACTGTTTAACACTCAAATCTCAGGATCTCCATCCCCAGAGAAATGGTTGCATAATTAGGTGCTGTACACGTGTGATGTGTGTCTGTGTGTATGCGTGTGTTTTGGATGTCAGTGGCTCATTTAGAAATAAACTGATGCTCTCAGTCAGATAAGAAGCTTATTGTGTAGTGAGACCATCTCATAATTAAAACTGAATATGAATAATCTCCAGAGAAAAATGTTTCATTAATGCAATGTAACCGGTGCATTTACTCCAACGTGTTAATGGCACATAACTGTGCCTACGTCATCCTGTGATAATATCTCTGTCAGGCCATAAAAACAACTGTAACCTGATTATCCAGCCGTAAAACAGCACGAGTGCACCAACAAGTAAAAGTGCTGACATGTTTGCCAAGGACGCAGGCTTTAAAATGACACAGCTGATTTCCAGGGGAAGAGAAAACAACCTGCAAACATAACTTTGTCCCCCGAGGTGAAGTGATTTTTAGCATTCAATTAAAAAATGCAGGTCTGAGTGAAAGGCAACAGCAGCGCATGAATCAGCTCGTACAGAGCCGGATGGATTGATAAACAATAAGCTGTCAGGATGATGAAATACGCCTTTAAAGTAAAGACAGGTAGGTTTGGCACAAATGGGGCTTAACTTGCAAACACAACACACATATACACTCTACACACACACACACACACACACACACCTAAGGAAGTGATGAGCCAGCTCGACTTTTGAATTGAGGCTGCCCATCTTTGGTCAGACCATAAAATTCCCCTCAGAATCACAGGTCTGAACCATAAAATTCCTTGTGATAAAGGGAATATATGACAGCCCCCCTCCTCCTCCTCTCTGCCTTCCTTCCCTCCATCCTCCCTCTCTCTCCCTCTCTCGAGGAGATTGCTGTGGATGGCCCGTCCCTCTTTGATGTGAGTGGAGCGAGGGCTTAACTCTGCTCCGGCCTGGCTGACTGACTCCGATTCCAGAAGGTATTACCACGCTAACTCTTTAAGGTAAGCCTGTACTCCGTCGACTCTGGACCACAGGGGGCTTGTGGGTTAACACGGCGGGATTGTAGTAAGAAGGAGAAATAAGGTTGCTGGAGGTGTGGTAGTAAACAATGCCAGGCCAAAAGGGGAAAAAAATAAAAACACTGCAAAAAGTCTGTGTCTGCAGCTTGTGTTTATCTGTACCACACATTTAATCCAACTTATCTACCTTTGCTGAAGTGATTTTAAATGCAAAACAGGTGTTCAAACAACTTGCAACAGAAGGAGAGAATTGAAGAAGTGAATTATATGATATTACCTTTTTTTTCTGGTGGCACCTCAGGATGGTTATGAAAGAATTAAGATCCTGACTTCATCATTTTCAAGACAACACTTAATCAACCTAACATCTTGTTTCTGTTCTCACCCTGGAAACCTGTCAACTATTTCACATGCTGATGACATGCATGTAAGACAAAACTGATAATTTCTTCCGCTAATGTGACGTCCTTGAAAGCAGACTCAGCTCCAACATGTTGTACAACCAGCAGGGCACATGCACGTGTGACTACATGAAAAACCTCTTCCGTGAACGCGTCTGGGGAACTGCTTGGGAAATGACATTTGGGAAAGATGTAGCTGTCTTGAGCTGTTGCCGAATGGAGCGTGTAAGGTCCCTCAGACTGGCAGAGGAGACAGATGTGAAGAGACGGGGCAGGTAGGAGGAGGCAGAGGGAGCGATGCAGACCAAAACACATCCTGAGAGGTCGGCAGGACCTCTGGCACTATGTATTAGTCTCATATTTAGAATGGTTTCACATTTATGATAGGGTGCAAAAAAAAACTATTATTCAATATAAAGTTTCATTTTATTGTCCATTTGTTTTGTTTTTCACATAAATCAGCTTTTTTTTCATCCCAGTTGTTTCACAAGAATGAATAAAAACAGATTATTCTTGTGTTTTTCAACAAAAAAAGGGTGGGTTATTTTGATGCTTGTTTATTAGCCCCAGAAATCAATATTTTGTTTCTTGCAGCCCTCATAGCTCCAGGTAACTTTCTAAGTAAGTAAATTAAACTGGACTTTGCGGCACTGCAGCAGTTCCTGGGAGTTGTCCATAATAATTAGTTTGTGCAAGTCAAAGTCAATGAGCATGAGTGTCAGTGATTCGCGAAGCTTTTCAGGTTTGCATGTGCTCAGATCGATGGCCGCTGACTGATCGCGTCAAAGCTCACTGTAAGTTACAGAATGTATATTGTGTTTAAGTTGATGGCCAAATTTAATTTTCAGGTGCAAGTGATACTTTCTTCAGCACAGACTTGATATCAGCCAGTGTAAAAATAAAGAAAAACCTGTTCCGATGCAGCACAAATCTGCCCTGAGGACGAATAATTTGCCCTGAGAGTCGTCGCCTGATAAAATGTTAGTGGCTTGATTCAGAGAAGAGAAAGGCATGTGAGTGGGGTGATAGATACATAGATGGCAGACAGACTGAGAAGCACAATAATGCTGTTTGTTTTATTATTTACTAAAAAGGTCACCTGAGTCATCCTCAGTTAAATGTTTACTGTGGCATTTGGTCTAGTTCATTAAGCGATGTTAACTGCAGGCTGAGGGTTTGTACCTGAGCAGGTGCTGAAAGCCTGTCAAAATAAGTTACTGCTTACTAAAGACAGTGCTGAATTTTGTGTGTGGTTGCATGCATGCAGCTCTTACTATTAGAAGACTGATTGCAGTGGTATTGATCTGGTCACCTGAGAAATCGACCTTAAACATGTTTGACATCATCTTGTCCTCCATCCTGCTCCGTCTCTTTCACACAGTGCCCTCCGTCCTTTTCATCATTCCACAACGCAGGTCGTTTTCCTTCACCTCAGCTCCCCACCTCCATTTACAAATCACTCTCTCACCTTTCCTCCCCTCATGTTATCACTCTTGCTGTCTCCTATCTTCTCCCGACACTCTCCCTCCACCCCACACTCATCCATCAAGGCTGTTCCTCGGCTCACTTCCTGCTCCACTTTTTCTTGTGTCTCACACTCATGTTATGAGACGTGCTTGTCTCATACATTCGTTCCTCCATCTTTGCCTCTCAGATCATCTCTTTTTCCTCCTTGCTCATAGCATGCTCTCCATGCTACCATGCTTCTCTCCGCCATTGCTTTCTGCAGTTCTCCAACTCTTATCTTCTCACTCTTACTTTCTCTCCCTTACAACTTGCTCTTTATTTTATTTTTTTTAACAGCTCATCCTTCCTACCCCTCCCTCCTTCCCTCCCAGGGAGATTAAGTGATGGTTGGGCTGGCACAGCTGGTGTAGTTGGGCAGGCAGCCCATCTTCATGACAGCTGTGCTGCAGTGTAGACAGATCCTTATTGGGGCAGTAGCACTGTTGTAATCATAACAACAACACAGGTCATACAGGCTTTTTGGAATTCACTGTATTATTAGGTCAGCATCTGTTTTACTGCAATTATATCTTAGGCCATTTTATCGCTAATTGACAGGGGAAAAGCAAAGGTGTAAAAGAAATTTCCTGTGAAACTCATGATCATTAATGTTTCTGTTCCTGCCTCCCTCCTCATTTATTTTCCTACTTCCTGCGTTTGTGGTGTTACAGCTTCACACCTCTGCTGCATGCACACCTTTCATTATCTCACACATGCAAATCCACCTGAGTGTCTCGTGTTGTGTGGGTGAGCTGATATAAGCCTATGAGCCAGAAGTGCCATCTGTTGAATTGCACAACTGTAAAAAAAAATGGTCTCAAAGGTGTCGAAGTGTTCTCTAGTGCCCCCTGGTTCACAGGGAGGTCATACACACACACACACACACACACACACACACTCACACTCACCAGGCGGCGAGCTGGAGTGACTTATGAGTGAGCAGAAACATCTGAGGTAAGCACCTTTCTCAAAGCAGTAATTGAATTGTGCCAAGGTGACGCTGCTGCAACTCAGTTATGAAGCTTGGTGAGCTCTGCTAAACTCACTATTAGTCACAAGCTGTTGTCTACTCGGGGGGGAAGATTTTTTCCCTCCTCTCTGCACACTTGTGCATCATCAGTTTTAGGTCATGCTGACATCTTAAGAAGATTAATGTGGTATTGGTTAAAGCGGGAGAGGGAGTTCAGAGGGAGCAATGTGGATGTCTTCAACCTTCCTGCCTCTCACCACTGTAACACTCTGTTTAACTGTGAGACAAGCAAACATTGGTCAGAGCGTCGCAGTAATCAGCCTCTAACAGACCCTGAGCCACTACATTAACTCTGCTGTACCTCTGACACACATGCTGCAGGGACAAGTCTGCGATAAACACCTTTTACATGAGACAGCGGCGCACCCATAAAACAGCTCTATCAACAATACCTGTACCATCTTGACACTTTTATTTAAACCTCACTATATTTAGAGTTGTCTCCTCAGCACATACTGTAGCTCTGGGTTCATTCATGTCCAATCTTCTGATATCTACCTGCAGTAATCTCTCCATGATTCAACAGCATCGCTATTGTGTAGGTGCCATAAATGAGATGTTTCACTCCCAGCCACGATCCACAATTTGAAAGATTACTGACATAAAATCAAAGCTCGCAACATAAAAGGAAAACTCCATATGGATTTTTTACAGCGACTACCTTGAGCCCATCATGTGCAAATCATTTCCAATTTTGCAGAACACGGAGGAGATGACATCAGGTGTATTTCAATGTTTAGAATTTATCCCTTCATATCTTTAAGATAAAAAATATACTGTTTAAAATACTTTACTTGTTGTATTTTATCATCTAGCTGCTAAAACAGAATTTCCAGTTTTATATTCAGTATGTTGAGGAAAAAAAAACTCCTAAAAAGTTAATATGTAAAAGCCCATTTGGAGCATTCTGACTCACTCATTCTGGGAAAGAGCATCAGTGATGCCTAAAATATTTGCAATGTCATGAAAATGACTGCGGGTTTGTGCAGTCATGTGTAATGATGATGCTGAATTTACTTCAGTATTGGAGCGAGTACACATTTATGACTTTTCCAGCTCTGTAAAAGTTCTCTGCCTGTTTTTAGTTGCGTTCGCGAAACTCCATATTAGATCCAGTAAGAGGGCGTCATGGGATTCATCTGTACAGTGTCCCCAGCTGAGCATCTGATTGTTATGTAAGACTAAGTGTGACACGCACACACACACGTGAATACACACACTCATCTGCACACACAAGGGCCTCAGTTTTATAATGAGACTCAGGCGGAAGACACAAACAAGCTGTGGCAGCAGACAAACAACACTTTCTCACACGTCCCTCCTCTCCTGTTCTCTCACATCACTCCATCTTTACTTCCTCTTGTTACTCTGAAGCACACATCACACACACACACACACACACACACACACACACACACACACACTCTCTCCCGCAAACACAGTCTTTTTCTTATGTCAGCCATTTCATGCGTCACTGTCTTTGTGTGGTGTGCTGGTGCACCTATGCGTGGGCTCTTTGTGAAGTCATTTTTGTCTTTTCCATATTTGCTCTGGGGCTAATTTAGGAACTTTAGTCAGGGTTTGGATTTAACATCAGTAAAAATGGAGCAGGATGAACTTCATTAAACCCACTGGTGGGTCCTGGCAAATGTCTGTGTTTGTGTGTGTGTGTTTCAGTATCTGTGTGTGTTTGTGTGTGTGAGAAAGAGAGTGTGTATGTTGGAAGTCTGCTCTTGCTGTTAAACTCAGATCTCTAAGAATGCACTGATAAATATATACAACCAGCAGAGGTCTGCAAGTAATGATTTATTTTAGTTACCAACTATTCTGCAGTTTATTGATCAACTAATAACTTAGTGAATAAAACATCTGAAAACTGAAAAAATAATTAAACGTCTTCAAGCAAAAGGAAATGACACATTGATACATTTAAAGGGGATTTATGCCAAATTGTTGTATCATTACAGCACAGTTAATATGTGCAAGTAACATTTCAAACTTTCCTTCCTTGTTCCTGCACCCCGAGCCTTCAAAAGTCCAAGTTTTTCTGTCTTCCTGCGGACTTTGTTGGCTCTAGGGATGCCGTTCAAACTACAGATTGTACTTCTTGCGTTCCCGCCTCCAGGAACACAGAGAGAATAGAAGTCAAATCAAGAGAGAGATCCTGACAGGGGAGGCTCACAAGATTCAGATCAAACTGTAAAACGAGGCAGTGCTGATCAAATATGAACAAAGATTCTGTTACTTTATTGCTTTTAGAAAAACATAGAGAAGTGTTATGCAGGAAAGTTTGTTACCAGCCCTCCACCATGTTGCTTTTTGTTTCAAAGCCAAAGAGCCTGAATAAACCCAGATCACAGTGCATCATCCACCAGTAGAAGTGTTTATGGGTCCAGTGTGATGCACAGCATTCTGGTTTTGTAAGTTTTCTATCTTTTGAGTAAAAGGGAAAATCACAGGCCTTTTTTGTGTTTTCCCTAGTGATGTAGCACCAGTTTTAAAAATATTTGCATCTTAAAAGTGCATAGAGCATAGTTTTATTTAGAGTCCGTCTTCCCTGTGGAGAAATACTACTTTAAGATGCTGGAACCAGAACACATCCAGTGCATTGCTTAGTAAATGTCTTTGGCAATTAATCGGTATATCAGACTGTTGTTTACTTAGTTTCTGTCACTCAAGTTGACTGATTGTTTTCTGACTGGACAAAGGTGCAAAACAGAACCAGTTCCAAGAAAAGACCAGATGAAAGAGTATCTATCTTGGTGCAGCTGGCTGAACTAATGCACTTTAATACAACATTAAATACAACACAACTGCAGTTAATCTGATTTTCATGAGGGTTATAATTAGGGCCTTCAAGCAATTAAACATTTAATCAAATAAATTGCCTACTTGTGATAAGTTTATCTAAATCATTCACATATATAATCTGTCACATGTAGACTGACTCGGGCTGTTTCTGAACGCCTGTTCGAGTGTAGCTCGATGGATATGGTTGCTCACAGTAAAATGGGTTTCGTAAAAATGGACCTCTGAGCTCCCTGTTAAGTGCTGTGCATTGAGGTGACATTTCAAGCTGGAAAAAATTAAGTGGTGCAAAATAATTACTTAATGCCGAAATTGATCAGAACGATGCTCCTTTAGATGCTCAGTTGATTGTTTTTAAAAATGTAAATTAGCCTTTCACAGGCAATGTTTTGACATCTGCTTCCATCATGTTTGCAAATCGACTGTGTATGCTGGTATAATTGTTGCATCACCAAGTGCAGTTAAGAGGCCTCATCAAGCACAATTAATCTGCTTCATAACTTTTGCCAAGTTATTTTTTCCACAATTAAGTTGTTTTAAATAATTTAACAACCCTAATTATAATTTTTAGTTTGGTAAATTGGAGAAGTGCTGTTTTAAATGAATGGTCATTTTTAGGGTTGTAGTTTATAGTGCTGCTGAATAACTTAACGACAAGTGTTTCAAATACTTTGTCTCTCACATTTAATCAACAAAAGCCCACCATAAGACTTTCCCTGAAACATTTAGACACTGAATATTAAAACCTTCACAAGGCTAGGATTTAATGCAGGATTGTTGTTTTAGGTTGCAATAGTTTTATCTGAAAGTACCTAATAAGCTGGCAACTGAGTGTAAATTCAAATAGCTTTTCTCAGCTTGAATGAAACTTCAAAGTTAAAAATAGCGATAAAACTAAAAAGCAGGAGCGTTTATGTTTCATTTATTTTGGAGTAGACCTCCTTTTAAACAGTGGAAATGTGCTCAATAAAGACAAAAACTGGGGGAACTTTAGTCTGTTTTCATGTGGTCAGCCTGTCGGTGAGGACAGTTCAGGTGCTCTTGTGTTTCTGTGCACGTGTATCATTTTAAAAAGCTCAAACTGGAAGTGTGAGCACCAGTCAGAGGCAGATGGGCTCGTTAATGCAGTGATGTAGTTATGTAAGACCCGCTACTGCTGCCGCTCCTGTCTGTCTGTGCTGCAGTACAGAGAGAGAGAGAGAGAGGGAGTGAATGCAAAAAAAAAAGAAAAGGGGGTTGTGAGTGAGTCGCTGAGCTTGTCTGTTCGAGCGATTATGTGTGCAGGGGCACACATGTTCAGGTGTGAATATGGGAACACTGTGGGACAGATGGGGAGTGATGTGGTAAATCGGGACGAATTGACTTGTTGTCCAGGGTTTGATGAACTCTTCTCCCTCTTTAACCCATCTCCTTCAATTCCCCACACACTGGGTAACAGCCAATACACACTCTTAACACTATACTGCACAGGGGCACCATAAAGGGAGAGAGAGTCAGAAAAGCAGAGAGCCTCTGAAGCCAAGGGAGCAAATAAAGAAGAAACGTTGTAAAGCAGTTTTTGTACTTGCATATTAATATACCAGTGTACGACAGTGTGGGATACTCAAGTTGCTCCTTTTGAGATTTGTTGCAGGGGGGATAGACGAAACAATGTAAATAATGAATTAAAAATGACTTTTAACTCGCTAAAGAACAAACACTGCCTCAATGTGAATGAATCATATGACGTTGAATGCCAATGTGAAGCATTTGAAAGAGGTCTGCAGATCAGAATGTTGATGAGCATTATAAATGAAAAATCAGGGCAGGCAAAATAACACCACTAGAGGATTTAATACATCAATGAAAACCATCAAAAATAAAACAAATTAGACGAACACAGAGACGAGGTCCTTCTAACTGAAAAACTGTGCACAATGACCTATATGAGTGTTTTCTGATCCGCCGTCGCTATCACTGATTAAGTCTGCAGATCCCTGATGATTACTTTTGAATTTGTTCTGCTCTGATGCTACTATAGTAAAGATATGGTTGAGACAAATAACAGCTTGGTTAAGGCGTGGGCATTACTGTTACTGTTAAATCAAAAGAAAGAAAACCTGACAGAAAACAACATCTTTTGTCAGAAGACAAAATAATCAACAGTCAGTGATTGAAATTATCAGTCCAGACCATGAGTCAAAAATTGTTTCAGGCCAATTACTACATTCTTGTTTTGTTTTTGTTTTTTAGCTGTGTCACTGTACACAGAACAGTGCAAGAACAACAGCACAGCAGGCTTTGTCTCAAAACTGCCACATATTTCAGCTGAGTTATTCATGACATTTTGACATCAACATGTATCAGGGTTCAGGGGTCACATGGGTCACATGCCCAGGCAAGAAGGGCTTTATGTTGGGTGAGCCTTCTGTTGAATGTTGTTAACTCATGTCAAATAAAAGTCATAAAACATACTTGCAGAAATCATTAGAGTTTTTGAAAAGAAAAAACTGGATTGGATTTTTTAATTCAACAACAAGCAGGTTGAACACTTGAATTCTGTGTACGTGTGAAAATCAGATATTTTCACATCAAGGATGAGGAGGAAAAACTTGTGTAAGCTGATTTAAGAATCTAAAGTAGGGCAGAACTGAAAAAAGGAACTAAACAAATCAATCAAATCTAATTAAACAAAGAAAATGAAACAAACACAAATATAATCCACATAAGTGAACATTCAGACTGAAAACAGCCGTCTAAACAAACCCTTTAGACTTTATTTTATTAATCTTAATATTGTTCAGGCAATTATGGTGTTCATGTCACAAAATAATACAGTAA
The DNA here is from genome assembly GCA_029814665.1 of Acanthurus lineatus. NCBI lineage: Eukaryota > Metazoa > Chordata > Actinopteri > Acanthuriformes > Acanthuridae > Acanthurus > Acanthurus lineatus. The sequence goes on from JAPZDV010000006.1 coordinate 13,767,984, forward strand.
TGTGTGCAGCCCGTTGCACACGGCTGATCAAGTTGCGTAACATTCTAGCAAAATATGAGGCCGGATCATTGTTTTCTTACCAGAGCTCTCTGCATTGGTACCCCCCGCTGCATTAACAGTGTGTTCTTATTTAAATGGATTGGGAGGGGGTTGCTATGGCATATAAACAAACATCTAATACTTCGATTTTTTTCAAGCACAATCACAAGACACTGCCTGATCTCTGGGGTTGAAACCAAGCTACTTATTGACAGGCAAACTATTTGACCCACCTTTTTAAAAGACTGAGTCTCTTTAAAGTTGCATTAAGTTTGTCAGTCCTGTGTAAACACCTGCGTGACGCTCAGATCCCATGCAACAATCCGCGTGAGATAGCAGGGATGCTGCAGTGAGCCAGTTTATGGAGGCTTGTTAAATACCTTATCCTGTTTACTTATTTTTCTGTCGCTACAAGTTCTGTTTCCATGGTAATATCCCGAAAAAAAAATCTATTTATTTATGATTGCAGTTGTTTGTAATCAGGAGGAGAAGATGAATATCGAGAGCTTGTCTAGAAGAAAAACCTGGAATAGGAGCTTTTGGTTACAATACAGAATGTGCATGACAACATATTACAGAGAATGTCAGTGGCGTGTATCAGAATAACTGACATGTGGAGTAGAAAATAATAAAAAGACGAGATAAAAAAAAACAAGGGAGGCAGAGTGAAGGGAAAGAGAGAGAGAGTGAAAGGATGGACTGAGCCATGTGATCTGCCGTGAGCAAAGCAGCAAGCACATACTGCTGAGAGCTGTGGACCCCAAACGCCTTATCGGAAACCAAAACAGCTATCAATTATTCAACAGGTACAGAGCGAACCAGCTACAGAGGAGAAGACATGGGAGGAGAGGAGATTTGAGAGGAGAGGGGGGATAGAGGAGATATATCCTTCATGGGAGTTAGACAAAAAGGATTTGTTATGAGGTTTTTTTTTCATGAGTGTGTGCAAAAACGTGCACAAACGTAGTGCATGTTCATCGATAATGCAGCCATCACTTTTTGACAGCAACAGAGAACAAATATGAGCCTTTAATCCTTGTGTCAGTAAGTTTGAAATAATGTGACGGTTGATATTAATGGCTTTTGTTTTCAGGAACAGTTAAACATTTTTGGAAATCTGCAGCTTTGCTCTTTTTTTTCGAGAAATCAATCTGGGGATGCATTTAATGTTCTGACTGATGTGACAAAAAATCAAAATACAGCTTCTTAATTCATTGATTGACATGTTGTATCTTGCTTGTTTGACAATTTTTAGATGAAGTTCACATGTTGGATCTACTTCTTAGAAAAACTAAAGCTGAGTGCAGTGACTCCCTGAATACTCCTCATCACAGAATAGTTATGAAGTTTGGTTTCATTGTGCCTTTCCACCAACTTAAACCAGTGAACAAACATCAGCAAACCTGCATTCAAGCTCAATGAGTGAACTTTTGTTTATTTGAGAAATAGCTCAAACATGAACCTTCCCACATAGTCGAAAATGGACATTCTTACATCTCTGTATATAAATAAAAGCCTGCTAGAGTTTCTCCATGCCTCAATCTTTAATGATGAGCTGAACTTTTCTATCTGTGTTCTCGCTGACATGATGTTGATTTTCATCCTCTCATCTTGCTCTCAGAAAGAAAGCAAACAGATCTTTTTCTGAAAATACATATACTTTACTTTTTTTATTTATGGCTTAAGGGATAACATATGCCAGTGTTAGCATGAATAATAGTGGCTTATTCACTTCAGTTAGCAAACAAGGAGGCTGCTGGAAGTGGTTGGTCTGTCCAACTGTCATTCCCTCTGGAGAAAAGAAAATACCAAAGTTCCTGGGCCAAAGAGGGAGAAAGTGAAAATCAGCCTGAAAAGACACACACTCTCACACACACACACACACACACACAATCAGCTCCCGTCAGCTCAGTTTTCACTCGCCACTGGCTCTCTCTCTCTCTCTCTCTCTCTCTCTCTGAGCATTCGCTTATCCTCCAGGTGAAGTCTGTTTCCAAATAATCGCTCATTTTCTTCGTGTGTCCATCTTTCTTTCTCTGCCTCTCCTCTGTTTTTGCATGTCTGCCTCAGCATCTGCATGGTATTCACTCCTCCTGACTCCTCTAGTCCTCCAACTCTGACATTCACACCAAGGCTTGCACACACACACACACGCACGCACGCACTCACGCACACACACACACACACGCACGCACATACACACACTATCCTTATGATCGCCGTGTTCTTGCTGTGATTAAACATATTTGTATTTCTCATCCAAAAACATTCTCACTCTTATGTATGCAGCTGTATCTCATTCTCAGTGTTACTGTATCACACACACGCACACGCACACACACACACACAAATACAGTAGATGCGCAAATAGCCCTTGCTGTTGCTAAGAAAAACCTGCAATCAGCGGCCTCCGCAGGGCCCCTGTTAGGGAGTAATGTCTCATTTGATTGGGCACTCTATTCACACAGGACCTTCCTGCTGGGTGTGCAGTCAGCTCTCGAGGTGAACCGCTGAGATTCCTAAGCAAATTAGTGCACCATATTTACCAACAATTCAGCAATAACTTTATTGCAGCTGCAATTAAACAAGTAGTAAGGGTCTAATTAGTGGCAATTGAGGAATTATTAACCATTTGTGCTTTGTTTAGCTATGCTAGCTTTATGGTTTTTACCCCTTTTTGGCTTGGGCTATAAAAAAAAATGTGCAGAGTAAAGCTTCCTCTGCTTTGGCTGGCTCAGTTAACTTCCACTGTAACCAAGTGAGAAATATTCTACAGTGCAAAACGATGTGTTTGTACATAAAGATACATGTGCGATAGAGCTTTGTTTGGCAGCAGAGTTGGAATGAAACACCAAGAGCCTATTGTGAAATGCTCTTTTTATTGTCTGCACAGAATTGTAGCACTTGATATTTGTTTACTTAGCATCTAACAAGTCCGGCTCATTCAGTGTTTCTATTATCTTTTTTTTTTTTGCATGCTGTTAGTGAGAGTTTGCCAGTTTTGAAGCTTGGGGCTGTAAAACATCAGTCCCCGTAATTATTTTAACGCATTTCCACACTGTGTGTTGATTATAAATGCTGAGCACGTCCCACAAAATTGTTGTGCAACTTAATGATAAAAACAGGATTCAGCAGGCAGACCACACTGTGCTCAGGGTACGGCAGAAGAAAGAAGGAGTCTGTGAGTGACCTTGAGCTCTGGCAGGAGGAGCGGTTGCAAAGGTCGTTGATATGCACGGCCATCGTGTGGACGCTGGCTGTGTGTGTGGCTGTGTGTGTGGCGATGCGTTTCATCCTGTTCTCCACTGTGACTTGCATTAGAGATGTAATTGATTATCATATGAATTCCATTCGAGTGATCAAATCCCAAGATGATTTAGTTATCTAATATAATATACCCACAGAGTGCACACAAAGTACCTATGCCGTGTCCCTCTGCCTAATCTGTAAAATCTGTCCACTGCCTCAGGATGACGGTGCTGCAAGAGCACATTTGGATCAATCTCAGGACTCAATTATCCCACCATTTGGTGCTTCACGACCCAAATAAACATTTTGTCACTAATCCATATGTTATTATCATCCACCAAGGCCATCATAGATGCAACTAAGCATACGCACACACACACACACAGAGTGAAACAAAACAGCAGCAGCAGTTTCTAATTGTTTGACTGTAGATTTGACAACGGCCTGCAGGCAAAGCGTATTTGTGCCAGCACAACTGTCAGCTCAGAGGGAGAAAGTAGGGATTTAACATTAGTTCTTGTCACGATGCCACCAGATCCACTGTGCTATAATATGACTATAACACTATTGATCAAATGAAATTCATTTTATTAGATAACCCGTTTGAAGATGACACTTTATATCAACCTAAATTGCATCAGTGACTCATATTACAGATCAACATTCGCTTTGGCTCAAGTTGAGCAGGAAGTCCATCATTCTGCAGGAAAGTTTCCTCATCAGACTAGACTTTTTTCACATTCCCACTCAGAGAAAGCCACTGGCCCTCGAGCGAGGTTGAGGCTGTAGTCTGAATGAACAGTGACTTGCAATTTTACCATCATATATTGATATTGATCAGTGAATTTCAGTACTGAGCTGAAGTTCGTTATATATTATCATGGCTGAGGGTAATATCACAGAACATTTCACTACTCCAGATACTGCAAATTTTCGTGGATTACATAAGATTCTTTGGCAAGACTGAGAGCAAAAGCAAGAGGATGAAATCAAATTAAAAGGTAATGATAACAAGAGTAAAAGAAAAGACAGTGTCCTGCCTTTATAAGTCTGAGTTCGAAACTTTAAAAGTAGGTTACTGTAAGAGTTGCACATATTTAGAATTGTTGTCACTTTTTTTTATTATTATTGACTTTCATTTATTATTGACATTCCCCAAAATTTACAGTCATGCTAATTTTAACTTGCCAAATCTTGCCTTAAAGTCATCCCATTTTTAACTTTTTTCAGGATCAAAGCAATTCAGTGATAGTTTTTGTGCATCCCTGATTATTATGCAACATGGATACCTAATTATTCTAGCATAAGTTACCTTTTACTGCTGCCAGTCTGCCTCATTGTAAACAGAAACAGGCTGAAAAACTGGGGTGTTGAGGGGCACATATTCTCATTTTTTTCTAAGGAGGGACCCACAGCATAACTCAGTATATTGTTTTGATATCTGAATTTAGTGTGAGGCCAAAAAAAGTTGCATTCTAGAACAAATATTAGTTTCAGACTATTGCTATGGCCCATTTTATTAGTTTCTTATACATTTCAATTCTTTGTGGACCAAACCATAAATCATATATTTTTTTTATTTTTCATTGGTTTAACTTAAAAATGTATTGCAAAGTTTCCTGAATCACTGTATTTATTTCTCATAGCAGCTCAGCCACCAGTGTGTACTACATATATAATATCCTTACAGCCTGTTGTAAATGTTCGCATACTCTTAGGTTTTGAATCTGTGGATATTTCTGACACCTCCTAATGAATAAAATTTCAAAGAGAAAACAGTTTCCAGAATACAAATACTCTCAGAAGTCTTCAGACAGTGCCTCTAAATGATGCCATCAAGTGGACTGTATATTTTATTCTAAAATGACATGCCATATTGGCATGAGATAACGTAGCCTCTTAGAGGTAGAATGAAGGCGCTGCAGCAGGGTATGATAATGCAGTGCCATTTACTGAGTCTTAAAAGAAAATCCTCTCAATCATAACGTTCAGACAAAGACAGTTCTTGGATTGATTAATTTCAGTTGATTGCTCTGAACCATGATTGCGGAAACAAAACGATGATGAATTGAGAGTTATTTTGAAAAGTGACTGATCTTTTCATAATTTTTTTGGGGGGCTAAAAGCCAAATATTTGAGTCATCTCACTCATTCAAGCTTCTTGAGTGTAAAGACTTTGTGGTTTTGTTGTTGTTTATCTTACAATAAACTAAATATCTTTGGGATTCAAACTGTTGGTGGCATAAAAAAAGTAATTAGAAGAGTTTATCCTAGGCTTAATAATGGACTTTTTCATAATTTTCTGACATAAATTAATAAAAAAAACATTTTCCAGATAAATAATACTCAATATCATAGTTAGTTGCAGGCCTAACTGAAAACATAACAATCCAAATGCAACTCGTAGCGTGTGCATTTTTACAGGCAGTGACAAAGCATAATAAAGCCTGTCTTTATAAAAGAGCTTTTCTTTTCATAACCATTTTTAAGGTTTGGCATGTTGTTTGTTCACACAGTGTCAGTGTGTACGTGACTGTGAAAAAACTGTAGATGAAAGGAGAGACAACTGAAGGCAAAGTCAAGTAAGGGAAACAAATCCAGCTTCAAACAAGCTGGGAAACAAAGCTTCGGCAGCTACCCAAACCACCCAGCTAGTAGCCAATCAGCCTGCCAGGCCTCTCTCCTCTCAGGCTGAGGCTGGCAGCAGGAACTGGCCAAGCAGAGAGATAGAGAAAGAACGAGAGACGGACAAAGAGAGAAAGAGAGAGGGAGTTTTCATTACACAAAAACACTTATCCTCCTTCTCCTACTCGTCTCTCTCTTGTTTTATCCCACCGCAGAGAGATACTGTGGGTAAAGGTGACAGACATAGATAACTGTATCTCAGGCAGACTGCACAATTACTCTGGATTTTATTATTGTTACTGACAGCCACATATTTGTAGGAGGAGATACAAAGAAGCGCATCAGCCATTACCATTGTGTATCCTGTGTGTATGTGTGTGTAGGTTAGGTGTAGGTGGGTGGGCTTTATCCATTTTAAGTAACAGGATGATTAAAATTAAAGCTTGACTCCCTCTTTAGCCAACGAGCTCTGTGACTCTTTCGCTCCGTGATAGGCATACACACATGCACACACACACACAAGGACAGCACTAATCAGCCCTCTGTCAAGCCCATTAGGTCCCACCTTTAATGAGGAGATCGCCCAGCTTGTGCCCTGACTCGGGCCAGCCAAGTAAGCTAATAGATAATGATGTGCACGGATGTATGAGTGTTGTTTCCCTCCTCCACGTTGGGCTGCGTTGAAATGACAAATGACAGACTTCCAGTGTCTCTATTAAAGAATGTTTTTTTTTTCTATTATGTTCTCAGGGTTCAGTCAGCCATGCGCTACACTCATCACAAAACAGCAGCCTATCAATCTGCCATTCACTGGCGCCCCACTGTATTTATTTATTTATTTATTATTTTGTAGGGGGGGGTGACAGATGAGTCACCACTCAATACTTCTCTGTCTAATGTCTCTGTGTGTGGTGCGTTTGTGTGTGAGAATGCGTGTGTATACTTCAATATTTTCACATCATAGTTTTAATTGTGTCTGAATCTTAGCAGCATTTTTAACATGATAAATCAGCACATGGATTTCTGAAACAAAATCTCAGGATTTGTTAATAATTAATGGTGTTATTGGACCCCCCTCTTCGTCACACGCGCACGCTTTTGTGGGCATGTATGCAGAGAAAAGAGGCTGACAGTGGGAGTGGAGCTTCCCTGTCAACACACACACTCACACACACAGGCAAGGTCATTGTGGTAAAACTTAATACATCCTCTCACCACCGAACAGCCTCGTGCCAGTGTAATAGTAAACAGTAAGTTGTTGTGCGCGCGCGCTGTTGTTCTCTTGTCTGCTCCTCCGCCGGGAGAGCCACGCACTCCCCAAGGAGCAGACAGAAGTCCAAATATCCTGCTGTTGATAGGCTGTGCGACTCACTCTGTCACGCCAATGTATCCACACGCGCACACAAGGCGCGCGCGCACTCAAGCCATAGATGCGCGCGCACACAGAGTCCCCAGACGGATGAAACTTTGGTAACAAAAAGCGCCATTGTCAACTTTTTTCCTCGAACAATCTCATTCTCACACGCGCTCTCTGCCTCTGCTCCCTCACGCATGCTGCCGCGCGCAGCAACAGCACCAGCCATCCTCGTGCAGGTAAGTCCTACAAACTGCAGTGCGGCAGCAGTTCGCTATTTTAAGAATAATTTTTACATGAAGTGGATGAATATTTAATTTCCTTCCCATTCCCAGCCGTCAAAGCGGATAAAGAACGGCTGGTAAGTTGTTCGAGCAGCAAAAAGAAGCTCCTCTTGCGACTCAGTGTAGTCAAAAATTTAAAAATATTGCCTAATGACAAAAAACAACCTAAGATTTTGTATCAACTCACACACTCACACACACCAAAAACAGCCCAGCCACACGCGCTCCACATCAGCAGCAACAAAGACAAGTGAAATCCTCTTCCTCTTACCTCGCCTAAACATATTGGCAGCGGCTGTTTGGACCGTCTAGTGTCTGTGCGGGAGTAGCATCCTTGTGAGAGTCCAATCCTGTGCTGCTGTTGACTAAATTGGTATTTTTGATTCCCTTTGACCGCTGGCAGGAACGCTGTAGTCTTGTCTCCTCGGTGGCTGTTTTCTCAAGTGAAGGCGATTGGAGGAGGAGGAGAGGGAAGTGATGGTGGTGGTGGTGGAGGAGGAGGAGGAGGAGGAAGAGGAGGAGGTGAAAACGAGGTTGGGATGATGTTTGACAAAATTAAGGATTGAAATAGAAGGTCCGCCACCGGGAGAAATGAAGTTTTCTCCGCAGTTGGTAATAAAAAAAGAGGTGAGGGGGGAAAAAACACCTTGCCCCGTCCCAACACACTCTGATGTGCTTTAGTGATATTTCAGCTCACCGCCATCTGGTGTTTATGAGTCAGTAACAAGCATTCTGACTTTAGTTGATGTCCGCATTTAAGAGAAATACTGTCTGCTGTCAAACGTGGATCGAAAACAGCCCCAAACCACAGGAAAGTTCCTTTATGTCTTCATCATCTTCCTCCCGTCAGCTTGCAGGTCAGGTAGAGTCTAAAATAATGTGTGTGTGGATTGTCGGTGTGAGTCAGTGCCGTCTACTGTCTCCGTTACCGGAGAGCTCCGAGGCAGCCGCTTCAATCCCCCTCCCACTGCGAGATGTGACTGATGAGAGCCAGAACAGCACGCTCTCTCTCTCTCTCTCTCTCTCTCTCTCTCTCTCTCTCCCTCTCTCTCTCTCTCTCTCTCTCTCTCCACATTCAAATAGACCATGCTTTATTGGCATGACAGGCGAGAAGCCTATATGTTGATGAAGCAGTTAGAGGTTCTCATATTCAATTCTTCCTTGTATCAGTTCTTGCAACCTCTCACTCTTCCACTTATGTCCAAGTCCCTGCCGCTCTTTTATCTCCCTCAATTCAATTTCACTGCCACAATTTAGCTTGCTTTATGGGCATGAATGTTGTACTGACAATAGTGCCAAAGCCTCAAATACATAATTAAATTACCCCCTTTCTATTCTTCTGTTCTTCATTTATTTATTTAACCTCACTCTATGTTTCACCATTTCTCAATTTCATATTCAAAATTTCTTTATAGGCAAGGCCATAATTAAATTAAGTACATTGTGGTCAAAGCATGCTGTACATTGTTTGTAATTATAATACTAATAAAAGGAACTATGGGATACATTATAAGATGAAAAAAATCATTACAAAAAAAGGAAAATATATGACGATATGAGCGATATATAGTTTAACACTTCAGTGCAGCCATTATAGTTCAAGCTTAGGAGAAACAAGATATAAAAATCAAAACAAGGTATTTACTCAGATTTTGTATTTGTGTACAGTATTAAGATACATATGTTTATCTTCCATTATGCTTATACCGCACTATATTTCACAGAGAAGTCCTGTACTTTAAGGTCTCATAGTATTTAATTTGAAGGCTTAGATATCACATACAAAGCTATAATCACCTTATAAAATGCACTTTTATAAATTAAGCCACCTGATACACTATGAAGAGTTTAAAATTGACTCCACTTTAACCACCTGCAACTCTAATATGCTACTATAATGTTGCATGATATATATTATGTTGCTGAGAAAGGAGCCTTTTTTTAGTCTATGCAGGGATCTAATGTAGTACCACAGCTCTGCCTCATATAGTCTATCTTTATCACACTAACTGCATATGTTTGGTTTTTATTAACCTCTTGAGAGGTGTTAATTTAATGTGTTAATTGTCAAGGTTGTACTTAGTTGAGATGGCACTGCAAAACATCAGAAACATCTCTGAGCAGAGTGCATTTCAGTTCAATACTACTTCAAACAACAATTTAAAATAATCAAAGGCTGAATCAAAAGTAATCATTATTATCTTTGTCAAGGTAAAATCCATGGCTTAGTTGCTGCATTGAGATTCGCATGATTACATAATAAAATGGCCCTCGAGTGTATATGTTTATATATATGTATGCAGTAAAGTAAACGTGACATTTTGTTTTGCACAAGTGTGTCAACTCCCTGTTTTTTGAGTTGTATTTTGATGCAGAGGTTAGTTATTATTGCACTATTTCACAAACTGTGTTGAAGCAGGAAGTGTTGCTGTCTCGACTCTTTGTTGTTGACAGAACAGACACTGTCTGTTTATTCTGAGTTGCCAGGTTTGTCTGTGTTAACCAGTTTCAACGGCAAGGTTGCAGTCACTCAGTCTGAATGTACCTTATGGGTTTTTTTTTTAGTTTCCAGTCGTTCTTAGTGCCCAAATGGTGTTGTTGCTGCCACTTTGTGTTGTCTGCATAGTTAAATAGCACTCTGAGTTTTTGCAGTAGATGTCAATTGGCTTCTCTTTTATCTTTGGCAACTAGTTGGTCCAAATTACATGAAGCTTGTTTTCTCTCATTTTTCTCCAATTTTCATCCCAAGTTTAAAGTTTAATGAACTTCACTATGAACACGCCAAAGCAATTAAGCAAAGCATTGCTAACCCTAATTTGAATGATGATGTCACTTTATGTTAGTGAATGTTCCTGATTGTGTATTTGAATGTTTAACAAAACAGTAAAACAAAATCACAAAAATTGTGAGACCTCGTGAAAAAGAAAACAAATGGGCAAATGCTGATGAGAGTGATTACAGTTTTCTTTCTCAAATTGATTTCTCTTTGGTTGTGGCATGTGCTGATATATTTAGCTATCTCTGGGGAGCTTTTCTTTCCCAGGAGGCATTGCATTTTGATGTGGTCACAGGAGGCATCATTTCTCTTTAAATATGAATTTTATTTTTTGCAGAGAAGAATTTGGTCCCTTTTTGTATCATATTTGCTACAGTCAAGCACAAAATGTTTGTCTTTCATCTCGTTTTGATGGCAGAACTGACACATTCTGCTCTCTCTCTCTCTGCTGCCAGGTTTATCTTTGTGTCTGTCGTCCAGTCTTTATGCCCCTTGTCTACCTGCACCCCCTCGCTTTGTGTTCATATCTGTGTTTGATGATTGTGGCAGTAAAGGTTTCAGAATCCACAATCTGTTCTCTCTCCCTTTGTTTACTCTGATTTCACCTCTCCAACCCAGTTTTTTTCCTTTTTATATATTTTTTCCTTAATTAAAAACTGTTCTCATATTAGCATTGAGGGAAAACTTTGCCCATTGTGTATTAACATCTATTTAGTGTTGATGGTAAAAAGCAGTTCACAAAAAATCCTCAATTCATGCTATACTAACAGAGGTAGCTGAGTTCTTTTCCTACAATCTGTTCTTCCTTAATACGAATAACATCAATATAAGCATATTTGCACTGTCATTGTGCAAAATGCAGCTCAAGGCACTGTGGTACTTAAGCACAGCCTGTGACTGGTGAGTTTTGTTCCATCCTTTGAGTTTTCTGGCTAAAAACAATATAAAGGGAAATGCTCAAAGATAGCTTGGATACACTGAGCAACACCACTGAACTTATCAACTGTAGCTAACCTAAAAAGTAAGTGTCCAAATACAAAAATGTTGTTAATATAAGTACTGCTGTTTTGATTTGTTTATATCATATATTTAAAATATGATATATGTTTTTTAAATTTTAATTGGCCTTGCGCAAGTTTTCATAAAGGCTACGCACGCCCACACAGGTGTTTTCAGTCACTGGGACTGATTACACCACAAGTCAGGTAAGGTTTATCTCAAAGATTAAATAAGATTTTTTTATAGCTCAGCTTGGATATATGTGATGTCTGTCAACTCAGTGCACTAATGGGAATGATAATGGTGTAAGTTGTCCCGCTGAAACAAGTGAAACAAAACTAATAACAGAAAGAGGAAGCTGTCAATCAACCGCATTCCCACACAGTCTTCAGAAGACAGCTAATCAGGCAACTGCGTGGGTGGACTTTGGGTGTGCAAGGGCTTTAATGACGCGACTGAAGGATGTATAGTCCACAACACGTTCCCTCCCACAAGTTGAAGATGTGTCAAAACTCTACACTCTCTTTTCTTCCCCTCCCTTCCTCCTGTTTCCATGAGTTTCTTGCTTCCTTTAACTTTTTCTTCAATTCCTCTGCATCTCATCTGTTTTTTCTTCCACTTTCCAGCCCATTTCTCTTTTCATTTTTCTGCCCCCCAAAGAGTTGAGCTTCATTATTAACAGCAGCTGGATGTCTATGTCCCACATTCTATCATTAAAATAGACTTCCTTTGCAGTTATTTGGCCACTATGAACAGTAAGTTTCTCTGTTCTGCAGTAGGAATAATACATTAGAGAAGCACCATACATCTCTTTTATTTTGTACTCGTCTGAGTACGTTGCCAAATAAATTGATTGCATTTAATAAAACAACCATAATATTTGGAAGAAAATCATCTTTGAGTTCAGGTGAAGAGGCCTTCAGTTTCTCATGTTTTGATTTCTAAATATCACATAAGTGAGTAATTATTAGCGTACAAGAAGGAAATTTATTTAATTCTTGTCTAGAGTTGCCATCAATTCTCCAGCGCTGCAGTCAATTCTCAAAACTCATTAAGCCTGGGGTCTGTTTATTTCATAGCTCACATGATTTGTTGTTTCTTTGGACAATTTCAGTTTAAAAGTATTGTAAATGGCAGTTCTAAGAATGTGTGAGTATTTTATCTACTCATTGGCCTACAAAATATTAGTCTATGTAAAGCAGATACCCACATACATTTATTTTGGTTGGCTACACTGAGATAATGTTTGTAATGAATTATACAAGTAGCCAAATAAAATATGTTCTGTGTTCTTCTATGAAAATATTGCATCTCTTGGATTTTAGGACCATAAAAATGTATAAACTCCAATTCACCTGTTTCCAGGTTATAATGTTCAGTGTACAAGTTTAGCAGCTTATCATTAGCAAAAAGAGAAAATGAGGAAGGGAAAATGATTTGCATGAGCACTGGATACTTGGCTCAATACATCAATTTTATACTTGAAAGTAATGAGCTTTTGGGCCCTGTTAGGATAAACGTGCATATTTTAATGAATTAAGATGAGGACCGATTTGAAGATTTATTTGAGTAATGCAATATCTTATGTCAGATATTCAGTCTTCAGGAGTCACATTTTTAGGGGAGTTTTTTGATACTGTGCATTAAATGACAGTAACCTTTTATTGAACAGTGTGTTAATTGTGCAGAAATGCTCCAAAGTGTCTGAAAAGTTGTCCATAAATGTTTAATATCTGGGGAAGATACATCTGAAGATTGAAATATCAGAAATCTAGTCAGGGTTATAATAAATTCAGGATGATTAAATATGAAATTAAATATGAATACAGTATTAGGAATTATGTGTTATTAATTAGCAATTTACCCATGAAGAGTAGTTTTTTACACTACACATTGGCATAGGACATTCACAGGATGGGGCATTAACGATCTGCTGCAGGTGATTAAAACCACACAGAACATGATTTATACTCTGAGAATCATTGATAAACCTGCATAAACACAACACATACCTCAGCCACAGCCTGTTCACCCTGCTGTTGTCTGCCAAGAGATACAAAAGTATTTGCTACAGTACCACCAGATTATACAGCAGCTTCTTTCTTTCTTTGTTTTCTGTGCAACATGTCACTGAATTTCTTTGTATGACCTTATGTTGCAGAGAGATAAATAAACGAATCTTGAACCCTGAACCTTGAACCAGTTGTGGCTCTATATGGAGTGGCATGAAATTTTACATCCTGCCTCAAGTGATGTAAGTTGAGTCAGTGGCATTTGAGGCTGAAGGCTACAAATTTGAAACTGGATAATGTGTCAGTCTGGAGGAAGAAGAGCAAATGTGTCCAAAATGGTATCTACATAAGGTATAACATTCTGTTTTTCTTTGCTCATTTTGGTAGACCACACAAGTAGTTTAAATAGAGCACTTAGTGAGATGAAGTCTGATTTTTTTAATACATAAATTTTGTGCCAAGACTTAGTGGCAACTCACATGTGGACTGATGTAGGTCATTTACTTGGCAGATGAGAGAAAAATCCCTCAGTCAGGAAAAACATTCGGACTGCAGAAAAGCTGTTTCTTAAATTAGAACTGCTTACCTTGAATCTCATTTTTAACCATATTAGCAAGTTTTTGTAATATCACAACAATGCACATCATAGACACCCACACTGCTGCTTTCAGGTTATTTTATCAAATAATAATAAGAGATAAAACTTTTAATGCAATTACAATTGTTAATTTTCTTTAAAAAGATCTCAAATATTAACACTAAGGGGTTCACACACATGACAGAGTCTTGAATTGGAGAATCTGGTTACAAATGAGCCATAATTTAATCAGACTAAACCCCCTGCAAGCTTGTCTGAGCTGGAGATACAGTCTGACTGCAGTAACACGAGTCTAACCTTCTGCAAATACCTTATGTCATGTGTTATGTCATGTCACACTATGAAAACTGTGACCTGTCTTCAACAACTTATCGAATCCATTGTCACAGCTTTTCTATTACTGCTCAGTTGTAATAAAAACACATACAAACAGTTCATTCTCAACAAACTACCAATCTCCTGGTGGGATCTTGAAGAATATACACCTATAATAGAATTTTTATTCATATATTCAGGATTTTTCAATGATGGCAAAGGATTATGTTTGCTTTTACAAATATTGACCATATCAGACAGTAATTCAAATTCAAAGCATATTGTATTTAAATGTCTTAAAACATGTCTGGAGGGTAACTTTAAACCTCCACCTCTTGGTACCTGACAGTTGAGCTTCAGCCAGTCAAAAAAAGTGCTTCTCATATAAAAACAAACATCTCATACATTTATTCATAAACATCCACACCTCCTGTCAACTGCTATTTCCTATCAAAATAAGATCTGCAGTTATGCAACAGTATAAAGTGAATAAATTATCTCCAAACCAGGTTCTGACTCCTGTGTGTGAAATCTTCTGGCTAAATCTTTTTTCCAGGTTTTGATGTCAACACGGTTCACCCACCATCTGTCCATCCAGTCACTCATCTGCAAAATGCTGTTAAGTATTATCTACTTACTGGTATCTCTGGCAGGTAATCAGCCATTGTTTGGGGATTGTATTTCATATCTAAAAGTGGTTGGTGGGTAGAACAATCAAACTCTTCAGTAAATACCAGGAAATATCAGACTTTGTAATACATCCTATCATATAAGGCTCTTAATATATTCTCTATGAGAGAAATGTGGCCCTTAGCTTATGAGCTTGTATTGATAAAGTAATGTATTTTAAAGGTGAGAGGGACCATTGAGAATCCTGTGTCAGATTTCAGTCAATGTCAATAAGTCTCTCAGTTTGTCCGTCTCACATAAGCTTCCTTAATCTTCCATCAGGAATCCTGAGCTCAGTTCTTTTTTTTAAGTATGTTTTCTTAGTCTGAGTCCATTCATCTAATAGCAAACGTATGTTTTTCCTTTGCCCTCCCTCGCGGCTTTTCGGCATTCCCTCATCACTGCTATAAATTACTTGCTTCCCTTCTTGTTATCTGCTCTTGTGAGGCTAATTTCTTTCCTGACCAGATGAGCAGGTCCTGTTTGCAGTAAATGCTGCATAAGTCTCACCTAAGCAAAATGTATGCAAGACGGAGACATTAATAACTCCTCTTTGTCTCGCTCTCTCTTGCTCACCTTGCAAGGATAGGTCATCCACAGAGATGATGGACAGGTGATCTGTGCTGGACCGCTGTGACCTCTACAACCTTTTAGTGACCTTTCACGACCTTCTGACCAGCCGATTAGTGTCTTCCCCATCCCTCTCTGATTAGCCTGAAAATTGGAGCTATTTGGACGACCTTTTCAGCCGAAAGGTCCGCTCCCTGTTCTCTCTTCGTACACTTGTACTTCTTTTCCATCGCCTTCATTTGCAGCAGTGCTCAAACACACACACACATGCACGCAAAACACAAAATCCAACACTCAACCTCAAGCAGCCCATCTCGCATCTCCTCTTTTTGCTTCTGAAGGGTAACATGATGAGGCTTATCGACCACCGTGTTGTTAACCACAGCATATTTGTAGTTGCGTTCTGCTACATTTCACTGTGTCCTCACTCTGGAGTCCAGTCTGAGTATGTTCTTCAATTACTCTTCAGTTCCTTTGGCCACTCTCACTTCATACAGACTCCTTCACTCACTTTATTTCTTTTTATTCCATTATGTCTCTCTTTGTTTCTTTAATAACAAAAAAACCCTACAATTCCAGCTACATTAAAACACAAGTCGGCTTAATTCTATGAATCGCAAAGATGCAGTGAGGCGTTTTGTTTAGAAAGTGACTCACTGCAAAAAGGGGAAACAGACACAAAGCATTTTTATCAAAATGATGAGCAGTAAGGGTGTTCACACAATATTAAAAGCCCACCAGCGGAGCTCACAATGCAACTTTGTCCTCTGCAGTCAATCGACTGCTCAGTTGGACTTATTCAGGTGGGAACAATGCCATAGCTGCAGATGGAAATGTTCAATAGATTATATAAAGCGGAAACTATAGGCTAAATTGTAAACCATCAGCAGAGCCTGCCCACACATTGCATTTAGTCCACTGAGACTGAACCCAAATGAAGGAGTTATTTTATCTCCCCAATCCATATCTTTCACTCGTCCTTACGTTTATCTTTCCCTCCCTGCTGTATTTTATCGCTGTCTATCTTGTTTTACAGGGTTTGTGGAAATGAGATACAGCGAGAGAGAGAGCGCAAGAGGGAGAGAAGAAGACAAAGATGTGTGTTTACTATGGAGGCTTCACGGCAATATGTGTGTTGTTGGTCCCTGTGGGAGAGCACGTTGGCCTTCACCTTGAGGTGTGCGCAAACAGACAAACATGCTCCTGCTCACACAGTGAAACATGCACAAGAGATTTCAGTAGTTGCACAAGACAAATGGGGGCATGCACACTGTAAACCTGAGACTTAAAGGGATAGAAACATCAAATACCATTCTTCAATTACCATTTAGCTTTTCTTTAAAGCAAGTGTGATCTTGATTTTTTTTTTTTAACAGTGCATCAGATGAATCTAAATCTACAGCTCCCTTTAGCTTACAAAGCTTAAAGAGAATTTAAGCTCATTGTTTAGTGAGCTGGTGAAAAACTTTACTGTTTGGTTCATTCCCATTGTTCTCATAAGCATGGGAGTGTAGCAGGCAGCACAATTAAAGCTAAACAAACAAACAAACAAACAAACAAAAAAATACATCAGCCTCAATACTGAACAGCAGACTGACAAAGTTAGGGACTCGCTGGAGGAACACGGTGGAGCGTTTAGCAGCAAAAGAGCCAGATATTTCCCACAGGAGTTGGTAGGGACCATTGACATAAATAAAGATCCAAGCCATGCCAGCTTCTTTAAAGTGAAGCCAAAACATCTTGATCACCTTTTGGTGTCTGGCTGCAGTAAATCCCACCCACGATGTCATGGGCTCAACTTGAAAATGAAAAATATATGTCACAGGAGTTTTACCCAAAGACAGTTTCTGTCTTTTACTGTAGCTAGTTCTTACCAGGCTGGTGTTCTTTCTAGTGGCTCCATTCACGATCACTATTGTACATACTGACATCACCAGCGTCACCTGTATCAGGAATATTTTGGCGACATCATTTTACAGTCTGAGGAAATGAAGCTGCATCGTCCATCTTTATTTATGTGGATGATAGGGACCAAAAACAAAACTAAAATAGACTGACTAATGGACTTAAATGGTCACAAATATGACTCGAAATAAATGATACTGTTTCTCTCACTGGTTTTGATGGATAGGCGGGTGTCTTTGAGAAGCTTTGTTGATATCTGTTTTATACTTTTTGGAAAAAAGAGATTTTTGGCACAGAAGAGTAATCCCTATTTAGACTCACTGGCTATGTTAACACTTGTTATTAGAATATGTTCATTGCTGCCTTTAGTCTTTTAATGGGTTTTGTTAAAAAGAAAAAAATGACTGTACCATTTTAATCATGTGAATATTTTTCATGAGGACGATGTCATGAAAGTCCTCCTTAGGAAATGTTGCCTCATCCAGCTCCATGTTTGAAGATTGTTGTTTGCTCTTCGCTGTGGAAGCAAAGATGATGCTCATGCAGGCTCATTTGGAGTTTTTGTCAGTAATATCACCACCCATCCTCTTTAATATGTACTTGTTGTCAACATTTATTCCACCTTTTCTGCAGCTCTTGGTAAAAAAAAAACACTGCTTGCAGGGCAGCAGTGTCACTATTAAAGAGGAAGCTGAAGAAAGACTGCTGGATGGTGCAATTATCTTACTGATATGAAAACTGCAAGAAAACATTTGCAAGCTGAGTACATCACCCACCACTGAGTGCAGAGCTTTCTTTGCCAAGCGACCATTCGGCCCCTCACTGCTCCACGCATTTATTCTGCTTGTAAACAGCAAAATATCACAGACCAGAGCAAACAACTATAATTCACATAACTCCCAACACCCTCCAATAATTAGCCTCCCCCACCATTTCCTCCCCTGCAAGTACTTTATAATTCCAGAATGCAGGGCCGTCTTACAAATTGTTTTAAATCGTGCATCTCATCCTTAACATTTAGTGTTTTAAAATGTGCTTTTCAAACTACCTACATAATAAGATAATAGTCTAACAATAATAACATTAGCAATAATAAGCTTCATGAATAATACAAATGCAGAGTAGTATATAAATAAAGTTAATTGAATACCACAGGAAACTTTCAAGTCAACAACACCAATCACATAAAAAAAACCCTCCCTGATAACCTCACTCTTTTCATTCTAGTTCTTTTGTGTTTGTTTATTAAGATTTTTAAAATCTGGTTTAAGCTGAAGAACACAATGAACTTATGAACCTCTTTGCAGAAATGGCTTTTTTATTTTTTTTCACATGAGAATAATGAAACATAAATGTATTCCCAAAATGGCAGAAAATGTGTTGGTTATGCACCAAAACAAGAACTGGTACAAGAACTTCCAAATTAAATTCACATATTACCTTGTGAATTTTAAATTGCCATAAGCTGTTAACATCTCCCCTGCACCTTCTGTTGTACCAAACAGTGTGTTGTTCCAGCTCTGATCCTTGTGTTTTTGTTTAGGTGGCAATGTGTGAGGAAAGTTGTTAGCGAAAACCATTAGAGATGTGATAGTGATACACAAGGGTGACATGAAGCTGTTTATGAGACAGATCTGAAATGTTAACATAAACATAACGTTCTCTGCAAACATTAAAAGAAAAGTTTGACATGATTAAAAAAACAGCTTAATTGCTGTCTTACTAAGAGTCTGAAGGGAAGACTGGCACAGCTTTCCCATCTGTACAGCAGGTATGACGCTATAGAAAGACTGCAGGGGAAAACTGCAGGCTTTGTTGACAGATTAAAGCTGTGAAGTTTTGGTTTAACGCTGCTTTCTTTATGCTAAGCTAAGCTAACAATCCTCTGGATGTAGCTTCAAATTTAACAGACAGATACAAGAGTGGTTTGATCTTCTCATCTAACACTTGAACACAGAGGAAGAGAATTTCATTAAGTGTTTCTGACATTTTATTTAACGTGATCCATCACATCTTTGGCTTCTAAGAGCAGAATATTTTTTTTCTCTCAGTCTGATCCATGTCTTTATAATGGCATGAATAGTTTGGACAAAGAAAAAAATTATGAGTTTGTATGTTGGGAATGCTGCCTAAAGTTGGCCCTATAAAAAGGACAAAAATAAAAAGCAATATGTGGCAGTATTTGAGGTACAAGACACATTTAAAGTGATGATTAAATGAGTAAAGGGATAGTATTAAATATAGTTGAAGCAAGGGAGCAGCAGGGGAAGCACAGCAGCAAAAGATTTGTAGAAACTATGTACAGAATAACTGGATGCATGGAGGAAGGGAAAATGTGCTGATGGAGTCTGTAGCCTTCTCTTTTGTTAGTCGTATTGACCCAGTGGCACCAGCTCCAGATCTGTATCACATTTAATGTAATCAACACTCTGCCTTCTGTCCAGAGTGCACTGTGAATACAGACGGATGCCGCAAGGACTCCAGGTGGAGTCCTGGATTAGTGGAGAGCAGCAGTTTAAACCTCCAGCAGTGAGACTACACAAACCCCTCCTGACTGAGCAACCAGTTCTTACTGTTCCTCCTCTTTTTGTTGATATAATGCAATATTTCTTATTTTTGCCCTAAAGTGAACTGCTTTGTGTCTTGTGAAAGAATAAAATCAAGCAATTCTAGTTCACTCAGACCCACGGGGGAGCATTGTTTGTCACATATTCAAACTTGTGACTCATGACTTGGTGTACAAGAACAGCACTGGGCTCTTTATTTTTTTTTTATAAAACAAACTCAAGAAGAAAGCTGATTTCAAGTCTTTGAAGCAAGTCCATTTCAAGCTCCAAGTAATTTGACAGAAACACAAAATTAATTCACAAGTCTTAATAAGAGAAGAATCACCATTTTTTATTTTTCAGGGATTTAACCCTGATTTAACACTAGAGTAAAAACTTCAACTGCAAAATGTTAAATAACAACTAGGATTTCTGCATTGGAAATTGTTTGTGTTTTTTAATGTAAAATATGAAGTAGCAAAGTAGCAACTAAATCTCTCTAATAAATGTAGTGGAGTAGAAATATAAAGTAGCATAAAATGAACCTTAAGATGGCTCCTGTAAGCTGTGAACACAAACAACTCATGAAGATGTTATAGCCATTGTGATCACATCCAGTTTGCTATTTAAACATCCAACTAAAGATATTGATCAGTGCAGCTTTAAGTAAGAGATAAATCTCAGGTTCTCATTCATGTGACTCAATTCAAGTCCCATGTGTGCATCGTTTTACTCTGTGTGAGATTTAATGG
>JAPZDV010000006.1:13793676-13822256 GCA_029814665.1 Acanthurus lineatus
GCTCTGTTACAAACTGGTAAAAAATTCTCCACACAGTCCAGATGCCCTTATATACAAATCTGCACAAGTTAATGGTCATTAATCTCTCTAAATGGTGGACCTTTGTTTAAAGACAACAGGTAATATTTTTTCAAGTAGATTAGTAACTCTTTGCTGGAGTCTTTGCTTTATAACTGAGTGAGGAATGGGACTGGGTTAATGTTTAATTACATGTGGTTGGACTCTAATTATTTGATCTTGAAATATCTCTAACATGAAATTAAATAATTGAGCAGCATGTGAAGCGGATGGTGGCGTGAGGGTAAAAGAGTGGGATTTCCCATGTTCAGTGTTTGATTCCCATATGTCTGATCATAAAATTTAATTTCTGGTGGTGACACGGTTTATCCTCTCTTCAAGACTTTTATCAATTTGATCTCTTTGATGTATTTCTTAATGAAAGCCTGCAGCGTAAAGCATCAGGACCACTTGCAATCCACTGAAGTTCTGCTAGCTGTGCAAGCAATGGATTATGAATTAAAACAGTAATGCATCAGTGCATCATTTTGAAACATGCCCCAGTGAATACAGTTGAACATCTTTCCACAATGGAAAAAAGATTTTTGCCTTTCTACATGTGGGAAAAAATAATTTAAGGGTAAAGCCTGTTTTTCTCTCTTCTGACTCTTTAAATGATACATTTACATTTTTTGAGGCTGTTGTAAATACAGTATTTATTTGCTCATATATATTCTGTTTTTGTTTTGTGCCAAGTAGAAATCCTTTGTAAAATGTTAAAGTAATTAAAATCCACAGTTGACTTTTTTTTTTAAATGTATCATAAAGTTCAGAACTGGTTGTAGAAGAATGGTAGTATCAGTACAACAGTATGGAAACACTTGCACAAGTTAAAGTCTTGCACAGTATCACAAAATTACAACAAAAAAATCTTCATTAAACAGAAAAATTGCCTGTGTTTTTATGATATTTTATACTATCAAGTTATTCATTAATACTGATAAATTATTTCACAAGCCGCATTTTACTGTTTATTTGGTCGAAATGAAGCACATTTTAACATTTTAATAAACTGTTCAGCAGCTTAATCTATAACAATGCATCATATTGTGGAACAAATGCTATTTTTAATGGGCTAAGCTATTATGTATGAAAACTTTTATATTTATATTAACTTTTATTCTAAAGTGTAACTAGGAACCACTGTACAGCTGTAACAAAAAGTACAGTATTTTCCACTAAAATACAGTGGAGTAGAAGTTTGAAGTAATTTAAAAGTACCTTAATAAGTTGGTCTGTACATTACTAGTAAAAGTATTTAGTTACAACCCTACTGCTGACGTTCAGTAAAGCTAATATAAAGCATCAGCAGTCTGATTTTGTCAAATACAGTCTTTTTAGTACAAAACTGCCTTTTATTTATCCATCCCAGCGCAGCACAGAAACACTGGCAGAAAGTCATTGTTTTTTAAACTTAATATTAAGTTTGCACAAAACCCAAACAAAAGACCAGTGGTGAATAGGGCACTGAAAATCTATTCAAGTAAAAGCATGCTTCAGTTACTCCCATAAAAATGACTCCAACCCCACATTTAAAGCCGTCTAGTTTTAACAAGGCATTTAGAAAATATCGATAAGTAAAAAGAGGATAACTGGCTGAAAAATATATTTTAGCAAAATTAGAATAAAAGAGCAATTTTAGGAAGGAACTTGAAAAGTTCATGTCTGTATAAAGTATTTGTCTTAATAGCTCCTTTTTACTTAAATGCCTTACTTGTAATGCGTCACTACTCACAGCAAGACACTTCACATACGCACCTATCCTGACACGCCCTTTGACACGCAATCAAAAAAGGTTAAAAGGTTAGTAGAATAGCAAGTAGGTGTCAATGCATGCCCTGATATCTGTGTACCTAACTGCCAAACTAGAGGACTCTATGCAGGCTGGAATTGTCCTGTAAAAGACACTTTAAATACACTGAGCTTATAAATAATCAATTTAGTTACAAGCAAGTCAGTACTGCGACCGCAGATCTTCACAATATCTGCATGAGTCAGATGTGGAGTGCTAACTATTGTTTTGAGACCAAAAAAAAGGCTTGTATAAGGCTGACTGAAGTGATATGTTCCTGTCATTCCCAGTCAAGTTATATAGTGCGACTCGTTTGAGATCACACAGATCCCTCCTGTGTGAGTCAATCAGAATCCTTCTCGGTGCTTAAAATAAATGCTGGTAGCTCTCAGATTTCAAGGCTGCTAAGAAGGAATAGTCAGTGAGTCAATGGGTACACTCATCTTTGTATCAGCAAGGTGTGAGCCTGCTCATTCAGCGCATTGAAGGCATCTTCTAAAGGAAAGGATGAGAGGCTTTGTAACAGACTGTACTGTGACTCAATGGAGCAACTTCAAATATTCCAGAGATTTCTTTGGAGGGGACTGCAGATCAGCTCCTGTCTGTCCATCTGCCACATCTCACATGACACTGTTTGCATTTTAATGAAACCTCAGGGAATGATGCATCTCCTCCCTGCTTCATTCCTGATTTTTTTTTTTTTAAAATTGAATCGATTAGCCTGAGGGAGTATTACAATAACTGTTTACTTTCATTTTGCCAAAGCAATCTCACAATCATAAGTCCAATGGGAAAGGATGTCATCTTTTTTGTCGCTCTGCGTTGTCTAATAAAGCAACACTTCCTCATGAAAATGTCTAAAAACAATTATATGTTTATAATATATTTTATTTAGTACTTACATTATCCCTAATGTTTCCAGCAGTGCTCAAACCGAGAGTGATCACTGGTGTTATTCAAGGTAACAGTGCCTTTTATTTTGCTGCCTGTCGCTAACTTCAGGGGTAGCATCAGTTCAGCTGTGAGGAAGGAGGTTGGCAAATGTGACTAAATGTAGCATGATTATAATTGAATACATGATCTTGTCAGTGAACATCTCAGCCTGAGTCAGTCAGATTTTACAAAATATTATGTTATGAATAAAAATGTATGAAAACAAAACGTGTGGACCAAAACATGTTTGATTTTTTTTTATACCAAAAACATGAAGAAATAAGATTTCTGCATAGAGGATTCTGCTTCCAATCACAATTAAATAACAACAGAAGAAACTTATTAAATGCATCAAGGATTAATAAAAAATAGAAAGATGAATAAACAGAGGAAGCAACAATTGTTCCTGCATCAGGAAGTTGTCTAAGACTACCCTCCTATTAATTTACAACATAATGTTAATGGTAATTTTAGCAACGAAAAAAGACACATCTCAAACTTTTCCTGTCCCCCCCGTCACCTTTTTCTCATAATAGCATCTGTCAGCTGTCAACAGCACAACAACTACATTTCTCTTGATAAGAATCACTGTGGCGTCTTCATGAATACAACATCACACTTGAAGATAAGCAGGAATAAAGACGCTTTTCTTCGCCATCTCTCTGCTTTTCTTTGAGGGTGTTCACACTGTGTATGGCCTACATTGCCAGCTCCAGTGAGGATCCGGGGCAGACAGGACATTCGTCATACTCTTCTCTGTCCTCCTTTATGCGCACACAGACTTCACAGATTGCATGGCAGAATGACAGGGTCTCTAATAATGTCGCCGCAGGGGACAGCAGCACAGATCTTCCACTGGAGGACACAACCTGCAGGCCACTCTGACCTCTCTGAACTCCACTGCCCCCCCTGCTTTGGTTCTTGGCTCAGGCTGTGAAGCTTAACCTGCGTGTCCTCGTGCTCCTGCTGCACCATCACACATCGGCAGCTGGCGGAAGTTAGAATAAATTTAGGTTTTTCTCATCACAGATATTGCAATTCTCAATCTGTAGGGTGGATCTGCTGTTCTGAGTTTGAATGCTCTCATCTTGAATCTCAGTGTTTTTCTGAATTTTCCTAATTACAACATTATGCATGACTTCACTCTTGATCATTTTTGTGTGCTTAAAATGCTGTGGGTTTGTTCTCTCATACACTTGTGCACACAGGTAGGTTCAGCTTGCTGGAAATATTTTGCTTCCAGGGAGGCTTGAAGTCTGCTACAGTACATCCTGAACTTATGTGGCACCACTGCCCCCCTGTGGACTGCAGTAAAACATGAAGGGAGACCTCATTTTACCTCACAGCCATGATTGGCATCTCTTGTAGATTTCTTCAAAGACATATTCACCCCTTTTTCCACCTTTGCCTGAAGCCATTTAACAAACACTGATGCAAATCACACAAGAACATAATAGTAATCACACTTTTTCACACAATCCCACTTGCATCAATTTTAATTATGTTTGTTCAGTCAAAAATAACAAAAAATGTTAAGAATCATTTATTATTTTAATGTTCAGTGTCAGAGCTGAACAGGCATAACCGTTCAACTTATTTAAAAGGGGTTTCCACAAAATTCAAAGCAACCACAATGATTTGCATGTGAGTGCAGTGCAGTCAACCATATTATGTAATCTAATATTTTGCTCAAAACTTAATGAAAATAGTCCTCAGAAATTGGTTTCAAAATTAGAATGAAATAAGCATAGACTTCTTTAAACCACTACTAACTATTATAAAATTCAATTTTTTTTTAGACTGTTAGTTATTTTGATGTTTTTATATTGCATTCATACAATACAATTTATAATCTAAATGAATTTTCAGAATGCTGAGTTATGTTTAACAGTACATGTCTGAGTGTGGAGCTGCAGCCAAATCTGGGAGGAATTCAAACCAAAAAAATGTTCAAATAGTGGATCAGTTTGTCTACACTGGAAAAGGTATCTCTGTCTATCTCTCTCTTTCTCTGTCTCTGTCTCTGTCTCTCTCTCTCTCTCTCTCTCTCTCTCTGTCCCCCTGGGGGATCAACACATGGCTCCTCACCAGTGCTGGAAAACATCAACAGCAGTCTTGTCCCTCAGGTGTTTTTTTTTTTTTTTTTTTTTCAGTCTCCCTAATTAGCATGTGCGTCATGGCCAGGCAACACGTGCACTTTCTCAGCATCAAAAGACCTTTGCTGAAGCCAATTGACAGAGCCTGTGGACGAGACCACTCCAAAAACTAGAACAACATCCTCAAAGAAAACAACTGTTTGTTCACAGAGACCCTGAGAGGAGGCAGAAACACTAGAATTCAATCTCTGATTATGAAACTGTCCTTACCTTGAGGCCGCACCTACATAACAGTCGGCGTCCTCCCTGTTCAATTACAAAGCCCCAGCTGGGAAAAACCCTGAGCAAGAGCTCTTTCATAACACACCAATGCTAACAAGATATCGCAGTAACAATTAGTTTGTGTGCCTGGAGCCACATGTTTTGTTTGTTTTTTTATCAGAAAAGTGATAAAGATTATTTAACAGAAACTGACACACCAACACTACACTGAAAAAACTATTGTGAGTACAGCTGATGCCCAGGTATGATAGAAAAAGGTGATATTCAATAATATATCCATACTGGGCATCCTGATTTAGCCTTTCTTTTTTTCTTGTAAGCTTTTTCTAATCCTTCATTTTCCTTTGTTGGTTGTAGCTCATAGACTATGATAAGTTGTTGCTTCTGTGGTTGTCATTGCCTTGAGCTTCCACTAACCCTTATGAGGACTGGATTAATGCAAACTGCTGCATATCACTTCTGAATTGATAATACTGCGTTGAGGATGTTGCAGTCGTATGTTTGTCAAAAGAGAATCTGGATCAGAGATAATGTCTGTACTTTTGACAGAGTCCTTTGGGAGAACTGTGCTGCCACTGAAGTTGAAACAGAGTCTGATAAGTGACTTCCTGTGGCCTAGAATTAGCATTTTACTTTTTATGTGTTGAAAATAAAGTTCCTTGTCAGTTTGTGTGTGTGTGTGTTGTTGCAGAGAGATGAAAGATTTAAGTAGTAAAAGATATCTTGATTTTTTTCTTACAGTGGCTGCTTTGGATCGCCTGGCTTGTGTGAGATGTCACAGCAGGAGACATTTCTCATCTGTGTCTTTAGGGGTCAGTGTCTCACCAACTAGCAGTGAGTCCATCGTTCTGCCCCAGCCATGCAAGCTCAGACTGAATCTATTACTGCATTATTTTTACAGTGATGAGACATGTGAACTAATGTTTTGTTCAAACTGTAAACCTTCGACCTTGGTCTTACTGTGATTTCTGAGTTAAGTCAGAAACCTTCTATTTATTGCTGTTTAGCCTGTCACTATCTTAAACATTAGCTCAATCTTTGTAGAAAATGCATGTTGCAAAAGCCTTATGATGATTTCAACAGAACTAAAAACTCCACTAATTTTGCATTTTCTACAGAAATGTGTAAACCAACACGGCAAGTTTACCATTAAGATCTAATATCAGCAGTAAAGACCACAGAGAAGAATTTTCAGCGTTGAATAATTTAGACAAGTACAGAAATACACCAGAGGACACTTGTCTTGTCTTGTCAGCATTAGAGATGTAACTGTCAACATATTCACTTGACCTTCTACACTCAGAGGTTTCACTTTGAACCATGTATTTAAAATCAAACTCTTTATGTTATGAAATGTGATGTGAATGCCGTATAAGGAACACGCAAGATGAGGATTCTCTGTGAGTGCACACTTCAATCATTTTGTGCTTCATGAAGTCAACACAAGATTGCAGCATGTCATTTCACTGGTGTGAATGGTTGCAGCATCATCAGTATGAGTCATATATTGAGCGGGGTGTAAATCAGAGCTGTTGAAGAAAAGCAGAGCAGGCAGACAGTGGTGCTCATGAACATGGTTTGATGTGAACAGCAGTCTAAAATTCAGATGCTTTGCTCCGCATAAGTCATTGAAATTTCAACTGATCAAAAACGACGAGAATACACTCTGATATCACCTTCTCAATTGCAGTAAAATCACCTAAAGTGAAACTGAACTAGAGAAAGAGGATGTGTTTCGGCTTAATAAATCAATGTGTAATTGGCATTATTAGACTAAAATAAAAACTACTTCTACACCGTAGTTAGCATGCCTAACCCTAACCATAATGTCCCAAGTATAGCACTAGGAGATGAAGCAAGAGCTTTTTTCCTCAGTGCTTGTTGTACATTAGGATTTCAGTACAGTCATTAGATCATGCAGCATTGCATTTTACCATACATATTGTTTTTGAATGCAAAGAGTAAAACCTGAGTCCAGGAATCACTGCATCAAGACCATGACCCAATGAACTGCACAGACATTAACTAACATCTGGCATTTCATCTAACAGAAATTAAACATTACATTAGTTATTCTTATCAGCTAGACTTTATATTTTAAACATGAATAAATTTTTGCATTTAGTCTTTAGTGTAGTAGCGGACATGTTTTGGTCAAGCTCACGGAAACTTCTTGAGATTCACATTATCCAAAAAAAGTGAATATGCAAATTTTCAGCTATTCAAAACATATAATTTTAAAATTACTCACTAATCATACAAAAGTTTATTTTAATTAACATAACAGGCTACTTGTCTTTCATTCATTCATTCATTCATTCATTCATTCATTCATTCATTCATTCATTCATTTATGGACATTAATCATACTTACTAAGAAGGATTTTACTTTGAAAAGAATTAGCGGATGTATTTTTCGTTCCTTCCGGGTGATGAAATGAATCATGAAGCTGCTTCCTAAATTTACTGAACTTTTGGTATTGTCATAGCTAAGTTACACCTATTTCGTCGTTCAAATGTCATGTGATCTATTATCTTAGTATTTTATATGATCAGTGAAAGCGTTTTTCTCTATAACAACTATTTGTCATTCGTAATATCGTGAATATCCTCCCTGTAGTTGAAAGTAACTTCTCTGCCTAGCATTAGCTAAGCTTGCTAACTTAAGCTAACTTCTTCATGGCACCGCTCCGGGTCTTGTGCATTCATGGTTACCGTCAAAACGGCGGCTCGTTCCGTGAAAAGACGGGAGCTCTGCGGAAACTGTTGAAGAAACAAGTGGAGCTGGTTTACATGACTGCACCGCACAGTGTGCAGCAACCAAGTACTGAAGGTGAGTCAACCTTCAAACCTGCATCCGACCAAAACACAATGCAAGGAACTGCAAGAAGTTCATTGACTTCCATGGTATTTACTGTACAGATGTGTACACAAGAAGCTACTTTACGTTTTTGTTATGTTTAACATTGCTGACTTTTACAACAATTAGTTACACATTATGAGTGATAGCCTATTAATGTAAAAGGTTGCAGTGCCATAGATTCAGGTGTTCAGGTGAGCATGAACATGATGAATGAAGGTTTCTACTATTAATTACAGCCCCAGTATGCTCACTTTTTTCATACTTCACAGTGTAGTGAGTCATCAAATTGAAACAGAAACTACACTAATGTGTCAATTTCCTCTGAAACAAGTTGAAATATCCCCCAAATTTATGCTTATATTCACCAGCTTTTATCCTCTTATAACAAAAAAGTTTTGTACAATAAATCATTTATTGTGTATATACTAATGCAGCCCTTCATTTTCTGATGAGAAAAAAACTTTGTGGCAGCTCTCTTTTGAATTATTAATAATTAAACTGAGTATAATGACCACTTTGTTCTTCTGTTTATTTAGAAGCTCCAGAGAAGGAGAACAGTTCAGGTCCTGGAACTGGAGATGACGAGGACCCCAAGGGTTGGTGGTTTTCTGACATCCAGGCACGGAGTTTCAGCGCTCAGCAGCAATGTGACCAAAGCCTGGGACTGGACGAGAGTGTGACTGCTGTGAGAGAAACTGTGAAAGTCCAAGGTCCATTTGACGGCATCCTGGGCTTTAGTCAGGGAGCGGCTTTTGTGGCCATGCTGTGCTCTCTTCAGGAGCAGAATCTGGAGCCAGAGTTCAATTTCCGCTTTGCAATCCTAGTTGCTGGTTTCCGCAGTGCATGTAAGGAGCACCAGAAATTTTACAATGCTACCCTCCAAATCCCCTCCCTTCATGTGTTTGGACTGGAGGACCGAGTCATCCCTGACAACATGAGCAGAGAGCTCCTCCCAACTTTCCAGGACCCTCAGGTCTTGACCCATCCAGGTGGCCATTTTGTTCCAGCTCAGTCTGCCCACAGACAGACATACCAAGACTTTCTCAAGAAGTTCTTGTGAAGAAAAAAAAAAAAGCAACAGAAAGCCAGTCAGGAACTTGAGCACTTAAATATCGCTATTTAATGTTTAAAAACATTCTGTGATAACAAAACTGACTTCAGAGGCACTTGGGATAAAAAACACCAAGTTCACAGGAATTAAATTTATTCTCTGAAAGCCGTTTTTTGTTATCCTTCAATTTCATCCATCCTAAACGGTTCACTGTTGGCTGTACTACTCAGGAAAGTTGTCTCCCAGTAGGCAACAAATAAAGTTAACAGTTTATTTAATGAACTCTGATCTTGGTTCCTTTTTGTGAGCCTTGTAATATCTTTAATGTCTCCGATTAGTTTTAATTGAGACTCAATTGCCTAAACCATTGCTAATGCGTAACTTTTTTTTACACTATACACACACTGGTTCCAGTGTTCAGCACGGCCTACCTCCAAAGCTTGATTCAGTATGATCAGGTGGTTGAGAGGACCACTCTTTATTTTTGAATGGTCTTTCATGCTTTTATGTTGCAGAACATCCTCTTTAGAAATAGAGGTTATTTTATATGAAGGGTTTTTAAAAAAGAGTAATGATTTGTAAATGGAGAGTAGGCATTTCCTGGTTCAGCCAGACTGAACAATTGAAAGGGGGACAAAGATACCTTTTCAGCAACAGTTAGATATGAATGAAAGAATATAACAGTCACTGGAAAAATAGGTCTGAAGCTTAAAATCAAAATCTGTGACATGTAAACAGAAAGGTTCCTGATTCAGCATCAGTAATGCCTATAACAAGCTGGAATTAACTGATATCCTGCTTTGGCAAAGCTAATCTTAAAACTTCAAGATTAAATAATAAAAGTTTAGTCTGAAGTTAGCTGAAACTGAACCACAAAATATGGACTGATCATGCTATGGACTAGCAAATCTCAATTAAATCTTTTCAATCCATTGACAGTTACTGACTGACTAAAAGCCTCCTGAGTGCATCCATCTACATACTCATTCTGTCTAAGAACTTTGTCTTTTTCTTTTGTCTGTACAATTAATGCAAGGAATCGTACTCATCTGTTCAAATGCATTCATGGTGTTGCACAACAAAGGTGGTGGAAATTGTTTTGCATGTGAAGAAAGAAAAACAGCACCTAAAGTTAGTTTCTGCCTTGAGTTACCTTGATTTTCTGTTTCAGAAAGTTACAGCCCTGTTATGCTGTTTGAAATGGCATTTTCAGATGCTGTAATACGATCTGATCAGGACTTCTGTTTGAAGTACACAGAGACCTACGTACAGGTTGACAGATCAGATTAATCAGACTATTTCTTCAACTTGTCTCAAATTGCTCTTTTTACAGGGATAAACGTAAATGAATGCTCCAATTTTTCCTGTAGAAATACCAAAAGCGAGAGCCATTCTCTCCTTCATAAAAACGTTTCACCAGGAGGGGACAGACATGTTTTTTGGTTCTGGGAACTCTCTGCCATGGTTGTGGAAACTTATGACAAGAATTTTATATCCGAGCCACAGTGGAAACCTTGATTTAATATGTTTGCGTAATATTTTGCATAATAAACTTTGCTTTACCTGTGTATTGCAACAGCTGTGTGCCAGTATGACCTCACTCTGTTACAAATAGTTGCTAAAAATGTCTTTGCACCAAATTTTATACAAATAAAGGTTCATGCACAGGATTCTAACATGATACATGATTCTAACATTTTAGTGTCCTATTTGCACACCATTATGTGGTCACTGAGTCACCCCTCATTCACAGTGATTTAAAGTGTACTCTATGGGAGAAGAGTCGCTACCAACAGGCATGACATCTCCTTGATTGCTTTAGTTATTGCTTGAAGGTGTTTCCTCATATGCCAGTTATATAGACAAGTTTATGCACAAGCTCGAACGCCCAAAGTTCAAGGACATGTTGTTCTTTTATAGCTGAAAGCATGTGCACGTCAGACTGCACTCATTCGATTGTTTCCAGATGTGTGCTCTCTCCTCTCTACCTCTCTCTCTTCCCTTTCGCTTTCATCTCCCACTGGCCTCTACCTCGCTTCGAACTCTCCTCAACATCCTCCTCCCCTCCACATCCTGTGTGTCATCAGCTTTGGGCGCAACATACCCTTTTACACGTCCGCTACATTTATGACAAGGACAGAAATAGTTTTGTTTGTCTAAATGTCCAAAAAAAATTAAAAAATACACTCTCGATCTAAAACCTACAGACAGCTGTAGGCTGTTGTGGGTGTTAATTTGCCTCGCTGAGATGATATTCACTGATGGTATCCACTTCTTCTCATGTAAACTTACACTCCCGCTCTCCTAATCAATCTGTCTTAATGTTTATAACATGTCACCTGTTTCAACATCTAAAGAGCCCCCACTGCCACTCACACATACACAAAGATATCCCTGCTATGTGGTCCCATTTCACCATCACAGCCCCTGTATTCAGTCTCTCCTGTGTTCCCCTGTGGCCCTTGTGTCCCTCCAAGACCTCACAGCAGACACACACACTCGCACAAACACACATACGCGCTCGTACACATGGTTTTGATAACAAGTAAAGACGAACGGAGAGAGTGAGTGAGTGAGGGAAACAGTAAAAGAAAAACACAGAGGGTCACTCTTGCCAGTAAGTTTTACAACAGAGCAGTGACTCTCTTCTCAGGAATCCGTTCCCCCTGTTGCACAACAACCGGGAAATAATGGAATGAGAGACAGAGACAGATGAGGGTGGAGTTATCCTCCCTCCCTCCTTGCCCCCCCTCACACCCCCACTCTGCCTCTCTCAGGCTGCTAGCGGTTAAAAAGGGGGAGAGTAAGGGCACATTCAAGTTTTTGCCGCGATTGAAGGATCACTTTTTCCCTCTTCCCCTCGGTGGAGTATGGTGGAACGGAGCAGGGGACAGAGGGGTGTGTCACGGCACAGATGGACTCTATTTTGATTATGGAGCGTTTGTTGTTATGGGAGATGGAAGGAGGGGAGGGGCCACGTGGTGCGTGTGTCTATATAAGACTTGCACTTAAACTCCAAAGAGCCTGGTCATCCCATGGCCCAGGCTGGTCTAGACACTGACAAAGTTGACCAACTCTGCCTGCAGCTTCCACTTCTAACAGCTGTGACTGGAATAATCCTGTAAGCACAAGATATTCAGCAGAGGATCTGAGATTTTATAACCTGACCCACAGCTTTTGGATTTACATGAGTTTTTTGCAGCTGTCCACCTTTTTTTCCCCTACTTTTGACTGTCATTGTAATCCGCAATGTTCTTACTCCGACAAAGAGAAGATGCTGAAGACAGAGGGACTGTTGCGTACTTTGGATTTTTTGACCAGATTTTTCACAACTCTTTGAAATTGAATTAATTAAATATCAGTTAATTCAGTTTTGTGCATGTGTGCATGCGTTTGTACTGTTAAATTTGGTATGCTGTTGCGGGTGGATGTGATGTAACATCATGTTGGATGTTTTCCAGAGTTATGGCCTGTGTCCAGTATCACATGGCGATACATCCGTGGCTCTCTGCTTCCTCTGTTTGTTTGTTTGTGTACTGATGTGTGTGTGTGTGCGTGTGTGCGTGTGTGCATGCGTGCGTGTGTGTTTGTGACTGGGAGTGCATGTGTGCCTGCATAGTTTGCATAAAAAAAGAAAGTAATCTCATGATGTGAGAGCTGGCTAGATATGTGGTGTGTTTGACGTGTGTGATGTGTGTTGACATATGAAAGAGGGAACAGAGGGGAGTATATTTAGAGTTGTCAGTTGAATTGCTATTTTAAGAGCAGAAAAGGCAGTGAAAGTGAGTTAATGTTAACTAATGACATGAAACCACGCTGTTAAGACATTTACACCACACATTGGTGTGACATCTAGGCCCAAAAAACAGGCAGTGTGTGTTCATGTGGGTGTGCATGGGTGTGTGTCTGCATATTTTTGTCCCCCATATGGGTGTGATTTGGTCATTTGTTACTCCATGTTTGCATACTCACACATTTCTGGTATTATTCTAGCTTGTGGTTTTCTTGTGTGTGTACAAAGTGTACTTTGGCTGGGGCCACCACTTGCTCTGGTTTTTGGCCTCCTCCTGTCATTGTGCATGTCATACATTCTTTCTATCTATTCCTCTCACTGGTTTAAGAAATACAACTTATCGCTTGTCCTATCACCTGGAGAAACTCCCCTTTAACAGTTACAGATTTGACTCATTGTGTCTCTGATTGGCCACTTGACTTTTTCATTGTGTGCGTATCTGCTTCTGTCTAACAGATGTAAATGTATGTTCAGAAGCTGTGTTGATTGTTACTGACCGAGGAGGCACAGAGGTGAACTGAGGACACAGCTGAGGCCGTCTGAAGTTAGGGCAGAGGCCGTTTGGTGTATGATGTCATCTGCAGTCGCTTGTATGCTTGTGCGCTTTACTGGACTGGTTTGGAGGCCGTGACTGGGCCCTGGCGAGGGGAGCTGTGGTTTGGCTGTCCTTAGAGGTGCCTAACTGACACTACTGGGGTAAATATTAGTCATCCTGACTATGGAGGAGGACTGTGGTAGAGTGTGCATAAGTCAGATCAAGTGAGAGAGGGAGAGAAAGAGAGTGAGGGAGAGGGGGAGAGGGAGAGAGAGAGAGAGAGAGAGAGAGAGAGAGAGAGAGAGAGGCATGTCTTGGCTCACATATCCAAAAAATGGGAACACTGTTGCACAATCCTTTTAGATTTCAGACAATTCTTAAGAAACTTAGAGAATGAAAAGACACATTTTATTTACTTAGTCAAGAGTCCTTTGCTGTGCATTTGTGGCTCAGTGATATTTATAGATGCATACCCAATTAATAAAAGTCATAAAACCTTGATGGGTGTTTAATCACACCAGATTTTCTCAGTGATGCACTGGGATCAGTTCTAAGATTGGAATTCTTAAAATTATTTGATATTAAAGTTTGTATGTTTCCTCATTTTTAAAACATATAAATTAATGAAGAGTAAAGTCCATGCTGTTAGGACAGGATTAAGAAATCCAAAGCAACGGATGATAATCAGTAGTCTTTTAAAAATACTTAATCAGTGGAAGGCTCCTTTAAATGTAGGCTGACCTGCAGTGTTACAGTTATGTGGGTGTGTGTGTGTGTGTGGGGATGTGTTTGAATGAGAGAAAGTGAGAAAAAGAGGGATAACAGAGAGAGAGAGAACTTAACTTCTCAGCCCTGAACAGTAAGAGTTTATGTGCTGTTGTTTCTCTGTCAGCACATGAACTTTTACGGTGCAGGGAGGAAAAAGATTTCATCCGACTTATCTGTCTTTCATTGTCCTGTCTTTTATTTTCTTCCCTTTTTTCTATGAAGAGTAAAAGAATTCTCTTGTTAGTATGCAAGATCTTGTACCACTCATCTAAGTGATTAAAAATGTAATTAGTCCATACAATGGAGCGGTGTTCACAGATTTTTGATGTTTTGTGCCGCCATGCTTTCTGTGCTGATACTACATTGATGCTGACAACAAGCAACCTGATTTGCTAAGTTCTCTGCATTTTTCTAGCCTTTTGTTTTTACAAACTTCCTAAAAAAACTGAAAAACTATCGAGGATATATTAGAGCGAGGACAGCTGCCACAGGTAATCTGGATAAGAGATCAACCTTTCTGTCTTTCTGTCACTTGTATTTTTAGTCACAAAGTTTTATTTTAACCAACTTTTTTACTCAATTTTTTTTTTTTAAACTACAGCCCTCTTGACACAACAACGACAGAGACAGCTACTTTAGCAAATACTAACAAAAGACTGGCAAATGTTTACAAATGACAAAAATGTGTTTTTATTTTATTTTATTAAACCAAGCACATTTTACCCCCAAAATGTTTCAAGTTGGAAAAAGATAAGTACATCTGTAATAAGCAAGTGTCAGACAAATTCTGACCTGTAGAGGGCAGAATAACTCTGTCTGAATACTACAGGGTAGTGTTTTGGGAAGAGGGGATCAAAAACCTGTGGTCCAATCTATGTGTGTGTGTATGTTGAGATGTGTATGTGTATGTGTAACTGCACGTGTGCATGCATGAAAATGAGTTAGCTCAGCTCTGCAGGACCTTGTGAGTGGTTTGTGTCTGCCTGCAGGCTACAGCGCTGCCTACTGGGAATTCCTGGCCTGACTGCTTTGAAGTGAAGCTGCTCTCGTCTGATAGATAGAGGGAGGAACAGGTGTTGGAGCTGGCTGACTCATCCGTTCAGCATGTGCTCTTTGCATTCATTACTGTACTCTATGATCAAACCATAAAGAAACACGTAATGCCCAATAAAGTGCAACTGAAGAGCAATGAGTGTGCGTATGTGTTATTGCATACTTGATTGTTAAACTTTTTTTTTTGGTATATTAATAATTATGTCGTGTATTAATGTGATGTTATGTAGAATTGCAATAGGAAATAAAATAAAAAAACAAAGACATTCTTTTGTCTTATCAAGGGCTAACACAGAAATTTCCAGCCATGAAGTCAAACTGACAACTTCTGCAACTCTAAACGGCAGTGGACATGGATGAGTGAACAACCTCTGACCTACTTTCAAAACAAGAACAGAGTTTCAACAGATACACAGAGTGCAAACTTAATTATCAGCCACAACTCAACTTCTTTCATTCTTTGTTTTTCCCTTCCTGATGACACCTGCCCCTAACGACCATGGCTGTAGACTGTTACCATGGTGCTACTGCTAGAGTAACAATCTAAAGCCACGGTCACCATGGAGACAGCAGGGTGGAGGAGGAGCTGGAGTTGGCATGGTAACTGGAGAACTGCAGGGTCTCATTGGTTTGAATGTGGATGTTACGCACTTACAGGGTGTAGGACTCCCCCAATGCAAGCCCACACAGGTTTCCTTCCTGAGCAGGAGAGGAGAGACAGACCAGAGAGAGAAAACCTCTGACAGCTTCAGCTTTTAAGACAATCATTTCAAAAGTGATAAATAGCATCTCATTGGTCTCTGCATGTCCACTTTGTCTCCAGCATGGTGCTTGGTGCATTACCAGGCTTCAGTAGCCATGACTGTAGACTGTTACTGTACTGTGACACTGTATAAGCAGTAAGCAGTCTAAAGCCAAGGTGCTGATGCTCTGGCCAAGTTGAACGAGGAGGAGAGGTGGTAAGAAGGGCAAACTCTCTTCTTGTGGCAACCTGCATGAGCAAAAAGAGGAGAGGATTTTAAGTAAAAACATATTGGAATCCAGCATGACATCATTCCCAAGAGGTAGATACTGATCAATATGATGCTTAGCAACCAGGGACATCCCAGTGACCTGTATCATTACAATGGGAAGACTACACTGAGTAGTTAAGATACTGTTGTCTACTGCTGCTGCTTTTGAGCGGGTGGTAATATTTTTTATCAGTTGAGGCTTAGTTGTAACACCATCACTGTATTGATAGTCTCATGTACTCAATTCTAAAACAACATGTTGCTGGTTGAAGGTGAAGACTCTCTGAGATGAACATTTCGTGTTATGCTTTACACTGGGGCAGAACGTAAAACAAATACACACTGGTGGTGGGGTTTGTGTTAATCTTTTGATGCATTACAGCATCCAGTTGGCAGTTCTGTGATGGTTTGAAGCTAAAATTTTCACTTCTGCTCTACTGAGAAACTCCTGTGACAACATAGCTGTCAGGACAGAAACAACAAGAAACAACAAGACAAAGTCTGATAAAACAATGTATTCATAACACAGGGGTGGCAGCATTTGTAAAATGTGTCTTTATTTACAGATGATACCATTATTTACACTAATGTTTCAGCATCTGAGTAGGCCATAGAAATCATTGCCTTTAACAGATATATATTAAAAAGTAATAAAGAAAATATGTACCAACCAACTAAATATTCATCCGAGAGCTGAACTGATCAGCCAGCTATTCAGTCAAACAAAGAAAATGATAATTTTGTCTTAAAATTCACCAAATATCTATCCAGCTCATAAGAGCCAAGAAAACTTAATGAGCTTTCTTCAAAACTTTTGTCAAGACTGGCATCAGGCATCATCCACCCAGTGTTTTTCCTGTCTCTGACCTATTTAGTGTTGCAAGTGTGTTTTAGAGTATAGAGTGAAAGAGGCAAACTGACAGCAAGAGAGGAGAGATCAAGTTAAGTTTCTGTATTTTGGTTTTACTAAACAGCATGTCATCTCTCCCGGAGGATTGTTTAGGATTCTCTCCCCACAGTGTTTTATGTACAATGGTTTAACAGGGAACTTTTATCAGGTTGGGAATATATTGAATAATCTTATAATTACTGCAATACTACAGTTCTTGAAGCAGCCCCAAACAAGTTGATGTTGAACAAGAATTTTAGAATGCTGATAACTCATTAACCTACTATAACTTCTAATAGCTTGGAAGTAACTTTCTCTATCTTATGCTGTCTTGTCTCCCCCATAAGGTCTAGCAGTTAGGATTCCTGGTTTTCATTCTTATGGCCTGGTTGTGACTCCTGATCTAAACTACTAAAATATGAAAAATAAATGCAAGGACTATGGAAACATAGCATAATGTGAAATACTGAGTATTCTTCATTACATTCAAATATATTAATAGTAAATGCAGCTCTTTAAGTATTCTTGACCGTGCATAATTCTTGAAAATACATTTCTGTAGACACTCAATCTTTGCTGCTGTATTATGGCATCTTTAACCTGGATACAAACTTGATTAGATATGCTGACTATGAAACTTATCTCTGCTAGGTGACTTAGCCTACTTTTGAAGTACAGGAGAAATTTCAAAGTAATGCAAGTATATCACAATATGTAGAAAATGATCAAACAGCTAACTCTAAAAATTATAAACAACAGCCGATTAAGGAATAACATCACTACAAATCTCAATAGAAGCCAACAGCTAACTTTTT
Organism: Acanthurus lineatus; assembly: GCA_029814665.1. Lineage (NCBI taxonomy): Eukaryota > Metazoa > Chordata > Actinopteri > Acanthuriformes > Acanthuridae > Acanthurus > Acanthurus lineatus. Next base: position 13,811,617 of record JAPZDV010000006.1, read on the forward strand.
TGATGGTAAGAAAAAAATAATTTATTCTTCTTATTATTCTTATTAGTTCACATAATTGTGATTTTCTGAAGGGCACATGACGTGTTTAAACTTATATTCAAGGTGCTGCTGTTAAAGTCTCCCCCTTAATATGTGTTTAAGCACCGCGGCGTTGGGACAGCGACTCAGCGGCACAGAGGCTCGGCGCTGTCCGCGGTGCTGAACCGGGCGCTGACAGCAGAGGCACCGTGAGAGTTATTTTAACAGCAGGCGCCAAAAAGAAAACAAAAATAGTAGTCTCAGTTGTTAGCAACTGTGACTTTTACGTTCCTGTTGTTTATTTCACCACATAACGAATGCCTTTAATACGTGTTGCAGCGCCCCAGTTTCTCCAGCGTAACGATGTCTAAAGTAAACCGGAGGCTCTGCAGTCTCTGCTCTCATTACCGAATAGATGTTGGTCATGTGACGAGGACGGTGTCTCAGGGCTCGAGAAGTCACATGCCCGAGGGTACGAGCATGTGACGTCACATCGTATGCGAACCAACCAGCTCTCGTCCCATTCTGCCGCCTGGCTTATCAGAGCGCGTGGGCAGCGGATTGGTCTGGCTCGGTTTCCATGGCACCGGGGAGAAACCGTGTAGGTTGGCTTGACGAGCATGCGGATCCCTCCAGTGAGGTACGCACGGAATCCTAAAAAAGTCGGCGGTGAACTTGAAACTGGACCTCAGTGGATCTCCACTTTGTGCGTTTTCCAAAAACCGAAACAATTATAAAACACTATTATGAACTAGAGTGCTTAAGTGTTACTCTATTGTAGCAACTTTTTAATATATTCCACTTTTTTCTCCTCCTTTCTTTATGTACATATTTTTATAAATATATAGATACATATATTAATAAAAGATCATACAGCTTTACATTGTATGATCAGTGTCGAATAACAGTAATCGGAACAACGAGTTGTGAATGAACAAGGGGTTTCATTGACTCAATCCAACCACTCCTCCCGCGTGGTGTCTGTGCACGAGCCTCTCACATTGCGCATTCACACCCCCGCACGCCAGAGGATCACACTGCAGTGTGCGCGTTGTGCGCGTGCGTGCACGCGATGCCTTTATAAGGGTTATAGTAGGTGACTGCGTATCATCTGCAAAGTGCGCAAGAATGACGCAGGGCTGACTTCACTGACTGACGACGTCACAGAAGTGAGACTTAGAAAAAAATAGTTAAAGGAAACGCCGGCCGGAAGTGCATGGAGGGGGGAGAGGAGTGGGGAGGGGGGAGGGGGGGGGTGAGGCGGAGGCGGAAGAAAGTGATGGCTATAATGTCATCACTATCACCGGAAACCTCCCGGTGCCACGCGCTCCCGAGAATGAAGGGGGTTGGGGGTAAGGAACATTCCCCCACCTCCACACTCCTCTTATTCCTCCCGACACGCACACGCTCATAGAGAATTCAACGTACGCTCACACATTGAAACACAGGAGACGTGTGTGCGCATCTATGTCTGTGCACGTGTCAGAAGACTCTGCACGGTGGCATTTGCACATCATCAGCGGACAACAGCGAACTGCCGACAGATGAGCCAGTGCACGCTGCCTGAGTGGGCACCAAAACAGCGTCTCCCTGTTTTACTTAAATCAGTTTCAACCTGTGTGACAGGTGAACGCAGACAACCAATATACATGGTGATTTGCATATGTATGAAAAAAATGTATCGTGCGTATCTGAACAGGCGAACCAGATTCAGAAGGTCAGGAAAAAACGTGTTTTGACCGTATTTTGTATTATCTGAGAAGATGGAGGTAGTCTTTATTTCAGGTGGCAGGCTGCTGTCCACACGGGAGAGAAAATGAGTCACACTGCAGCAACTTCCAACCGGAGAGTTAAGATGAGAACAGTGTCAGTCAGGGAACACTGTGGGGCTTCTTAAGGGGGTGGCCCGTCTAAAATACCCTCCCTGGGCTGCACTTAACCCATTTTAGATTATTTTTTATCTCTCTCTCTCTCTCTTTAGGATTTTGGTAAAGTAACACAAAGTCTGGTCAAGGGAAATGGAAATGGAACTTACCTCAGTCAAAGTTCCCTGCGTAGCCATGGCTGCGTCCTCGCTGTAGAACTGTCTGTCCTATCTCTAAACTCGCTGTCTTCACCAACACGAGGCTGTCAGTGCAAATCTGTGCCATGCTGTCTTCGCGCACAGACGCTGTCGTCCCTCTCCTCCAAAGTCGCTTTCCATACAGACCGGGCTCTCCCATCAACCGTAGGCTTTTTATAGAGATCCCGTAGTAACTAGTAGAGGGAACGGAGGAGGGAGGAGTGGGGAGGGAGGGAGGAAGAGGGACAGGGAGAGCTCATTCAAAGATTCACCTACACATGTACGTGCGTATCCCACGTCACTGAACGGAGTGCAGCTATTTATAAAAGGGAGGAAAAGTATAGCCTGCATCACTGTGCAGGTCTTAAAATGGGATGATGAAAATAGCATGTTTGTTGTGTATGAGGTCTTTGCACCGAGCGCCAAATATTAAGAGCTCTAACAAGAAAATTCCTGTGATATAAAGACATTTAGAGGCTCAGAGGTACTCATTGGAGAGTCGTACCGAATTTCCCACCACCCATTTTTCTTACAATAGTCTATTTATTACATAATTATCTGTTGTGAAATTTCACTGGAGATGCATTTCAGATTCTCATTGTCGATATTTTTGCTAAGAATACTTGCAAAACGAGCCATAGTTTTCTCTGTGAGAATGTATTTGTTGCGGCGATGACGGTTTTGTGTTCAGTTCATGTGTATATTCTGATGCTTTAACATATCTTTTATGTTTTAAATCAATTAGATAATCATAAAACAACCCTTTACTTTCCATTCCCTCTCGATGCAGTCTATGTGTTGAAAATTATTCGAAGACATCGGCTGTTTCGGAAAAAATACCTGAAAACAAGCACCCAAGGCTGACACTTGTGGACGCATATGCTTAAAAATGTTTTTTTACTAACTGATCATGCCAATGAGCAAATCGTGATGTTTAGATTAGGCGATGAATCACTGCAGCTGCCTGCTTAGAATGACTAAAAAATGTTTGCTGCAGTGCACTGATATTTTTTTTTGTATTGTTATATAAAAAAAATATCATCCCAATATTCAACCCCGGATTCCTAATATCGACAGAAGCATAGAGGGAGAAATGTGACAGGAGTCGTGCGTAAGTCCGTCCCGACACTGTTGAACTCACAATACAGTCAGGGAGATTTGGGGGAGACCCTCGTGCGTAAAGAAGTGTGTCAGACATGCGTAGGCGCGAGCAGTGAGAGACTCCTGTAAATTAGACGCATTTTGGACACAGGAGTGAACTGGATTTTTTTTCTTAATGAAAAAAAAGATGTTCTCTTAAGTTGTTAAAGCGCCAAACAAGAGCAGAAGTTGAGAGAAAACTTATATGCGCATGTAGGGGAGGAAAAGGCCAGGTCTGGAGTATGATCCGTCTCCCTCACAAGCCACCTCCACCTCCACAGCCTCCTCCTCCTCTCTAGAGAATGAATAAATTAGAGATGATGTCCCTCTTAATCATTGTGGATTTCAAAAGAAAAGTCTCATCAATTTTAATGAAACCTTCAATTTAAGGTAAAGTTCAAATCAAAGCATTGTCATTTTAAAAGGTATACCTTCGCAAGACTTCTGTCATCCCTCTCCTTTGATGCTTTCGATTTGAAAGTAGTTAGATGCCCCAAGGTGAAGGTACAGACCTACAGCAGCAAATGAGGAATAAAATCTTTCTGAACTCCATGGTGTAATTGAAGCATTTTAGAATGTATACATCCTATATTAAATCAATAAAGTTATTCATTTAGAGTTGAGTTGTGTAACATATTTCTCAAACTTTCCATAAACACAAGAACCAGATCCACCAGTTGAAAGGCTGCCAGGACACCGGAGGCCAAGAATCTAGAGTTTCCTGAGCTTGGAGATTACATTTTAACATTAAGAACAACTTTATGTGCTATAATATTCTACACTCAAGGCCATTTAAAAGCAACAACATAGATAGCCCTCATCTCCTCTCATACACCATCACCTGTTATCAAGTGTCACACTGAACCTGTGAATCCTTAAAACTTTCTATTTAGTTTGGAGCTATAACTGTTAAATGAAAGAGGATCAATATCTCAATCAAAAACAAGAAACCCACAAGGTTTATCATTAATTAAATATCAATAGACTTACTCCACAGAGGGACACCCAATGACAGGTGGAGGAAATTGTCATTGTAATACAAAAACAAAGCCCCCTCAGAGCTTTGCCTGATTGAAAGTTAATTTTATGCTAAACACCAAGAAGCCTGTGGCGATAAACATACACAGTTAATATAATACATGTAGTTGGTGTGTGGTGAGTCTCTGCCCAAAGAAATCAATGTTGTTTTGCTTATATGGATGTTTGATGGATGACAAAATATGAATAGATGTTTTGACCATCACTTATTCTAACCATGACTTCAAAATCTAAATTCATACTCCTACTGAAGTGTATGCTTATCACTTAACCAAAAAACATTCTTGCATTCTTGATAAGAAATCAAGAAGACAATACACCCACAGAGGAGGCAAGTACAGCATTAGATGTTATTCACTCTGTTATTACAGTCTGGTCATAATTTCCATCCTCTTCTAAACAAACTCACCTCAGAAATTATTGCAGAGGAGGAGGAGTGTGATGCTCTTAGTCTTGGGCCTTAAAACTGCAGAAGCTCTCGCCAAACAGAAATTTAATATGCTGACGTATGGTGAGGGAGGGGGGTAAGCATTGTGTACACAATCCAAAATCGTCATAATACACCCCACATGAATAATATGCAAGTGTGTGTGTGTGGTGGGGGTGGGTGAATGATTGGAATAGTGTGAATGAAGTAGTTCCTCACTTGGTCCCTCCTTAATCCTACACTCCCTCACATTAACGACCCAATAGTGCCATAAACACACACACTGCTTCAGTCTCATGTGGATTATCGCATCTTTTAGACATTTTTAATTTCATCACGCTGATTCCAGATCTCGTATTCGGTTTTGTTAACCTTTTGCTTCTTGTTTTGACACCAAGCGATCAGCCCACGGGCCGTCCGCCTTCAACTCACATTCAATATTCATCTTATATCTCCGAGCTTGATTGTTAATCAGGATGCAGATTATTTCCTGTTCAAATCTCTTATCTGTCTGTCATGACCAGTTGTTGGCTCTCTCTTTTTTATCTCCTCATCTGTATTCCAAACAGAGAATGCAGTCAGATAAGAGAGAAAGAAAAAAAAAAACCTCATCCCTCCCATACACTCTTCTCTCTCCTCACAACCGCCTACCTTGCCTTCCCACCTCCCCTTCTCCCATTCTGACTCATACTGAAATCCCAGTGAGCCTCCTCTCTCTCCCCACCACCACCTCCCCACCCCTCCGCTCTCATTTGTGTTTTCTCTCCCTTTGATTGCCAAGTTGGCTCGAACGCAATGAGCAGAGCGAGAGAGAGAGAATGAGCAAATGAAAAAGAAGGAGAGGGAGAGAGGAGCGGAGGGATGGAGACAGGGAGGGAGAGGAGGAGGAGGAGGAGGTGGAGGAGGAAGAAGGCTCTGTGCTGCCAAAACGTGCCCGTAATGAGGATTCTGTCAAAGGAGAACTGAGGAGTAGGAGTGTATGTGTGTGTGTGGGTCTAAATACATTCGTGGTGGTAGTGGTGGGGGTGTGTGACGGAGTGAGATGGAGGTTTGGAAGGAGTGGGCGTATATTAGTGAAACCCCTCTCGCCCCCTCGTCATTCCCTCCACTGTCTCTGTGCTTCTCTTGCCTACAAGATTTGTAGCAACTCCACAGTAACTCCACAGTAACTCCACATCCACCCACACACACACACACACACACACACACGCCTAAGCAGAGACGGATAGTGTGAACCCATATCTAGTCAGAAACTTTGATTATCTGTCTTTTTAATGTTGTGTTCAGAGAGGAAGGAAAACCATGTAATGGCCCATGCAGTTCCTAAGTGACGTGTGTTCCTCAGAAAAATTAGCCAGTTGAATGACTTCAGCAAAAAAACTGACTTACCCATGATGCCATGACAAGGGTATTAACATGATTTCATTACATTTACAGAGCATCTGTGGCAAAGAATGCCTAGACCAGCTGCCCTTTTGCAAAGTCATATGCCATCTTTTCTCCTCTGCTGTAACTCCAACAGTGACTCACCCAAAACTTCACAACATTAAGCCAAAGTCATATGCTGAATGTAATTAACATGCAATGCCAGCTGTGTGTGTGTGTGTGTGTGGGCGGTCATTTGTGCAGGCGGGCATGTGTTAGAGTTTGGTGTCAGAGTTAAAATGAGTGAGTGCATCTGTTTTTATGCGTGCATATATAGCTATAGTGAATATGAAGCAGGAGTCTCCATATAAGTAAGTTTCAAATTTAGATGTTACACTTTCAAACTGTTAAACTTAAAACTCATTGACCTACCAGTGGAACAGTCATTACTGACTCAGGCTGTATTTTAGTATTTTAGTATCAACCCTGCTTTCAAGGGAGAAAAAACAGTCACATAAAACTTAACATATAAAATCAGTAAGTAAAAGTAGATTGGTAAGTACCAAGGCGACTCTAACTTGTTTTAAAATGTGGCACCATTTTACTGTAGGCTACTTAAACAGAGCATTCTTGGCTGCAGCCAAATATTGTTTAAATTCATAGAACATGATGATCCTAACCAAAGTTTCCAATGATGGAATGAGGTGAATATGATGATGAAAACAACACTATGAAATGAGGGGGAAACTTTTTATTAAGGGTTTAAGAAGTAGAGTTGTTTTTGCACAGCACAGGAAAGAGTAATTAAATTTAGTTTTGTTCTTAGAATTAATGTATGTAATAAAATTTTGATTAATGCAGTTCGTACCCTCCACTAGTAAAACCTGTGTTAAATTCTGCCCAAGACTTATTGAATCCTCTGGTGTGTGTTTGGCATTGGCACATCACTCCATGTACTCCAACTCATATTGTCTTTTCACTCATTCCTCCTCTGCTATTCCCTCTATCTGTTTTTATTTTTGTGAATTATACATTAAAACCAGTTGAAATGAATATACTCCAAATATCTAGTGCCAGCAAATATGCGTCACACAAGCCTCTGGCCCCAGAATCTCTTTCTCTGTGTCTGTCTGTCTGCCTGTTTGTCTGTCTGTCTGTCTGTCTGTCTGTCTATCTCTACTACACACATGCCCTCTTTCATTTCTGTCTCTCTCACTACTCGAGATGTGGATCCCATTTCAGTCGTCTCACTTTCATCTCCCTTCCACTTTCATTCTCTTTTATTTGAAACCCATTTTCAACCCCAGCATTTTTTACCGCTTCATCCTCAACCACAATGTCCCGCTCTTGTCTCCACCTTTCTCTGCTGACTGTATTCCCCCATCTGTCCTCCTCCTCCTCCACTCCAGTCATCTCTAAAAGTCATCTCCTCCCACCTCCTAGTGTCCCAGTGGGGGGAGACAGAGAGATAGACAGAAAGAGAGAGCAAGGGAGAGAAAATGAGATGGGGGCAGGAGAGATCGAGATATGATTGGGCTGGAGAAACCCCCTGGTGTCAGAAATTCACCTGCAAAAACTCCCTGCTTCCCCCGCTTTTTCTCATCTGTATTCACAGTCTCTCCTCTCCTCCTGCATCATGCCTCCTCACCTCTCTCCCTTGCCTTCCTCTCTCTCTCTCTGTCTCCCTCCTTCCCTCCCTCTCTGTCCTTCTGTGTCTCTTATCATCCTGCATTGCTCCACCTGCACTGTGGTGCAGCGCTGACAATCAGAACTCTGCACACAAACACACACACTTACAGACTGTCTCAAACACACACACACACGCACACACACACGGGGAGACACACGCCCACCACTTCCGGGAGCCCCCCTCCCTCTCTCACACCTCTCCACTGCAGACACGAAACATTCTACAACCCCTGGTGTGCCAGTGCTTCATCAAGAGACACTGTTAGCACTACATCAAAACAGTATTCTGCATTTACACACAGTGTAGCGTATTGTTTAAACCAAATTGCAATCACCAAAAAACAGAATTAAACTAATGTAAACAGATGCTACTGCTACCTCTACGACTAATGTTAACAACAACAAGCACAACAACAACAACAACAACAACAACAATAATAATAATAATAATAACCATTATTATTATCATTAAGAAATCTTAATTTTTATTATTTTCACATCTCTTTTCATGTGCTTTACATAAAATATAAATGAGTTTAATAATTCATGAAACAAATTATTAAAATTGCATTGGAATTAATGAAATAAAATAAAATGAAATAAAATGAAATGTTAAAAATTCATAATTAAATGGTCTGTAAAACTGTGCCCGGTCTTTGCTGCTTGTGTTTCTTCATTCTGCTGCTGCCTGCCTCCCTAATGATCTGGGAGTGTATTGTAGTAGCCTTGTTAGACAAATGTAACTTCTATTAGCCCACAGAAATCTACAGAGGCAATCTACACTGTGTTTGGCGTATCTGATTATAATGCCAAAGTAGTGAGCCAACCACCTTGGATGAATAATTAAGCGATACGATTAAAGACTGTGTATCTGTGGAAAAATAGGTGGTTTGACTCTGGATGAAAACCATGTGTGGGAGATCAGTGGGAAGGACTAGAGACTCTGGCCCTTTAATTTAGTGTTGCTAGGGAAATGAAGCTGTTTACTCTAGCATTAGCCACACCAATGGTGTCTACATGGACACCTCACTTATCTCTCCTCATATGCAGATATGTGCACATGCATGTCAGCAAACACACACGCGCACACAAACATATAGATGTCTTTCTGTGTATATTTTTATTAGTTAGTCTATGATCTCCTTCTACACGTCCTAATGCAGTTGGCCATTTCATATCAAACTCATGAGAGGAGACATGAGCATGAGAGAAAAAAGAACTCATGAGGAGGAGGTGCTTAGCTGCATTATTTGAATTGCTTTTGTGGAAAACAAAAGCATATGAGAGAAAGTTTGTTGTTGGGCCAAGCCAAAGGTTTGGACAACAGAATCCTTGAACTGAAAGTGAGGAAAAAGAAATCAATCCTGACACCTAGTGGATATTGTGTTGAACAGAAGGTGTGTATTTATGTAGTCTGTCTGTTTCTTTATATAATATGCAGCCCTTTAAGCCCCCTTCCCCCAGGCCTCATATGTAGGTCATGGCCTACGTCAGAATGACATAACTACATATTTCAGAATGACATACGTACTGTTTAATTAAAAACACATACACAGTAATATTGTATAAAAAATATTTATTAAAGAGACTGTAAATCACTTTTAAACCAGTGGTTTAAGTGAAAATATAATAACTGCAATCAAAACAATTTATCGTGTTGCAAACTGGGAAAACTATGAGTAATTTTTATAATGATTATAACATAACATAACTATATCTGCATAAACAAGTTTGATGGAAAGATGTTATCAATAATAACCAGAGCAGGCATCACAAATGACAAACTTTTGATTAAAAAGTGTAAACATATTATTAAATACAATATACGTTATGAAAAAAAATAACAAGAGTGTAATAAAAAAGAGAAACAAGAACTAAAACACAATAATATAGTTAAACAGCTAAAAGAAAAAAAATTAAAAGGTGCAATCACAAAATAAACACATATACATATATAAAGATAAATTAAATAAACAAAAAGTATATTCTGTAAAACAGTTACAAGGCTTTGTGCTTATTCAGGGGGCTTAAATATTAAAATGAGAAGAAATAATGACAGTGGTTTGAAAGTAAATCTTGAATGTATAATCGCTACTAATAATGTAAATTTGAAAAAATTTTGCTATTGTTACATTTACCTTAGTAAACCAAATGTCTAATTCACTAAAATCTGAAATATAAAAAAATAATAAATTAAAAATATACTTTTTATTAAAAGAACTACATTTCCCATTTGCCTTCGCTAAAACAACATCCCGTGAATATGTTTGATCCAGCTGGGCCACCATACTTGTTGTGTTTGTTTTAGTGAAAGCAAAGATGGCGATCGAACTAGAAAGAGTACGAATCTCAGCTGCGGAACTCCGAGCCGAAGCGTCGAATTCAACCAATATTGCTGTCTGTCAGAAAGGTGAGAGGAAGTGAACTACGTACTTGAAAGAAATACATTAGTGTAAACATCGATAAACTCAAGCAAAGAAGTGTCTCAAGTTAGTTGAAAGTAGCCTACTGAGTTGCTAAGTTTGTAACCAGCTAATGTTGTTAGCTAGCAAGCTAACTACCTGGCCATTCTTTGGTCCCGCGCGGTCTGTTTTAAACGCCCCCCTCAACGATAACAACAGCAGATAATAAACGTGCAACTGTTTGCATGAATTAACCCTGTATTTAATTTTCTTTAAACAGTTATTTTCAAGCACGGTCTGTACTTTCGGTGCAGTAGTAGAAGAAACGTGTCCTTTATATGCAAGTGAAACGTTGAGTGATCGTACGACTAATGAGCTCTTCACATCGTTAAACGTTAGTAACGTCAAACGTTGGAGATTAACGTGAGTAACATCAACAAATATTTGCAGCTCTTTTTGTCCGCTGATCAAAATAAACAATTTGAGTGTAAAAAGTAGT
>JAPZDV010000006.1:13822638-13859210 GCA_029814665.1 Acanthurus lineatus
TTTGTCTTTAAAATGGAAGTGGTGCAATGGCATGTTTTATGTTGTCATTATAATCACATTAAAACCACCTCGTGTAGCTTCTTCTTTCTGTGATATCCCAAATCTACTATTGCAATGAACACTTATTAGAGCACCACATAATTGTCCTCAGCAAATGCACTCTATGCTCCTGTTCTAGTAATGTTAGCTTCAAACAACGCTGACAAACTAATTACATAAAATACTGAGTCTTTTTTGAAAACCATACAATTTACTTGAGATCCCTTTTTCACTGTTTGCAGTGGGAATGATCGGCCCAGAGGCTGAGTGTCACTAGGGATGTTGGAAAGTACTGCTACAGTCTAAGGCATTGAATACTTTTTTTCTTTTTATTGGATTTGTTGATAGGAAGAGAAACAAAGTCACAGCCTTAATTTCTAGTACTCTATCTACTTTGTTGATAACTGACTGTCTTTCAGCATCTTAATCTCTTTTTTCCTGACTCTTTCTTTTCCTGCAGAGGAGCAACAGGAACATCACATACACAGACAGCAAAGAAAGCGTGAGGGAAAGCGCCCTGATCTTCAGCGCTATCAGTCAGTATCTGGACGGCATCACCGTGACAGTGAGGAGGGGGACACTGGTCAAAGTGATCTCCTGACTGCTGATTCATATGAACATCATCAACCATCACAGAATGAGAAAACAGGTGTTTCTGAAAAAGTTTTAGAGAGACGTGGATGCACAGACGGTGGGATTTGTACTGACAAAAGGGAGGAAGACAGGATGAGCTGTGATGGTGGCAACACTCAGAACCTTAAAAAGGGCGGCCAGTCAACGGTTAAAACAGAAGCAAATCAAACAAAAGGCTTTGTTGAAAATGATAGAGAACACCAGGAACCTGCTGGAGCTGCTAAGCCAACAAAGAAAGCCCGCAAACCCGACCAAGAATTTTATCAACCTGGGAGCCGGAGGAACATTCAGGGAAAGGACTGTGGAGTTGAAAGAGAACGGGATAAGCCTACTCCTAGGAAGCAAGAACAGAAAACTGAGCCAGAATCCCAGTTGAGTACAAGGGAAAGGGAAGGAAACAAAAAAACATTTGCACAGAGGCAGGATGGCAAAGATAAAGACATAAAAGGTGTAAAGGAAAATGAAAAACCCTCAAAATCAACTGAGAAAAACAGAAAGCAAGGAAGCCAAGATGTGGAGAAATCTCCAGTACCCTCTGATGTTTCAATAGAGAAAATTACTGGCAAAGTAGAAAAGCTCAGCTTAAAAGAAAAGGGAAAAGTGGGGAACGAGGGCCAAGTTGGTGAAGAGTTAAGTAGTAAGAGAAGGGAAACAACTGAAAAGGAAAGCAAAGGCCAGAGGGGAGGAAAAAATGAGGAGGAAGAAAAGGTAGAGAAGAAGAGGGAAAAGGGAAACCGCAGGAGAAGAGGGGGAGAGAAAGTAAAAGAGAAGAGTCAGGAATCCAGAAGAGAAGATGAAGAAGGTGATGGAGCAAAGAGGGACGGGGGCAAAGCTGAGAAGGTAAAAAACAAGAGCACTGTTGAAGCTAATAGGGATAACAAACCATGTAAGACAGGTGAGACACGCCAAAGCAAAGGAAGAGAGAATCTCAGAGAAAACAGAAGAGGAGACAACAACAACAACAACCAGTCTAGAGATGCTGACAAAGATGCCAAGATACAAAAAAATGTAGACAGTGCTGTAGAAAGAGGTGATATAAAGCAACCTAATAAAAACATTACAACAGTAATCTCAAAACGGTACTCCAAATCAGACATTCGGCGCTCACGGAATCGAACTTACAGTAGCAGCTCAGCCAGCAGTGTAACCAGCATGGATGGTCCTGGACTAGGAATGGATGTAGACAGTACCAAGTGGCCACGCTTGGAGCCGAGGCACAATAATAAAGAGGGCATGCCTAATAGAGGGGAAGGAAGAAGGAATCATCTACAAAGCTGGACAACCAATGGGGAATCATCTACAGAATCTCTGGAGGGAAGTGAGATGAGTGACATTGTGGATGATAGAAGAAGGAGGAGAAGAGGTGGGGAGGAAGAGTTAAGTGCAGAGAGGCGGAGGGAAGAAAGAAACAGACCAAAGACAAACAAAGGTGGAGGTCGGGGAATTCTTAGGGTTTCTCTTGAAAGACAGTCAGGTACATCATCACATAGTGGGGTTGCCCAACATCGTAAGCAAGGCGTGGCCCCTCGTGGCAGAGGTGGAGGTATCCTGGTGCTTCCAGCCCGCACAGATATCTCTAATTCTCCAGAGGTTGGGCAAAGGCTTCTTTTTGGTGGCATTCGAGGAGGAGCAGCTGCCAGGAGTAGAGGAGGCAGAGGAGGAGGAGTGAGACGACTCTGGGATCCAAATAACCCTGACCAGAAACCTGCTCTTACCAGCACCCAATCCTCACAGCATTCATCACTTCAACAGCCTGTCTATCTTCAGACAGGGACTGGATATGGACAACTCCACTTTCTGGACACAGACGACGAGGTAGCAGGCAGTCCTCCGGTCCCACAGGGTGAGCACTTTCGATCCCAGCAGGCTGCTGCCATGGCCTACTACAAATTCCAAAACTCAGACAACCCCTACTGCTACCCCATGCCTGGCAGCAGCCCACATAATACTGGCACTGCCACAAGCCAGCGCTATCCATATCCCTATCATATGGGGCCCTACCAAATGGCTCCCACAAACGGTATGTACCCTGGCCCCAGCACTGGTCAGTTCTGTGGTAGTTACAGGGGAGCAGGTTATTCCCATTCAGGTGCTGGAGGTGCTTTGACGTACGAAGAGGCAGAGCAACAAGCCAGAGGTGAGCTGGGGAGGCTGCTAAGGGCTGCAGATGCACAGGAGCTTCAGCTCAGCAACCTGCTGTCAAGGGACAGAGTGAGTGCTGATGGACTGGATCGCATGGCTCAGCTCAGGTGTGTGGTTTTTTATGTTTAACTCTTTTGTGTTATACTAATTTTTTTGCTGTCACTTGCTCCTAAACTCAACAAAACTGAGTCAGTTGGCATACTTAATGCATTGTCCTATTGTTACTGTGTGTTTTTAGAGCTGACCTTCTGGGGCTATATGAGCAGGTCATCCTTACGGACATTGAGTTGTCAGACTCTCAAAACGTGGATCAAGCTTTGTGGAAGAATGTCTTTTACCAGGTCATAGAGCGCTTCAGGCAGCTACTGAAAGACCCCACATACGAAAACACTCCTCATATCAGGAACATGCTCCTCACACTGCTCGATGAGGTAAGGAATGTAAAGAGGGAGAGCCACATTGGAGTCGTGTCTATAGTATTAAAGAGCTGTTTACAGTAAATGTCAGGACAGATGCTTCCCAATAGTCTCTTTGAGAACATAAATAATTTTTTCCAGTTTAGTATTTAAGTAAGAAGTGGCACTAGTCAACCCAAAAATAGTTCATAAGATGTACCTTGTACTATATATTTGCATGTTGGGTATACCATTTGTTTCTTAACCCCCCTTACAGCTTTCGTTTTGTGTAGTGGTAGGAGACACACAATAATTTTTCAATTCTTGTCACTCTTATGCGGGATTATAGATATGAAGGAAACCTGTTGAAGTTTGTGTGTTTGCATACAAAAGATTAAAATGACTTGATCATTTTTTTCTTCATAACTGCTTGTCCTCTATAATCATTGTCTGCATTTCACAGGGAGCACTTTTCTTTGATGCGCTGCTTCAGAAGCTGCAGACAGTGTACCAGTTTAAATTAGAAGATTACATGGATGGCATAGCTATAAGGGCTCGGCCATTACGCAAAACGGTAAAACAATATTTGTTTTAATCTATTTGTGTTTTTGTGTGCTCTTAATGTGTTAAAAATTTAACAAACATGAGATTTTAAAACTGACTGTGCATTTTCAGTATATACATCAGTCAGTAAGTGCCAGTCTGTGATTAAATTGTCACTTAACTAGCAACATAGTTGTTGATAGTAACTTAATGTTTTCTTTACCATGGGTAATTGTTTCAATAAATTCCTAACTGAATTGAGCTATGTGCGTAGGGAAATTGTCAATGTTTTCTGGTGTTAATGCCTTTTCAGGTAAAGTATGCACTTATCAGCGCTCAGCGCTGCATGATTTGTCAAGGAGACATAGCACGTTACCGGGAACAAGCCAGTGACTCAGCCAATTATGGCAAAGCTCGCAGGTAGGCAATTCCATCATTCTCTAGGTATTGTTGAATTGCTTACACATACTCAAGAGCACAGGGTGTTCACTGGTTATTGGTTACGGTGTTTAATCTTGTAACTTGGCCCTTTTGCATGGGAATATGTATACACCAGTTTAATTTCTCCCAGACAACAGGTTTTTATGTAGTTGTGATCATTTTGAATGTTCCTGTACATGGTTCAGTGTTTTTCAGCAGATGGCTCTTGCTGTGACCAAAAAAAGAAAAAAATGTTCTAACCCAATTGAGAAAGTTCCTTTTTAGCTGCAAATGACCAACTAAATGAGAACCTCATAATTATAAGAAAGAGGCAGAAACCTTCCACAAAATTTCTCATTTCTACATATTTTCCTCTTTTCGTAGCTGGTACCTAAAAGCTCAGCAGATTGCTCCCAAAAATGGACGCCCATACAACCAGCTTGCCCTGCTGGCAGTCTATACAGTAAGTGATTTGTTGCATAAGTAAAAGTCTAGTTGCATACCCCCTGATGTTCCTCCTTTTTGAAGGATACCTTTCTCCTCTTACTTTTTTTCCACCTCTCTCACTTACAGAAGCGAAAGCTGGATGCTGTCTATTATTATATGCGTAGTTTGGCAGCTTCTAACCCAATCCTGACTGCAAAGGAGAGCCTGATGAGTCTGTTTGAGGAAGCAAAGCGTAAGGTAAGAGGCATATGTTTGTCATTACTTTGTGACAGAGGATTTTTTTTCCTTTTTTCTGGACCAAAAACATTGGCTATGGAATATTAGAAAATAACTCTTAAGTCAGTTAGAGTGCAACTTGGAAATGAACCTTTGTGGATTGTTAGCAATAATGTAAGCGGAAGTTAATCCATGCTTGGAACAGAAATGGTCTGACTGAAGTGAAATCTCCAAAGGTCATTTAGACTTGAACTATGTAATGGTCTGATGCATGAGTCAGTATTAGGATTGTGATTTTAATTCATACATCATTTACACTTGCCCAAAAACCTACTAATTCTGTCACAACCCTTGAATTCATGTGAATATCAACATGTTTCATATAAAAACAAACATAATGGTTTTGATATATTATTCTATTGATTCAACCATTTACTTGAATGAATAATGTTATTAACATAACTGGTCAGGTTATATAAAGTGTTGATTATACAGATTTTAGGTAGAGCAGGTGATTCTTGTTCACACACTTCATTCTGTAGGCTGAGCAGCTTGAGCGAAGGAGGAGGCAGGAGCATGAAGGAGGCTCCAGGGGTCCAGCAGTAAGAGGAAGAGGAAGAGGAGAAGATGGGGCACGTGTAGAAATATGGATTCGCCCCAGTGTACAAGCAGCAACCCCATCCTCACAGAGAGGAGGTAGTGAATCCAGCAGAGACTCTGAACAGGATGGAGAGCTGGGAAGCCTCAGCGCTAGTGATGTAAGATCCCTCTCTGCCTTTTGCTCTTTCTCATTCACACACACACACACAGACACACTTTCACACAGTCTCATGTATCATATGCCTTAATATATATGCACTCTTTTGTTCATTTTATATTTTATTTTGCCCTTTTTTCTTTTTTTAAAAAAAATTCCACTCATAATGGCTCATCATCTGTTTATAAGTAAAATGAGCAGTTTTCTGAACTTTTTGTATGTAGAGTAATAAAACATTGATCCATCCAGTTGTTTGCTGCATATTCTGTCAATTGTCACAGTAACACTTGAGAGAACAGAATGGACATATTATGTTTTCCTGTGCAACTTTTTCATCACATCCTCAGTGACTTTAAGGCAGATATAGCAGATAGGTGAGCGATATGCTTTCTCCAACAGGTTCTGTTTTTCCAGAGATGTCCTCCCAAGTATGTTTACTAAGTAAGGGGGAGGTACTCAGTTGGCACATAACCATATCAGATGGTTTAGTCACAAGCTAGACACATGTGACCTGTTTCTGCGAGCTATTGCTATGGAGATATTGTTTAAAACATGTTGAATCTAATAAATCTTATCCAAATAAATTGTTGCCGTCAAGAGGAGTAAAAGATGACAATTTTTCATGTCACTGTTGTTGTCTTTACTTTCTGTATTGGAAACAGTTTGACTGATGTGTTTTTTTGGTCTTGCTGTATAGTAGTCTCAAGTATTATGTTCATAGTAGTTTTAAATACCCTACTTAAATGTGGGATTTAACTTTGTACTATTTTCTTGACCTAATAACAAAACTTTTTTGTCTCTCTCTAATGTGCTCTGCCTCTAAACCACACTATTTGTTGGTGTGTCCTGTCTTGATAGAGGCATCTGTTTATTTTACTTGCTCTCCCTTCCAGCCTCAGTAACCTTTCAGTTCATTTCCTCCCTCCCCTATTGTTCAAACTCCCATGTGCATTTAGCACAGTTCCGAACCTCCATTTGTGCTTTGTCTGTTGATGAGGACATGTTTTCTTGTAGTGCACTGTAATCTGTGGTTTGTAACTGAATGAAACTGTTGCTCAAAGATTAGTAATATCTTTTATCTTTAAGCCCTGTCTTTCTCTTTTCTCCAGCTCAACAAGAGATTCATTTTAAGTTTTCTGCATGCACATGGGAAGCTCTTCACTAAAGTGGGGTGAGTGATGTCTCATTTTCTCCATTTCTTCAATGATTAAACTAAATGATAAAATAATTTGAAAATATAATAATAATATTATTGTTTTGTATCTGCTTTTGTGTCCGTTTTTTTTTGTATTTTTATAAATGTGTTTTGCCTACAGCATGGAAACTTTCCCTGGGGTGGCGAGTCGTGTTCTGCAGGAATTCAGGACCCTGCTGCAGCATGGTCCTTCCTTACTGGGCAGCACGCACATGCTGCAAATCATCACCATCAATATGTTTACCATTCACAATGCCCACAGCAGAGGTAGTGCTACATACACACACACACACACACACACACACACACACACACAATCACACACTCTTACTGTCATCATCACATATGTATATTAATTTGGCTGATTAATGCAAGTGTTAAAGCTCTGAAGCGATAATTGTAATCTATCTGTGAAACACCTTATATATTTTAGCATGTTAGAACTTGGCCATTTTAATGTTAGCAATAGCTCTCTCACCTGCTCTTAATTTTCTCCCATTCAGTTTTTGTAATTCTTGTCTCTGCTCCTCAGGTGAAGAAGGAGAAGTGCGGTCTGTTTTACATGAGCAAAGCACTGCCCTGGGTCTTGGCATGTTTGCACTCCTGGTGCAGCGCTGCACAGAGCTACTCAAAGACACTCCTGCAGGTACACACACATGAGGCTCCACTTGTAGTTGGTCAGTTCAAGAACTGGTTAAGCAGCATGTGGCTAAGTATTGACTCTACAATTTTCCAGTTCCAGTGCTTTGACAATGAGGTCGATAATAGTATCAAAGCACATCAGTAGAGATCATTCATAGAGCTAATTTGTGAACTGTCTATTCAAACATGCAGCCAGCTCTGGCATTCTATGGTATCATCTACAGTGCCTACCTAGAAAATACACTTTTTCCCCACTACATGACTAAGCAGTGGCAACAAATAAAACAATGGGAACTATGGTTGTTTTTGTTTAACTGTTAACTAATAAATGTTGTGTTATAAAAATATTTCCTCTCTTTCTCTCTTTCAGAACCAGTTGTCATGACAGATGGAGAGGAGGGTGAAGGGGAGGAGCTAGAGGGTATGGTGAGGGTCTCGTCGTTCCCCCTGGACCTTAAAGAACTACTACCAAGCATAAAGGTTTGGTCTGACTGGATGTTGGGACATCAAGACCAGTGGAACCCACCACCAAGCAGTATAGAGTAAGTACTCCCAACCAGCAACAACAGATTTTTGGGCTATCTGAGGGCAGTGGAAACAAAGTACACACACCAGGCAGTAGTTCTTTAAGCTACCTCTAACTCACCACCATTTGTGGTTTTTCCTCTCTATCAAGTGGCTCCCCTGATGTTTGGCAGTGCCTTGCTGACCTATGTAATGCACTGGCTCGTGTGGACCACGGAGAAGTGCCGCTGTACAAAATCGACACTGATGAAAGCGAGGGAGATGAGGAGTTGACAGTGCTCCAATTAAAGGAGGACAGGCTACTTGCTGGCTTTGTACCCCTGCTGGCTGCACCTCAGGAGCCCTGTTATACAGACAGACACACTGACATGGTGAGTGGAAAGTAAAATATTTGTGTTGGAAAACTGCAACTTTGGTACATACTTCCACTCTGCAGAATGACTTCACATTCTACTGATTATTTTTTTTGTCACATGCCAGATTTCGTATGTTAGCCTGATTGTCCTGTTCACATTCTCATTCACAAATATCTTCATCCTTTTTCCTCAGGCCATAGCAGCAGATTGTAAAAGAGTCACAGTGCTGAAGTACTTTCTGGAGGCTTTATGTGGACAGGAAGAGCCATTGTTGGCCTTCAAGGGAGGCAAATATGTCTCTGTGGCAACTTCTCCATCTAGCAACTCTACGGATACAAGGAACAGGGAGGATTCCCTAACAGAGAAAGAGGTGACTGTCAACAGCCTTCTCTCCCTTTTATAGTCACTTCATTTCACTTAGCTCCCTCTGCTTGTTTCATATCTGATGGCACTCCTTTTTTTCTAAAATTGACACACAAATGTATGGAGATGTAAAATTAAAGGAGACTGTTGAAAATAATTAAGTCACATTTTTTAAAAAATATTGTCTTTTTGGCAGGCTGATGATGTCATAGTGGAAGCAGAGTCTTCCTTTTCTGCATCAGAAGAAGAGGAAGATGCCGAGGAGGCAGGTGACAGTGAGAATGACATCAGACAGCTAAAGGCGCGACGCCACGCTCTTGCCAACAAGCTGGCACAGCAACAGAAGCGCAGGGATAAAATACAGGTAAAACTGGAATATGTTTATAAACCTATTTATAGATTCAGCAGCCTCTACAGTCTGTAACTATATATAGGTAGTTTAATGGCTGTTGGATTTTTACTGAGTCTCTTTTTTTTTATTATTGAACAGGTTATAAAATTGAATCAACTAAAAATTACACCATTTATTCATTTAGTTTAAACCTATGGGCATTGTATGAATGGTAGAAGTATTTTAGGTGATGTACAAACAGTTTAAAATATTTCTTTATGATCATGCTTGTGTCTTGGTAAATATCAGATGACTAAGGCAAGTGTTCACTGTTGTAGCATATTGTGGCAGTATTTAAATCAAATTTTACATGTGTATGTTTGTGTGTTCCAGGCGGTGCTGCAGACAGGTGGCCATTTGGAGCTAGAAGTGAGGCCTCTCTTTTTGGTTCCAGACACCAATGGATTCATTGATCACTTGGGAGGACTTAAGAAACTCCTCCAGTGTGGAACATACATCATAGTTGTGCCACTCATTGGTAAGGCTGAAAGATATACACAAAGAAAGGAGGAAGGGAATCAAAAGATGTGTAAACTCTTTAGAAAGAGGGATAAAAAAGGAATTGTAATGTTGTGTCATGTTTAAAATGTTAAGAAAGCCTCATGTGCCTGTGTTTAATGTCAAAACAGGGAACCTTTCTTTATGTGTGGATACTGTTGTGATGTGTTTTTTTCTCTCTCAGTGATTACAGAGTTAGATGGCTTGGCTAAAGGCCAGGACAACATTGGTGGAGGAATGGGGTCAGGAGGGCGCAGCACTGGTAGTCGTGGCAACTACAACGTTAGTGCAACCCATGTTCGGGCTGTGCAGGAGAAGGCCCGGTTGGCGGTGGCTTTCCTAGAGAAAGGATTTGAAGCCAGAGAACCATGCCTCAGAGCCCTGACAAGCAGAGGAAATCAGCTTGAGTCTATTGCCTTCCGCAGTGAGGACACCTCAGGACAGCAGGTGAGGGCTCAAAAAAAAATGGAGCCTAAAATGTTTGTCATTAATAATTTGTTTCCTAAATTTGGGGTGTTCATTTTGCTGGCAAGCTGTGGTTGAATGCAAACACAACATTACTTACATTAAATGTTTATACTGTTTTTCAGTAACATAGTTTTCCATTCTTTCTCAGGGTAACAACGATGATGTGATTCTGTCTTGCTGTCTCCACTACTGCAAGGACAAGGCAAAAGATTTCATGCCTGATCAGAGAAGTATGAAACATAAACTGTCAATCATTCCCTGTTAGAGTGTAATTGTCCTCATACACGTGCAGATACTTACAAGTTCTTGCTATTTTTTGCCTTCCTCCCAACACAGATGGGACAGTGAGGCTCCAAAGGGAGGTGGTACTCCTCACAGATGACCGTAACTTGCGCGTCAAAGCTTTGACCCGCAATGTTCCGGTCCGAGACATCTCCGCTTTCCTCAGCTGGGCCAAAGTGGGCTGAACCAGGCTAAGCTGGAATCAAAGGAAACCCGACTGCTGAAGCCTGCTTGCCACTCAGCCAAGGAGAGAAGACACACTTAAGCAGAAGAAGAAGAAGAGGAGATTACAGGGGAAAGGAAATGATAAAGAAAGCGAAGAACCACTTTTAATGGAATACAAGCAAGTGTAGTGAGAGCAGGGTGGTTTTAATGAGCTTCCCCCCCCTTGTGATGAAGTGTGTATGTGTATGTATGTGTTAAGATCAGTGAGCTTCCCCAGAAAGAGACAAGGGAAACTTAATACGTCTCAGGAAGGCTGGATTGAAACAGAATAAGGAGATAAAAACGGAGTGATTTGATTTGGAAGTTGTCCGGTCCAGCCTCGAGCCTCTGCTCCTAGTTAGTGAGTGTACTCTGCAAGCAGTATTAAAATTTGAGGCTAATGATAGAGTGAGGCAAAGAGAGGGAGAGTGTTAATGGTCTTGTAATTGATTAAAGACAGCTGTAATGAAGGCCATAACTGGCACTTCCACACTTCTGTGAGGGCCCAGTCTTAACTGACTGCTTTGGCCTCTACAGCAAAGCTGAAAGAAAGCTGGGAGGAGAGAAGCACAGCTGGAGGGTATGTCAGTCCAGTAAAAAGTGGCTGATTGCAGGAAAGATTAATCAAGACCTCTTGTTCAACCTTGACTCATTCATTCAGGTGTTGCATTTCCTGCTGCCCCAGGACGTGCCTAATCCCTGTTTGATAACTTGGGTTGTTCTTCCAGCTTAATGCTAACATCGAGGTTATTGTTAGAAAAAGGTTTTAAGAAGTCAACAAAAACAGAAAACATTCATCATAATTGATGTTCCTGTTGTTTTTATTTGTTTTTGAGCTCATGTGTAAAAAGTTTGATTCCTTTCCATTTTTCCTTTTTTTTTTTTTTGACTCCAGTAATAAGCACCTGCAAAGTCTTCTGTTTTTTAAAAATCAGACCTGGGTTAAAAGTAATTCTGATTTTTGAGCAGTATAACAAATGTGTGAGATCCATTATATCAAGACTTTACATTTGGTTTGTGTTGAATTTTCAGTTATTTACAAACAATGGGATTTGAGTTTTACCCTTCTGTCACTTAAAATAGTATGAAAGACTTTCAGATACTGTTTGAGCCAGGTCTACTTAAGTCAGCCACATGGTTTTGGAGACAGTTTGGTCCTTGGACTTTGCAGAAACTTTTATTTAGTACTTTTTTTGACTTTGACTTTTTAATTTTTATTCATTATTACACCCATATCAGACGTTTTGCAGCTTCAGTTCATACAACCACAGCAGTTTACCTTTTAATCAAATTTTTTTAATCAAACACTTTTTCAAGGTCACATATCAAGTTTTATCCACTTCCTCCATCCACTCAGTTGAAACAAAATGCATGATATACATCCTGAAATTACAGCCTGTAAAATTTCCATCAAGTTCAAACAACTCACTTAGACATTGTGAACTACCATTCAACACAAAGGGAGTACTTGTTTGCTTTTTTGCTTGCTTTGCACTGCTTCAGGAGATACTGATTTACGTTGGTGTTTGTTTCTGTGTACATTTGAGACTGTCTAGATGCTCAAAATAGATGTAATCTACAACTGTCCTCTGTTATTTTACAATATACAAGTCATTCACTTATCAGTTTGAGCACATGGATTTAAAATAACACTTAATGTAGAAGTGATTACCTTGCTTTCTTTTTGTCATGTACCTTTTCAGTTAGACCTACACAACTCTCATGAGCAGTTGTTTTCATATTTGTCTAAACCATAGAAAGGTTTAATAATTTTTTCAACTCTGTTCTGATGCTACAGTAGTGGTAAATATGATCATTTGTGCTAAGAGTCACTGCTTTGGTGTTCAGGTGTTAGAGAAAATGTAGTGGATGCATAATCAGTTTAACAAAAATTACTTTTCATCTTACATCATTAAAATTTTTTGAAGTAATGTTTTTAATCTCATTATTGTGCAAATGGAGAATGTGATATTGTAAATAGGACTCTCTCACAGCAGGCATTTTGAACAGTTAAAGTGTCCAGGTGAGTCTGCATGCACAATACCATCATAATTTTTCTAATTTATACCTATATTTTCCATCTTTCTTGTGTTAAGATATCTGCTGTGAAAAAGTGTTTCTGGCCATAAAAAAATCTCAGAGGTTCTAAATGGGAAATTTACTGCCACTTGATGTATCACTGGAGAACCAGCATCTCAGATAAACAGTCATCGCTCTCAGCAGACTCCATTGACAAAGTTATTTTACCTCACAGATCAGCTTAAGAACACAGTTCATTTAACCTCTACAGAGGCAATGTCAAACTCACCAAAGCTGTCTTAGTTTTTTTTTTTACAGTTCCAACAATCAAAACCTCCGATTTATTCAAAAGAACCACTTTCATTTAGTTTTTTGTGAACAATAACATTTTTTAAATTACACAGCCAGAGAATCAAAACTTGCTATTTTCATTATTTTTCTAAATCATTAGAATATGTATATTTAGATGACAAAATGAAATTTTACACTGTTGAAAAAATTTACTTCTGAAATCAAGATAAATTTAACATGCACATTTCGACAGTGAAATGTAAAGAATCAGTTTATAAATTCAGATAAAATTATTGCAAGAAACAAAAACACAAAGTACATATTAGCATAACCAAATAATTTGGGGACAGATGTATAATTGACATAGCAATCTTTACATGTGTATGTTTGGTGGTACCTGAAGCTGACACAGGGCGAAGTGATGGAATCCAGAAGCTGGTATTAACTTTTAGGTGAAAGCACTTTAATGAAAAAGGATGTCCTGATAAACTATTGAAAAAGATAAACATGAGGAAATGTATAAGTCAAATACAGTGTAATGACCAAGGTGACATATGTGAAAAAGCTAAATGACCATAGTCATTATCTAGACATTCCTCAAAAGACTGAAATGCTCTGCCTCAGTTCAGATATTCTATTTTTAGGGCTGATATATTGCAATATTTCAAAATTCCCAGTGTTCATGAATAGAGAGGCCCACAGAGTCAGACAGTACCAACAGTATAAGATCAGTGCTTGGAGGATTGGTATTATTCAAGGTTATGTGATATAACTCACTAAACCATAACAAACATCATCACAAATATGTTCAGTTCCTCTATAAATAAACACTTATGGTTAAACTCAGGGGGTATGCATCTATTTACGCAATATTAGTGAGTGTGTGTGTGTGTGTGTGTGTGTGTCAGGAACATAAAGTTCTGCAGACTATCCATCCATATCATTTGCTTCAGTATACTTCTGTGCCTGGATACAGACCACACAGGCAGGACCTGATTCCCATCATCATGACAACAGGGCTACCGAGCAACCAATCAAAGCCCTCTGAGCCCCGTTCTGCAAGCCGATTGGTTTCACAGTCTGCAGCCTGTTGTGGAATGCCCATCTTTAACCTCTCTGCTGCCGTGCACAGTGCAAGCATCCTATATTTTCACCATGCAGATTACACCTCCATGTGTAATCCTTTGAGATATGGTGTCACGTTTCTACTGACGTGATGAGTTGGTTTTTTTTGTTTTTTTTTTTTGAAAGTAAAACATCT
The DNA here is from genome assembly GCA_029814665.1 of Acanthurus lineatus. Taxonomy (NCBI): domain Eukaryota; kingdom Metazoa; phylum Chordata; class Actinopteri; order Acanthuriformes; family Acanthuridae; genus Acanthurus; species Acanthurus lineatus. The sequence goes on from JAPZDV010000006.1 coordinate 13,836,726, forward strand.
TAATGGAAAGTATTTTTGTGAATATAGAATAAAAAGATGGTTAAGCTACACAAATAGTAACTTGAATGCTTACCTGGTGTTAACATGACATGAAAAGGTGACTGTGACAGAACATCTGTATTTACAGCAATGGATTTGTGTCAGTGGTCAAGTTTATGGGGGGCTGAGCACAGAGGTGTTTAGCACCCCTGAAATTATTTATGGAATCTGTACTTCCACTTAATTTTTAAGCCATACTTTATCTTATACAACTGTGTAATACAAAGTCATATCTCCCCTGGTCTTAGACTAAAGGGTGTTGTACACATCACATGCTTTTATAGCTTTCACATAGTATAAACTGACAGGTAAGTCAGAGGACCTAATCATGTATTGCATTTCAGTGCACACCTGGATTTTGTTCAGTTTTCAATATTGGTGTTTATTAAAATGAAGTATGGTGTTTCAAGTAAAACCCACTCCTCACCTCATATTATGAACACTGACTGATGAACAGCACATGGTGGTAGTAGTTCAACAAAAAGCTATTTGGATTTTGACCATCTTTCCTGACATCTTGAGATCCGTTATTATTCAAGGATAACAGTTTTTAACATTCTGAGTTAAAGACAGGCTATTTATAGTAGAGGCAGATTAAGACTCAAACTGTTAATCAGGTTATGAGCTCAGTGACTGAAAGTGTTGAAAGGCTAAACACCCACAGGAAGAAGAAGGAAATGTCCAGTACTTGGTTATTCCTAGTGATGAAAAAGACTGGGAAGTATGTTGTGTTGACAGTCATGGCTCTCCATCCAGATTACTCATCTATGTTTGCAGTTGTTGACTGGCACAGCAGTATCAATCTCTAGGATTAGGGAGGGGGCAACATTTACCCTGTAGGTTACAGCTGGACAGCAACACTCTCCAAACCTGTCACACGAGTATTCACGCCTCAGTTAACGCTGACTGCAAAGCTCCGGTTCTGTGCTTTTCGATTCATTTGCTCCTTGATTCCATCACGATGGAAGGGAGGTGATTCTCCTCGCCGCCATTTTTAGGGAACTGCCTATTGAGGAGAGAAACTTTGCTAGCTACTGCCTAACGCTAGCAGCTAGCTAGTTGGCCAGTAGCCTGCCTCCCAGTTCGTTTTGACAGTTCAAGCTTGACAGTCGTTAGCCAGGTCAGCTTGCCTCACGTTAATATTAGTTATTCCTGCGGCCGGCCAGCATACATGACAAAAACAACGGCTATTGCTAAAGTGAACAATTTAGCCAGACTTGAAGCCAGTGTGACCGTCTATGTTGGGTAGGGCAACTGTGCGGTTAAATTAGCGAATTAGCATTGCTAACTTATTAGCTAGCGAATTCTCACTTTGATTTCCCCGGACTGCATTGATTTGTCTGTGATTTAGCTTCAGCCACTTGCTCTGTCGTGTTCAGGGTGACTGGATCAATCAGCCGCTTATAACCCTCTTAACCTGTGTGGTTTCATCTTGACCAGGTGAGTTGGTCGCTAACTTTAGCTTTCTGCCAAGTAACGATTTGTAACGCTTGATTTGTTCTCCAACGCTACATGCTGCAGTAGAGCTTGATTTCAACATAGGTTAGCTGGCGAGCTAGCCAGCTATGCTGCTTGCTATTCACCAGCTAACCGAAAGTTGCTGTCACAACTTGTATAGTCTGTCGCATCGACAGATTTTAGTCTGCTTACATAGCAACTGGAGTGTTTTCTTGTTAACACTATGGTGTTTTTTGCTAATATCAATGTAACACAAAAGCATATTTTTTAATGTACGATGAGCAGGGTTAGCAAGCTAAATTGACAGTTGTTTGGTTTGTTGTTAATATTGATAACAATATGCTTTAACGTTACCCCAGAAGCGTCAGCTAGCTGCGTTAGCTTGCTAATCCGCTTTATGCAACTATCGTTGCAAGCAGTGCCACTCCCTCGTTTTTGTTTTTGTCCACTGTGGCCGTACGCTAAGTGAAACTCGGCTATAGATGTGTCTGTTTTGGAAGTTTGGTTATCTGGAGGAGACATCGTGAGTCACATACTGTCAGAATAGCTAGCGGTGTGACGGTAGGTGACATTGGTCAAGCCTCTTTCAATGTCTGTCGCTCGTATATGTCCTGACATTTTGTTTACAAGGTGCATTAGCCAGGAGAGTCTGACAAATCATTGTGACGATCATTGTGTAAGCGACAAGCGGAGCTCTCATCCATCTGCCGCTGATGGCTGTTTTTGTGCACTGACGTGAGTCGCATTCCTCAGTTTTCTGTGTTGATATTGCGTAACACTGGCTATCACTCAGCAAGCTACTCCTCTGCTTGGCTTATCTGTGACTTCGCCGCTTAACTTATGCATTACACAGTGGATCAGTTAAACGAGGATTTAACATTACACTAACACTGTGATTGTGGTTAAATCGCCCCTAAACACCTGTATTGTGGCACTAGGTTTATTATTCACATAACCAATACGTTGCGTTATGTTGGAGAAATCTGTCAAATTTGTTGTCCAAGGTTTGATGGATGATACACCCTAACACCTACACATGCTTTATGTTGTATGTGCCATGTATTCTGGCTCTGTTGGTTAAATAAGCACTGCAGTATGAGCAGTCTACCTACTGGTGTCTTAGGACTGTGATAAATAGACTGTCAGTATTTTAAATGCAGCCTATGGGCTGAATCTAGAAGGCAGGTACGACTTGTTCTCTTGCTCTGGTATCACAGTTTTCTGTTAGGCAGCCTGTCCTTGCTCTCTTATGTTCTCAATAACCTGTACTGATATGCGCACCTGTTATTTGTTCATTTATATCTGTGCATGCTCGTCAGAACAACAGCTCCCTTCTTTACTTTCAAGGACTTGCTGCTAGCTGATGATGAGAGGTGGGCAGCTGTTATCAACTGTAAGCATCTCGGTGCAGAGAAGCCTTCGCAAAGTTGTTTTCGAGTGTGTCAGTGTTATATCAGGGGGTGCTAAATATGCGTACACTGCATATGGATTTAAGTGTCTCCCAGGAAAAATGGATTAGGCACTGGAGCAAAGCCTGCCCCTGTTTGTTTAAGTCTAGATCCAAGTCAGTCAGTGACAGTCAGCCACTGCAGAGTAAGTGTTGGTTCCACAGTATGATTCACTGCAGTACTGCCTCCATAACTTCATTTGTTAGTGTTTTGAATTAGATAATGCATTTATGAATGACCTTGTTTATACTACTGAATGTAATGCTTAAGTATGTTTTTAAATTGACTCTTATTTTTAGAGTGGTAAAACTAATGACAAATATAGCAGCAAACTAATGGAAACTGTGTTGAATAACCCAACTGACAATGGCATTTTCAGTGACATGGTCATCTTTGTTGAAAGGAGTTTGAAAGTATTTGCTTAAGGTGTTTGATTGAGTTTGGCAACGGAACAGTTGGAAACCAAGAAGAAAAAGGGAATGGAAACTGTCTAATTATTAAAATTTGCCTCCCTTTTTTGAAATTATAGGATGTGCATTAACATTTTAATTCCTTAATCTTGCTTAGGTTCAATCTCAAATTTAAAAACATTTTTGGCGATTAATTTGAGCTTTGAAAAATTTAAATGATTCTGTCTCAAGTCAAAGTTTCTCTTAGATCAGGTTGTGCTTCTGTTTGATTTTAATGAGATGACTTTTTAAACTTGGTAGTCTGGCACAAGGACTTTTTTTTTCAACCCAAGGGTGTCTCATTTAGAGGAAACTTGGTATGTTGTTGATGTTCGTGACATTTATCCCAACAGGAAGAGTGTAGATTGAGCTCTGAGTGAAATGGGATGGGTCAAATCCTCTTAGTGTTTGGTCACTCCATTCCTCTCTTCTGTCACCATCATATCTAGAGCAACACAAATCGGGATGTGTTGTTATTGTTGACATTGAGTATCTAGAGAGCTTTCACTTCCTCCACTCAGTGAAAGCCACAGTCTGTAATCAGTCTGGTAGGCAGGAGCATGGACTACCCCACCCTCCATCTTGGGAAACGTAGGGTGTTTAAGGCCATTTGAACAATAGCACACATGTAGGTCATGAAATGAACATAGTCTTTGACAGCTTTGTTGTTGCAGTGTTATTTTAATTGGATTTGGTGTATGGCTAATGATCTTTAACATAGTCACGCACCTCACTTGGTCTTTTCTCTCTCATAAACAAATCAAGATAATGTAACTGGCATCACCATGTTTCTCTGAGACTTGCCATTGAAAAAAGGACTTCATTTTATCTATTTTGCTTTCTTTTTTTTAACTAACTGCGCAACACAGACTTTTGACCACACATCCTTTAACAACATCCAACTCAACTCCAATTTTTGGGGTAACTGAAATGTATGTTTGCACTTCAGCTCATACTCATCTTTACCTCTCATCGTTTTCTCGCAGCTGCTTGATGGGTACTGTGCTTGTGCAACTCAACCAAGATAGGACACACACTAAACAGCTCACGCTTTGGCTGCTTTGGTGACTAACTTTTTTTTTTTTAACATTTTTGTTTTATTGCCCTAGTTGAGCAAGTAATTTGCTAGATTTACAAGGCAATTTTACTTTTGCTAGGTAATTTTGTACCTCCTTTTGTTGGGCCCTCTATGTTTTACAGTTGATTCATTTTTTCTTTTTTTTAAATTCTGTATTGCAGAAAACAAGAAGGAAATAATTAATATTGCTCTTTTATGAAGGAATACTACTTCACCAATGAGTTGAATCATTTTAAGAATAATTATAATAATTTTAATTTTAGTTATTTTAATTTCTTTCTTGTACCTCTTTTCTTTGCATTTTGATAAACCAGCAGACAGCAGGACTGCTCCAGGGTTCCTCCTCTGTAGCTGACCCTGTGCAGCTCAGTGAATTTCACTGCATGAATCAATAAAGTATTTGATTATTTATTATCTTTCTTCATTTCTCTCTCTTGCTCAGTCCTCTATGTGACACATTTGCTGCTCAGCATTGTGTATTGGTCGCCTCTTCATTAAGCTTCTCTGTGATTTTTACAGGCTAGAGGAAATCAATTCTATGAAAGCTAGATAAGGATCTTCTTCAGCTGATTTAATAACGGAAAAATACCTAGTTCTCATAGTACTGATAAGATTACTGATCATTTCAAATCTTCCATTTTTACCTTTTCCCTTCACTCAGGACCTTGTGGAACATGTACTGCAAAGTGTAGTTATTTTGTCTTCCTCTATAACTGTAAACTAGTCCTCACTGGCAACAACATGTGTTCTCACTAGTATAGATTGTGTGGATCTGTCCAAGTACAACAGTTTGATTTCATTAGATCGACATGGCACACTGCCCTTGTTCTTTTTCTCTGTCTTCTCCTCCTCTTTCTTCTTTTGTGCTTACTGGTGGGTCACAAACCAACTGTAAAGGTATCCCCGTTCACTATATTGTTATGTTGACAATGGCAATAATGCCTCATACCGACAGCTCTGTTTTAAAACTGATAACAAGAAAGGGCATAATAAAATTTCCCCATTGTAGGCAAAATAATTTTATCTTCACTGAAAAAAATAATGAACCTCTAATCACTTACCATAATCCAAAAAGAGAGAATCCATTTCCTCAGGCAGCAAATAAAAATAACTTTTGAATGCATTTCTTAAAACACACTATTCCTTGAGATAATGTGTTTGCAAGTGCATATTAGAGTGGAGTCCATCAGTCTTGTGACTTAGTTTTCAGTTCTTTTTATTGTGTTTCTGTGTGTGTGTGTATGAGCGAGAGAGAATGTATTACTATTTTTCATTGTACAAACTGTATTATCTATTCTGTCCACAGTCCAACTTGAGTAGAGTCAACCATAGTTTAGGGTAGGGGTGCATGCTCCTACACAGCCCAGATTCTTAAAAAGGTGGTATGCTGTGTGAAACATAAACCAAAAGACAATGTGACAATTTGACAGTTGCAATAAATGACAGAGAAAGTGGTGGAATAGTCAAAAGACACCTTTTTGTACACAGTAGGGTTGCATGGATAAAATAATAATCATAATGATTATTTTGATTAATATTGTAATCAAGATTGTTTGTCATGATTATTCATAGATTCAGGGATGAAATGTTTTATTTGCACTTTAACATTTAAACAGAGTACTGCTTCAACTTCCATGTTGTACTACATTTCTGCTAATGCAAAGTCACAGTGTGACCTTTGCTATAAATGCTGTATGACTTTAAAGTAAATTAAGGAACTACAAAGTTAATCTTATTGGTTTTTATGCTCCAAAAAAACAAGCTTTTACTTTGTATTTACTCAGTTCAATCAACAGAGCAGTACAGAGAACTCTCAGGAGGCAACACAAGAAGCCTCAAGTAATTTTTACTTGTAATCATGCTAGTTTCCTTAGTTGGTTATCAGTACAGCCTGCCGTATAAAAACCACACAGCGGCTGAATGTCACAAGGTTTTGTCCTGCTGAAAAAGCTATCCAGCTGACTGAGTAAAAAAAAGCATTAGTGAAACTTACAGAAAGACACACGGCCCTCAAGGACAACAGATATCAGGGAAGGGAAGCTAATAAACTTAGATTCTAAGAAGCTCAGTAAAAGTTTAGGTTGCTTGTGGGAAGCAGGACAGGTTAATGCAGCTGTGCATTTTACATGGATCACACTGAGTTTGCTATGTGCATAGTGAGGCGAGCACTCCTGTATTCGAAAGACATGTTATTTAATGTTACTCAGTGTGGGAAAATTATTTATTTTCTAGCAGGACAGTGCCTTTAGTGCACCTTGAATGTTGTGTATTGTATGTGGACTAAGAGAAAGTCAAAGGAGCAGCAAGAGAGCTGGCTTGCATAGCTTTTCTTCCAAGGTCACTGGGCTACAAATACAGTGAAAGTATTTGAGGACAATTAAAATAAGAAAAAAAAAATTAACAAACAAACTGAGTTTCAAAACAATGGACTGAAATACATTGTGGAAGTTCTGTTGCAACCAAACAGTATAAACTTTACACAATACAGCTACTTTATTGTGTGTTTCCAAAGCAAAACTACTCAGCAACCAACAGATCAGACTTGTTATACTTGGCAGCTTTTTATCTCTCATTAAACTATCAGTAATATGCAGATGCTGAATGGTAAATGTCATATGTCACTTAAAGGCTGACGCACAAAAACAAATACAGTCACAGAATATACACAATATCAATCTTACATGCTTGTTGCATTAAATAACCAGTGCAAAATTGATGCAGCCAATTTCGAGTACAGTAAAAATTGACCCCAGCTCCTCTGATTGATCATCCGATGGCGCTCCCCCCTCATTACTGTAGGCCACCTCATAGCAGTGGACATGAAATCAATCCTTGAGCTGGGATATTTGCATCACCCAGTCATTCCAGTAGCTAAAGCGATCTGAACTGATGCACTTGTGATGACTCTGCAATTGCTCAGTTATATTAGGGTCAGCACTGAGGGTATGTACAGTAGCTAAAATTGCTGTGTTTGGATACTTCAGAAGCCCCTGACCTTTCAAAAGAAACTTAGTGTTTGCTCTCTTTTAACCATTGTGATGTTGAATGCCCCCAAGTGAGTCATCATTTGTCTGGAGCCCTGCCCATCCCTTTTACCAATTATTAAACATGTCAGTGGGATAAAGGATGCTTATGTATAGGTCTTTGGTTAGAATGTTCTCTAGACTTAGTTGTATAATGAACATATTTGGTAGTGATTTTTCAATTTCATATTTCCCTTCCTGATACTGATTCCAATGTCCATCATACTTTTTTTTTTACCAGCTATATACTGCAAACCCTGTGTTACACACTTATGATATTGGCAACTTGTGCTGTCAAAAATCTGTTGACTTGCATACAAGTGTTCAGGGCACTGCTGGGAAATAAGCAGTGTCACGTTTCTAATAAGTTAATGACATGGTATCAGATTGGTGCAGAGACCCGTGTTCTCGCTGAAATCCAATCCAGCATTTCAAGCAGTGTGGTAGGCATTTCTAGTACTGGTATAAGTATCAAAACAATCCTAATGTTTGGAGTGTGTTGTAGCTAGGTGGGTTGATGATTAGATTTAGATATAATATGGCCTCAGTCGGTCCCGTTTTAGATTTGTATTCGTGCCACAATATCAAAGTTGTGCTGTGATTTGCCCCTCTCCTTCTAAAGTCTGGCCAATGACTTTGCTCAGTAATATCTTTTAAGTCATACTAGCCAAGCAGATTCATACTGTGATGGATCATTGTGTTTTATCTTGTCCTTGTAACACTCTGCCTGTCTCTCTATGTCTCCCCCTCACCCAATCTGTCCATCTAGATGCCAATGTGCTGGTTCCTTAGGCCCATCCATTATTGCAGATGAATCTTCAGCTGCTTTGGAGTAGCTTAGCACCCAGATAGTCCCATCCCCTTTGCGTGGGTGATAAGGGACTACATTAACCAGGATGCCCTCCTCTGTAAGGGCAGGGAGCCTGAAGGATCCGGAGGTGGCTGAGCTTTTCTTCAAAGAAGACCCAGAGAAGCTTTTTTCTGACCTCCGAGAGATTGGTCATGGCAGCTTTGGCGCTGTCTACTTTGTACGTCAACTGCATCCTCACACTGATTTCAACAAAAAACAAATTTGTTTACACTTGTCTGTAGACTAAAATTATAGACATATGAACACTGTTAGCTCCGATTCAGAACAAGCATATTCTGTACTGTCAAATGTTTAAGTTGAAGTGATCTACATTGTTTTAGTTGGTAAAAAATCACTTCAGGACATGAACTGACAGTGTATATTGTTAACAATTTTTTTTTCCTAGGCACGGGATGTGCGCACAAATGAGGTGGTGGCAATTAAAAAGATGTCCTACAGTGGCAAACAATCTAATGAGGTGAGATCAGATTGATTTTATTCATTTATTTAACACTTCAGTCTGTACTTAAATATTTTCTTACTATACATTCACCATTATCTGTTAATGTTTGTGCTCGTGATCATGTGGGGCATGGTGTACCTACCTGTAGTGTGGCCTGGTTTGATTGATGCAGGCAGTAAAGAAACAAATCTTGAGCTCCGCTATTAAGACAGCTGACATTTGTTTACTCAACAGCATTTCAGCCGACTGTAGTGGTGAAAAAGAAGACATTTTGATCAATCAAATACTTGCATAGGCATTTATTTTTTATGAACATACCTTTGTTTGAAATTTATAGCCTCAAAATTCTTTACAAAAGGTGACCGAACCTTTTATTTTTGATTACCCCTCATATTTTGGTTTGTAAATATATTATACCATAAATTTGATACTTTTTCAGTTGCGCCTCACATTAATGTAGCAGCACCTTGTTTTGTACTTTCTGTGTTTAACTCTCTAACAATTAAAGATCTTGTTACATTTTATTTCAACCAATTGATGTAATAAATTATAAATGCTGATATCATAAATTAACATGAATTTAAAGTAGTAAAAATCAGAACAAGATAACCGGGGAAAACAAAGAGATTGTTTCAGTGCCCCCAAAAAAGTGGAATTCTTTGATGCCATCTTGTATAAGTGTATTCATTCAGTGTCAGTTATTTCAAAACCAGATAAAGAACTGCTGAACTACTAGAACTACTACAGTATTAATGTGGTATCATTACACACCCAAAATTTAAATCAGAAGACCACCTCTATTTGCATTAGAAAATAAACTTTGACACACTCACAAACAAAGTCACCTCTAAGTGCTGAGAGCCAAGCAACATATTCCCTGAATGTGGAATATCCTCTCTCTCCACCAGAAATGGCAGGACATCATAAAGGAGGTGAAGTTTCTGCAGAGGATCCGACATCCCAACAGTATAGAGTACAAAGGCTGTTACCTCCGTGAGCACACAGCATGGGTAAGTCACCAGTTTGCTGCACAGAATTGGCCAATAATCTCATTTTGCACATACATTGTAATGCTTTACTTGATCTCTTGCTTGTAGCTGGTGATGGAGTACTGTCTCGGCTCCGCCTCTGATCTGTTGGAAGGTAAGCAAGTGTTCCAGGTTTTTGTGTCAGTGGGATACCGGACAGGATGTCTGAGCTCACAGAAAACAAATGTGGATGTTGATGTTTCTACATCACAAACTGTTTCTCCTCTCCTTCAGTTCATAAAAAACCTTTACAAGAAGTAGAGATTGCTGCCATCACACATGGTGCTCTGCAGGGGCTCGCCTACCTTCATTCCCACAATATGATCCACAGGTGAGTCATTTTTACATTGTGCTGTTTTGTGTTGTTTTAAGATGCTTTCTAAACACTATATCCCCCATATATACTTCTGTCACATTTATGTTTTTCTTTATCCCAGGGATGTGAAGGCAGGTAACATTCTTCTAACTGAGCCTGGGCAGGTCAAACTAGCCGACTTTGGCTCTGCCTCCATTGCCTCACCTGCCAACTCCTTTGTGGGAACGCCATATTGGTGAGGGAAAATGAAATACGTGGAGAAGTATTGTCTGTGTGTGAAATCTTGGATGATAAATGTGCCAACTTTATAAACCTTTTGGTATTTAAGCTTCAAGAAACATTGATTCACTGATTTTCCTATAAAGAAATATTTTCCATATTCTTAAACAAGTTAAAAGCTGTCCCCTGATGTGTTGAGATGCTTTTAAATGCTGTGATTGTTGGTGACAATGTACGATCAGGACTCATCTGGCAGGTAGTGTACTCTGCTCTTGTGATGAAATTTATGCTGCTGAGAAACTACTTAATTTCTATTAGCCATAAAAACACCATCATCTAATTTCAAAGAGTAAAGAAACACTGTTGTTTAATTTGTAGATTTATAGTAAAACAAAGGAACAATTTTTTTGTATTTCACATCTGAAGCAGTGAGAGTAACACAGTATTCTTGCAAGTAATCTATCTTTTTTGAATTTTATTTTGACCTCATTCTATTATTTCTTCTCTATTTCCCACCCATATTTTATCCTTCTTCTCCACTTTGTCTAGGATGGCCCCGGAGGTGATTTTAGCTATGGATGAGGGCCAGTATGACGGGAAGGTGGATGTCTGGTCCTTAGGGATCACCTGTATAGAATTAGGTATGTGACAGTATGTCTGTATTGTGCCAATGAAAATGTAACTAACTAATATTTTTTTAAAGGATTTTTTTTAATTTTCAGGCTAAGTCGAATCAGTCATGTTTATGAAAAGGCCTGTATTTTTAGCTATGATAAGTTTAAAAAAAAGACAGAAACATTTTCTTCTTAAAATGTAACCCTTCAATTCCATATGTGATTTAACCTTTAATTCAATAGAGGAAATAAATACTGATTTTCCTCCCTGTTGCAGCGGAGAGGAAGCCTCCTTTGTTTAACATGAATGCAATGAGTGCCTTATACCACATAGCGCAGAATGAGAGCCCCACACTGCAATCCAGTGAATGGTGAGGAATCATGCCTCGCACACACAATTACACCCACACACGCATATAGTTAAATCTGTTACTATCTGCACATAATCGTAGTACTGATGGATGCAGAGCAAAGATGAAACTGGAAGTTATTGTGAAGCATTGTGCAGAAACAGGTTGTTTAATGCTACTTTAAAGGTCCATTATACAGGATTTAGAGACGTTTGTGGTGAGGTTGCAGAGCACAATCAACTGAATGCCCCTCTGCTCACCCTCCCCTCACACGTGTAGGAAAACCTACAGCAGCCATGAAACTCGATAGTCACATACTGATAGTACAGTAATCTACAGTTGAAACATGGCAGTGCAACATGACAGAGTGTAGAGTCTGTGAGTGGACTCACTCCCTCTGTTGATATAAATTGCTCATTTTAAGGTAATAAAACCAAACAATTCTTGACTTCAGATAATTACACACCAACAAAAACAGAATTATGTATATTATTTTCCATTTCTGACATATTTTGCTATTTGATTTAAGTCTTACGCACAATATTGTAAACTTGTTTTATTTCTTTGCTCTGTTTACCTTTATTAAAGGTTAAGTGTGTACCATAGATTTCTGTTTGTATTGACTCTCTACCTCGTCATCTTTGTTTCAGGTCAGATTACTTTAGAAACTTTATTGATTCATGCCTTCAGAAAATCCCCCAGGACAGACCTCACTCTGACGACATGCTGGGTGTAAGTGCATACTCTACACACCACAACACAGAAACAGAGAGCGGTGTCAGTGTGTTAAGATGGGAGATTGACAAAGCTCTCTGGTGATAAATCTCTCTGATGTTTGCGCTCACTTCTGTCCCCCATAAGCTTCTATTTTGATTCTGTAATCCTCTACTTCCGGATTTACACACAAACACAATCAGCACATGTACAGACACACACACACACACAGCTCGATTTTGAGAAAGTACACAGATGTAATTACTGTAGCGATGTGACTTCTGCATCCATCGTTAAGTAACTGAGCAGCTGTCACTTAGCCTGCTAATGGACTCACTATTGCTAATGGAAGTTGTCCTCAGGGTATGGAAGCATTATGTATCTCTTTTTTAAATGTCAAGTTCCAAAAGAGTACTTCTTCTCACACAGGATGTAGTTGTTAAACGAACTTTTCGCCTGTTTCTCAGTGTAATCTCTTGTAAATGGTCATCTGGCCCAACTTTACCTTCCAGCTAAGTGCACGAAGAATGAGAATATTTATCAGCCTGGATTTTATGTCCATGTTTTGTCATATCTTTTTCAGTTGATTATTAATTACATGATCCATTGTACTGCACAGGAGGTGGTTGACTAATTTGTGATGGTAAACCATGTTGTGACAGATTCCAAATGGACATTTTCAGAAAATCAGAAGCAAAAATTTCTTCTCGCCACATGTTCACTTTCCTTTGCGTCATCTTCCCCTCCAGCATGCATTTCTGCAGCGTGAACGCCCAGACTCTGTGCTGATGGACCTTATCCAGAGGACCAAGGATGCAGTCCGAGAGCTGGACAACCTGCAGTACCGGAAGATGAAGAAAATCCTTCTTCAGGAGGCCCACAATGGACCCACAGCAGAAGTCCAGGATGGAGACGAGGTCTGTGAATGTTTGAATGTTAATATCAAATTCAAACAACTGCGCCAGAACACCTTAATGCAGAGAAAATAACCAAGCATGCATCCATTTGTATGCTTGTCTGTCTGTCTGTGTCTTCTGTGTCTCTTGTTTCTTTCTCCTGTTTCCTGTCTGGCTCTTTGTCTCTCTTTTGCTGTCTCTCTCTCTGCTCTTTCCTCTCTGTCTTAAGGAGCTGGAGCCGGGTGGAGGTAGGACCGGAACGGTGAACAGTGTCGGCAGTAATCAGTCCATCCCCAGCATGTCCATCAGCGCCAGCTCTCAGAGCAGCTCTGTCAACAGTCTGAACGAAGCGGCCCAGGACAGCCGCAGTGAGCTGGACCTGATGGAGGGAGATCACACAGTCATGTCCAACAGCTCTGTCATACACCTCAAACCAGTGAGTAAAGTGGCTCTGAGTGGAGATTTTTTTGGTCTGAGATAATTACTCAGTTGGAAACAATTAATAATAGAAACACTGCATTGAAAACTGGAGAGATCAAATTTGAAAAACTTTGGCAATTCAGGAAAAGTCTAATGAAATCTGAGAAGAAATTGCATTATGGGAAATATAGTGTCCAGAGTTTGATCGAGGGACTAAAAGTTTGGATGACTCAACCTCTGCTGTTTCACTTTTGACTTTTTATAATTTGTCTCTTGTGAAACTTAATTGTTGGAAATCCCCTTTTATTGAATTTTTTTTTTTTCATTTTTCGGATTTGTTTAGCCAGAGATTGTCGTTATTTATAAAAAACACTTTCACAAAAATGACAGTAAATTCCAATGTTGTATGTCTCAAGGAGGAAGAGGAGAGTTTCTCTGGTGAGCAGGCAGCGACTAGTCAACCTTCTGAGCCCTCGCCAACACCAGCTCAGGCCCCAAGGAAGCACTACCGCAACAGAGAGCACTTTGCCACCATACGCACAGCTTCACTGGTGAGAACACACATTTATTCTTCCAAGCATCTTGCTTATCTCACTTACATTTGTCATTTGCCAGTGGTTGTGTTACTTAAATTGTTCTATATTTTACAAACTGCTTCCACATTTCTATTATATCTACACACTTGAGAATTTATTCCCCTCCACAAACACCAAGTCAAAATTCTACATCTTATCTTACTTTTCAAGTAATCAGAATCTAAATGTATCGTGCTGATTGTTTTCCTCTGTCTGTATTTTGTAGGTGACCCGTGAAATGCAGGAACATGAGCAGGACTCTGAGCTGCGGGAGCAGATGTCTGGTTACAAACGCATGAGACGGCAACATCAGAAGCACCTGATGGCCTTGGAGAACAAGCTGAAGGGGGAGATGGACGAGCACAGGCTGAGGCTGGACAAAGAGCTGGAGAGTCAGAGGAACAACTTCACCCAGGAGATGGAGAAGCTGCTCAAAAAACACCAGGCAGCTCTGGACAAAGATGTACGTGGAGACTAATAACTTTAGCCACAAAATAATAAATCTTAGGAGAAGTATAGTGAGCTACTGATATTGTAGCTTTTCCTTTTTTCAAAGTATGTCTATAACTCAACATTTATGTATGGTTTAGCTAAAGACGTTTACCAATGATGAGAAGAAGTTCCAGCAGCATATCCAGGTGCAGCAGAAGAAGGAGCTCAGCAGCTTCCTGGAGTCACAGAAGCGGGAGTATAAACTCCGCAAGGAGCAGCTCAAAGAGGTGCAACATTTTAACAGCACACATCTCCATTACCACCCCTGTTGATTTTGACTATAATTTTATGTTTTCACCAAAAAAAAAAAAAAAAAAACAGCTACACATAACTAGGCGCCATTTTTCATATTCATAAATGCCAAGCCTAATGCTTGTATACATCCATAAATCCTAGCAATGACAATTCCCTGACACACTGAAATAAAATGAATATCCATGTTGCAGGAACTGAGTGAGAACCAGTCAACTCCCAAGAAAGAGAAGCAGGAGTGGTTGTCCAAGCAGAAAGAAAACATCCAGCACTTTCAGGTCAGGAGCACATCGATCTATCTACACATTATGTACACTCGGCGAGACCAAATGGTGACTTTACAAAGGCCTGGCAATGAATTCACAGTCAATAGAATCTGTGACATTGAAAAAACCTGATTTCACAGCCAAGTTTTAATCAAGCCTAACTCTGCTTTAGCTTCCACGATCAGTGTTCCAAGACTTTATTTCATTCATACATATAAATTGTATTCCTGTATATTTTACAGTATTCAAAATAGAAGTACTGCCTGTAGTAACACAGTAGTTAAAGTAGTTTGTTCCTGTGTATAATAGAATAAATAATAGAATAAATCATGTTATGCCACTTGATGTCAATTCCCAGGCGGAAGAAGAGGCAAACCTGCTGAGGAGACAGAGGCAGTATCTGGAGCTCGAGTGTCGGCGCTTCAAACGCAGGATCCTCATCGCCAGACACAATGTGGAGCAGGATCTGGCCAGAGAGGTACTTAACCACATAAAGAGTACCTGCCAACACTCCTTCTTACTTTTGTGTTTGATTTAATTGAATTGAATGCTGTCACCTACTATTTTCACCTCTTGTTCAGGAGCTGAACAAACGGCAGACACAGAAGGACCTGGAGCACGCTATGCTGCTCAGACATCACGAGTCGATGCAGGAGCTGGAGTTCAGGCACCTGGGGACAATCCAGAAGGCACGAGCAGAGCTGATCAGGACCCAGCACCAGACAGAGCTCACCAACCAGTTAGAGTACAATAAAAGGAGGGAGAGGGAGCTGAGGCGCAAGCATGTCATGGAGGTCCGACAGCAGCCCAAGAGCCTGAAGGTACATGGACGTATTGATACAGTACTCTAACTGGTGCTAGTACAAACTACAGAAACTCCCTCTCTGAACATCTGCATTTCTTTTTCCTTATTCAGTCTAAAGAGCTTCAGATTAAGAAGCAGTTCCAGGAGACTTGTAAAACCCAGACCAGGCAGTACAAGGCTCTCAGGAACCACCTGCTGGAGACTACACCCAAGTCTGATCACAAGGCCGTGCTCAAGAGACTGAAGGAGGAGCAGACCAGGAAGCTGGCCATTCTGGCCGAGCAGTATGACCACTCTATCAACGAAATGCTCTCTACACAGGCTGTAAGTATCTAAAAAGAAGACCTAAAGAGTTTTAAAAAAACTTAAGTAACACTAAGAGTCTAACCAGGCTAAGCAATTTTTTGACACTGCCAACACTTTCCAAACAAAATCTCTCAAAAACTCTCAAAAAAAGTCTTCAAAACTCTAAAGTCAGAGAATCCTTAGATCAAAACTTTTAGGTCCTGCTTTATTGTTACTGAGGCATGTTAGTATATCATCCTTTTTTGTTAAGATGCAGGATTATTGAGTTCAAAGTCACCTTCAGTCATGACAGATGATAATCAGCTTTTCTGGAAGTTCTAAGATCTCTTTTCCTAAAAAGAAAAAAACTGTGTCACTGAAACTGAGACAAAAACAAAAATGATACTTACAAACTTTCCCTCTTTATGTCTTTCTTTTTCTTCTTCTTTCTCAGCTGCGATTAGATGAGGCTCAGGAGGGGGAGTGTCAGGTTCTAAGGATGCAGCTGCAGCAGGAGCTGGAGCTGCTGAATGCATACCAGAGCAAGATCAAGATGCAAACAGACGCTCAGCACGATAAGGAGAGGAGGGATCTGGAGCAGAGGGTCTCACTGCGGAGGGCTCTGCTGGAGCAGAAGGTAAGAGAGGCTGTGGACTTGTGTCAGAACTAGTGTCAACAGACTAGAGTGACAGAGACACAACAAAGCTATGTTTTACATTTTGGTCTTGAAACTGACCTTTTGTTGACATTAATATACTCTGTCATTAAGCTGAAGACGATTCAGCCTGTTTAATTTCTTTTAGTCGATCCCTTGAGTGGGCTGTCATGGTTTTACATATGGTTTGAGGGTGGTAGTCTATTTGAGTTCTGAGTTATTTTACTTTTATTGTTAAGGTTGAGAAATGTTGCTGCTTCTGTTTTGCAGTAAAATAAAAAAATCTAGTTGCATGGTTAATTTTTTGTTCTATTAACCAAGAGCTTCCTTTCAAAACAGACTAATTTAATTCTTGCACTATCACTTATTTATCTTGAATTGTGTTTTTCTCACCAGATTGAGGAAGAAATGCTCGCCCTGCAGAACGAGCGCCTGGAGCGAATCCGCTCGCTGCTGGAGCGCCAGGCCCGAGAGATTGAAGCATTTGACTCAGAGTCCATGCGGCTGGGCTTCAGCAACATGGTGCTCACTAACCTGGCTCCTGATTCCCAGGGAGGCTGGGGTGGAGGAGGCGGAGGAGGCCAGGGGGCTCAGGGGGGAGGGCACTGGCCCGGAGGAGGTGGAGGAGGTGGCCACCACAGTCATCACCACCAGGGGGGCTCCAGTTCACAGCAGCCCTGGGGTCACCCCATGCTGGCTGGAGGCCCGCCGCCCTGGAGCCTCCACCACCCTGGAGGAGGGAGTCAGAGGGGGAGCGGAGGAGGAGCAGGAGGGGTGAGGAACAGCCCACAGGCTATGAGGAGGACGTCATCAGGGGGGAGGAATGAACAGGGCATGAGCAGGAGCGCCAGCATCACCTCTCAGATATCCAACGGATCCCATCTCTCGTACACCTAGAACATACACCCACACCCACACACACACACACACACAAACAAACAAACAACACAAAAATTGTCTTAAAAGTCAAATTCTTGTGCACAGAGGTGACACTGTATACGCATACACACACAAATACACACACACACCATGCATGCACCACACAAACTATTTACATACACTTGTGATTTCCCACAGTATGTCTGACGCACACTTCACAGTATTGGAACATCTTCCAGCAGCAGCCTGTGGAAACCCAAAAGTCTCAGGCCTCATGCAGTCAGCCACAATGCAGCAGTGTCATTGTTACTGTAGCTTATCACGCTGTTTCATGTGTATATACTTTTGCCATGTTAGTCTTTGTTGCCATAGACCCAAAGTAGTACTTTCATGTTACAAGTCTGCTTGCAGTACAGTTTTACACATATGTAGGGTTAATCTGCTGCTTTCAGATGTTTTGTCAGAACAGTTTGGAACATGTGCAATTTTTGAGAATCGCATTTAAAAATGTGCCTGTGTGCAAATTCCTTCAAACCATCCACAACTAAAGATTTGACAGAACGTTTGAGATTGTCTCTGTGCAGCTGCAGGCAAGTGAGAAGGCAGAAGGTTAAGTAGGGGTTTGACTTAAGATGGGTGATAGAGGAGCAGACAGTTTTCAAAACAAGCTGAATAGGTATGGAACGAGAACAAAAAGATAACGAAGGTTGTTGCAAGTGAGTACCAGGAAGTATCTCTAACTTTAAAGCCAGGAGCACATAGACAGTCGTGGTGTCATGGAGGACTAACAGTATAAAATCTTTCATTCCAGTCTGAGAAGCTAAAACTCCACCAGAAATTAAATCTAACCGGTGAAATCACCAGATGCAGTATTGAATTTAAAAAGAAGCTTATTCTCAGTCCTCAGTGCTTAAGACGGCATCTGTTCTCTGTTGTTCTCTGTTGGTAGGAGTTATTGTTTGATTAGAGCAAAGCTGCAGAGATGCCAAAGGTAAGGGTCAAATTTGTCATTATTATTATCCATGCCAACATAGTGTTAATGTATTTAATGAGATTGTGCCAGTGATGTCAGTGGAAGTTCAGTGTAATACTACGTATGCGGCCAAGTAGATGCATTTGTTGCTGGATTGTTGTAGAGAAAAGGGGAGTCATTTCTCGTGCACGCTCAGCCTTACTGGCTCGACTCTTGGGTTTCCACAGACCTCTGCTCTTCACTCACATGCCCAGTGGACATGCCCTCGTGGCAGGGATGGGTTTTTTTCGGCAGCGCCTAACCTCCTACTTTTAAACTTTCAAAGTGGTGTTCACTCTTCACTTGTTTGCAGTAATTTCCAGGTCTAATCTGGCACCTTGTTGGTCAGTGAAAGTGATGCACTACGCAGAAAAACACATTGTATGACCAATTGAACCATGGCTGTTGGCCTACCTCAAAAAATACTCAAGTAGAGCTTCACCACAAGGTGTCGTAACTTGACAATGACTTGCACTTTGGCACAGGCCTTCCACACTAAATGTTAATCAGACACACACACATACATACATAGAAAAGTTATTAATTTGACAGTATGTCTCTTTGCACACTTGGTTGATGAATGCATGTACAGGGGTCAGTTTTATGAAAAAAAGGGTTAGGGACATGAGTGAAACAAAGGTGCACTTAGCAGCAGTTGGCTGTGAATGAGCAACAGGCTCAGCAGCGTTTGTGTCAGGGCAGCAAAATCCATCTCTGTTGCCTAAAATTACCCTTGTGTGTTGTTTTTTTTAATTTTCAAAAGCTGATTTTATGGGGAAAGAAATAGTGAACAGGCAGAGAGTGTGAAAGAGGAGCTTTACTCGCCCTCTGCTGGTTGGGGACTGCTGAATGTCTCTGTGGGTGGATGGGCGGTGATGCTGTGATCTCCGCTGCCATGCCCCTGCAACCTTCCCCCCGGTCTGACACCCCACTCTGTCTCACCCACGGTGACCCCGATGTCATGTCAAGTTCTGACTGCCGATCTCCCCGCATCCCTCCACCTCCGTTTCCTCTCCTCCTGAGCCTGGTGTGGTTTTCACCTTCCTCCCTGATCTATTTGGAAAGAGCTCTTCAAGTGAAAGTCTATTAAAAAAAAAAGGATTATAGAGAAGTAGAGATAAAGGTGGAAATTAAGTCTTATTGTAAAAATGCAGAGATTATGCATTCTATGACTTTCAGAGGTGGAATGTACAGGAAACCTGTTAATATTGTATATTTTGAATTTGAAAATATAAAAATCTAATTGACAAATCAAAGACAAATTAACTTGTTGTGATGCTGGTTGTAGACCAGCAGTATTCAGATGAACCATTTACAGCTGCTGAGTTTTCACTGTCGTTCTTGCAGCTGCGAGTTCTGAAACCTGTTACATATTCTGTTGTGAATAATAACACAACTCTAGATCAGATTGCCTCAAGTACGTGGCAACGTTTTGTTTTATGCTGAATGAGGATGATTTTGCACATAATTTGAAATGTAGTTAGGTGTAGCCTTTGTTTCAGCAATGGCTATATTTTACTGACATTATGATACCCAATCTAGAAGACTTGCCTGTCTCTTTAGGTTTTTTTTCATGGCTTTTAGAAGACTCTCACACATTCAGTCAAGGTTATTACGTAGAAAAAGAAAGAATTGTCTTTAAAGATAAAAAGAAAATCTGAAAACCTGCTGAATATTAAAATATTTGG
Organism: Acanthurus lineatus; assembly: GCA_029814665.1. Lineage (NCBI taxonomy): Eukaryota > Metazoa > Chordata > Actinopteri > Acanthuriformes > Acanthuridae > Acanthurus > Acanthurus lineatus. The sequence goes on from JAPZDV010000006.1 coordinate 13,857,000, forward strand.
CTGCATAAACAATATTTACTGCATTCAACAAACTAAAATTGTTTCCAAATTCTTGCACAAAACAGTAAAAAGTTTATCTTTTGTTTAATATCATAAAGGGTTACCTTTAGGTGTCGTGAGGTCACACTAATATTATTTGGACTTTTATTTTTGATATATGAAACATGAGCCCTCTTTTGTTGTGATTCTTCACAGTTTTTTTTCACTGCACTTGAGTATTTGCCATTTTAAAAGCTGACAACCCTGCGCTCAGAACTTACAGGGACAGGAACTTATCCTGTTGTTTTTATCAGCTCAGCGATGAAAACTACAAAAAAACAGAATGTGGTGTTCCCACTTCTCTCTTCAGCCAGTATGCCATTTTACCCATTTTTTATCAACCCTTTTCAGTTCTGTAGTGTTTTATTTCCTTTTTATGCCACAAAGGCTCTATATAATTTCCAGCTGATGTCTGCAGAGGGTCAAACAAGTGGCAGATTTTTAGATTTTCTCTTGTGTTTACTAGAACTCCCAGGTGTTTTGCGAGGCAGTCGGAGCAGAGTCTAGCTTTAGACCTTGGTCACTCTGAACTGGATCAGTTGCACTGATTGCACAAGTGATTGACCAGATTAAAGAGTCTACTGTGATCCCCCTCAGTGTGCTGAGGGACAGCTGCCATTGGCTGAAAGTAGGCGGGAGGCAGGGTAACGTCTCTGTACAGTCTGTTTATCAGTATTCCCTTTATCTCTCCTGTCATTTGGTGGATCTTGCTGTTTTATTCTCCGTAGTCCAGAGACCTGTATTAAACTGTATTAAATTGTATAGATTGTGCAAAAAGCTGAATGTCGCATAGCAGAAGAGAAAAGCTATTCCTTACAGATGACAAAGTGATTTAAAATGTATAAAAGAAATTCAGAAACAAAGTTTAGGGGATAAATGTAATATTTTGTTTGTAATTACTATTTTTTGTTGGAAGAGGGCTACTGGATAAAGAATCATCTGTAATAAAGTAATTTTAATATTTTTTTGCTCCATGTTGTTTTTTTTTTGTGACGAGCACAACAAAGTTACAAGTATTAAAAGCTTTAAACATCAGCATTAATGATTTCATTCTTAATACAGTTTGTTATAAATATATGAGGTATTGCAATGCAAAGTTTTTTTTATTAGTGCTGCATTACAATGATGTAAAACAGAAAATCATCACTTTTTAAAAAAGGCATTAAATTTTATTCTAAATGTTGCATTTTGTTTAGATTTTGCATATTAATGGATGTAATTTATCAAACTTGTCTACTTATTTTCTGTTTCAGCACAAACTTACAATGGTCACATAAAAATATATCTCAAGATAAAACCAAAAAAGTAAGTAAGTATACATTTTGCGAAACAAAACAATATCCGTTGTGCCATCTGTTTATATCTGCACATGATTGGAGGCATCAGGGTGCAGCAGCTTAATGCCCTTCCTCCTCTCTCGCCTCTTCTTCCTTACCACCTCACAAGTCCTCAGCAGAGCCACAATACCCTTGTCTCTCAGTGACAGATGATCTCCAGTGAACTGCTAAATGTCTCCATGATGTCCACACAGCATTCCTGACAGTGTCTGGAGTTGAGGGTCTCCTCTGGGTCAGGAGGTCAGTCTCGGCCTGGTCAGATGCCACAGTGCTGAAACGCAGTGGGTTTGCAGATGAGCCTTGGACCATCTGAGACCTGACCTGACCCAGACAAAACATCCTTCCCGGGTGACCATCCATGTTCTTTTATTCGTGTCTGGTGGCTGCTCTAAGATCAGGCAAATAATGATGCACAGTCTCCAGACTGCAGCTCTGACAGTCAGCCTGATCCAACAACGTGCACTGAGCGTCGGAGACAGCAGCAGCAGCAGAGGCAGTGATGGAGTTTGTAAGTTGTGTCAGATTACTTTAAAATGATTAGTATTAGCGTAAACTACACACACATTCACACAACACTGAAGAGAAGCTCAAGCTAAAATGGTTTGTCTCACTAATCATAGGAAATAATAATAAAAGAACTAATTGGACAGCAGAAAACTCTTTCTTCAGCTTCTTTTAAAAGTAACCTTACAGTAGCATTACATTTTTATCTCTACAGTCTGCATGTTATCTGCCTCTAGTGTTCGATATTAGTGCGCGTGTGGTATATTCTGTAGTGGTGCTGTGAGGATGTGGATGAAGAAGTCTCCGCTGACACTGACTTGATTGTATACAA
>JAPZDV010000006.1:13859310-13873878 GCA_029814665.1 Acanthurus lineatus
TGGAACTCTGTGAAAAACACCACTTAGAAAAAGTGTGTTCAACTATGTAAAAGTTAACATCTATGGGGCAATAACATCATATACTACACCCGCATGGTTTCTGTTTTATCCTCAGCCCCTGTCAATACATGCATGTTATTACAAGCAATGTGGTCACAGCATCGAAGATGCTTTTACAAATCTGCGTCTGTCTTCATGGGAAATGAAAGCAGATACTTGTTTAAACAAACTGCTTGAGGTGAAACTGAATGTGATAATGGAAGAGATATGAAGGGGAAAGTTACTTTTTTCCACAATCTTTGGAAAACGTTTACACACAACAAAGTCATAATCATGTTATTATTACAAAAAGAAACAAGTTAACAAAATTATTTGTAATATAAATCTGCATCTATGTTGATGTTTAGACACAAAAAATAAGTTTTTATTATTTAGTACCAAAACAATTTAGAAACTGTTTTGGTTTTGATTTTTAAGAAGATACAAGAAACTTAACCGCACAACAGTGAATGTTTTTAATTTTTACAAAGTAAAAACTTCAAATTCAATTTTAATTGAAAAGAAAACCAAAAGTCAGATCCATGTTTGTGTGCATTTAACATGATGACAGTAAGAAGAGAAACAGTATTTTTAACTACAACGATGCGTGTTAATGTGAATAATTCATGATTCATGATGATGAAATATGAGCTGATCAGATATTAACTTGATAAGAACTGAACTTTCTGACTAACACTGTGTTTAACATCAACAAGCTGTGTTTTTAATGTGTTGTTGTGCAACAATGTCCTCAGGGTTGACTGCACTGTGTCTCTTGATTGCACAGAGTTGAACTCTCGGGTTTCGTCAGGACATCGCTGAGAGAACAATCTTACTTACAATTGTCATTTTTTCAAAATGATCACCTCTTCATCATTATGTTTACTGCTAGCATTTGTTTAAAATCACTGTTAAAGATAAAGCGCAGTGAGCTCAGTGTATACTCAGTGTTAGTACATTATATCATGCACCATTAACCCAATGTATGGTAATACAAAAAACTAGAAAAAACTCATTTTCTTTTCTATTTTTCTGTGTTTTTTTCTTGATCAATATTAATAAGCACCAAATAATAAAAAATTAAAGACAAATGCATAAAACAAACACTGATACTAATAAAAACGGTTCTATTGTTTCATATTGGCGCAGCAGAGAACAAAAATGACTCTTTCCTGAACTTAACAGAGTGAATACAGTGTTGATTTTCTCATCAATCATGGGACAGAGTTTCCAAGAAATAGCACCCCTCCTTTAACAGAACCTCCAATGTGGGTTGAAGTAGGTAAACCAGTTTGGTCACCCATCACAGAGACAAAATATAATTAATACAAAAGTCATACAGGTAATACCAACTGCAGATATACTCCCACAACGGTTTTCACATTAACATGCATGCAGATTAAAGCTTTAGAGCTTTAATGTTCATTTCCTTTCCATGCCAAGTTTAACCTGCCTTTTAGGGGTACTTGAAGATGATACACCCTGAAATACTGTTGCTGTAGATTTCTGATCATGAGATAACAAAACACAACAAAGTTTTCCTCTTTGACCTTAAAGATACAACCTCAGTTTACATCTGTACTTTACTTGCCTGCAGTGGTTGCCTTGGTTTGTGTTAGTGTTTATTTATTACAGTTCTTGCCAGTCAGAGTCTTTTTGTTTATAAGAATTTAGGATGCTATCCACAAGTCATGCTAATAACCAGTGAGTTGGTATCAGCCACACCCTCAGAGAATTTACCGAGTACACTGATGTGTCCGAAATGTCCTGGAGAGTCTTGTGTTGTCCTAAAAAATTCATCATTGCCCTAAATCATCAAACAGAGCTCCTCAAAAAAAGGATTACTTGACATTTTTGAAGTGAAAGGACAAAGTTATGTGTAGATCACATTAACGCTTAAAGGTAGCCTCATGGACCAGAGTCCTTTGTGTCAACAGGCTGCTCTAGTTGTGTTGTGGAAATGTTGTTAAAACACCCTCCTATCATATTACAAGGCAGGACATGCAGGTTGGATGATATTACACCATAGTAGTCTTAACTCAAGACGATGCCAACTTAACTGTTTCTCTCAGTGTGAATATAAGTCACAGCTGGCTGGTAAGTTAATTATGTGTTCTTGATTAGATTTACAGGTTTAAATTGTTTTACTCCTAACTTGTTCTAAACCGTAAAATAATGTTAAACTGGTTAGCACGTCTGGTTCAGTTGCTGAAGTTCACATGCTTGCTTGCACGTTTTTTCTAAGGTTTAAGGTTGGTGATCAAACTCTGGCTGCTGGCTTGATATGCATTTCCCATAGTTGAGCACAAAGAAAAGAAAAAAATGAAATACAATTAAAAAAAACTGTAATAATAATTTTAAAACAGAGCATTAAAGAGTGTCCTTGTCTTTATCAGCCAAATCTTCACTAAAATAACCTCTGAAAAGAGTGGAAACACTCTTTACTGGAAATACAGATTCAACATCATTAGTAATCATATTGATTATTTCAAATGTTAGCTAAATCACTATTTTTGTTTTAAAATAAAAAAAGTCTTATTCCAGAAGTAAAATGTCTCCATCAATTTCATTACCGAACAGACAATGACATGACATTCATGTTGTGTATTACTAACACTCCCATACCAAATCAACAGGTAGAGCAAGTCCTGCGTGACCCCACCCCTTTCTGTGGAGCTCTGTTTTCAGTAATGCTCAGGTGTACAGCGCAGCATCAAGACACAAGGTAAGGTGCTCTTTAACTTGTATTAATATGAAATGCTTGAAAGATAGATGGAAGATAGATATTATGATATGCAGATCGCATATCCACATTCAGTTAATGTTGTTCATTTCTTCTGGTCTAAAAGTATCATGCATTTTAAAGCAAAAGAAAAATAAAAGATCTTTGAGAAAAATGGTACCAGAAAAAGTGCATTTGAGTTTTTTGTCAACTCAAAGACTCCTTTCATACTCAAGAAATAGTGTGAGTTTAAAGAATTGAGATGGATTTAAATGTTAAGGCAGAAATAATGACTATTTTTAACAGTCCATGTTTTAGCATTTAAATAAAAAATTAATCGGATATTAAGTAAATAATAGATATTTTTGACATATGATGAGAAGATTGTACCAGAAGTTTATGGGAAGCTTCCTGATTGCAAATTAGGTTTGCACCTATAAGTTGTTGTATGAGTGTGGCCTGGTTCTCAGGGTGTTCATGTAATTATGGCATACATCATTAAGGTGCTCCATTAAATTAAGTTTATTGCTTGAAGTTTTAAGTCTAAAGCACTGCTTGCATTAAAGTGTGTTGGTAAAATGCTAACAAGTGAGTTTTAGATTCATAACTAGTAAACATCATGTGTCTCATAGCTGACAAAAGTCCATTTCGCTGGGTTAGGGTTGAATGATGCTGAATAATGAACTAAAAGACCAATAACTGACCCAATCTACCAGATGATCAATAGCTGATTGCAAATGAAATTAAATATATCTGTTTCTTTCTTTTCTCTGACTTTTCCACAGGTTGAGTCACAATGTCTTTGAGGCTGGCTTTTTTGTGTTTCCTGCTCCTGCATACTGGAGCTCATGGGTTTGGGATACTACCTGGAAAGTCTTTGAATCACATGGAAATCACAGAGAGAGCGATTTTAAATACAGCTGTGCAAGTGTGTCGCGCTCTGGCCCAAGCTGAAGGGACAGACTTCACTCTTCCTGTAAGAATTCTGTTCAGTAAGGTTTATTTCATCATAAATAAGTGCATCTCTTTTAGATATGCCAATATGATATTATTGTATCTGTGTGTGTGTGTGTGCAGGCACAGCCTTTCACTGCTGAGGCTGTTGCTGCAGCCTGTGGTGCACCAAAATCATCCAAGAGTTTCCACCAGGCCATTAACGTCATCACACTCAGGAATTTGCGGGTGGACCTCCGTCATCCGATGAATGCAAGCTTCCACTTTGATGATGAAATGTTTATCCAAGGAAGGAGAATCATCACAGAGGGAATATCTGCTATCAAAGCCAGCAACAAGCAAGAAAACTTTGAGGCTGCAAGGGAGAAACTGGGAGAGATTTGCCATCCTTTACAGGTATCAATTGGTGTTTTTTTTAAGTTTCACTAATGCTTTTTATAACTAGTTTCAAAGGGACTCTAATAGATTATCAACTTTTTTCTTTTCTTGTCAACTTGAAGGACTTCTACAGTCACAGTAACTGGGTGGAGCTGAGAAGAAAATTCCCAAACTCTAACCTGATAAGATCAGGCACCAGCATTGGTAACTTGGCAGGTAAACAGATGTTATGATCATGTGTCACCTTTCTCTGTTTTGTTTGTGTTGGCAGACAATGATGAGGAATGCAGTATGCATGTGAATGCAGGGAAACGATCTCACACATAACCACATAATTAAAATGCTGACTGGTACTTCCACAGAGAAGAGCAGAGCAACATGCCGTAACTGTGACGGAGACGACTGCACGAACAACATCTTGGACGACATCATAGCGGATGAGATCCTGACCTCTGGATATTTTGGTGTTGTGCCTTTAGTGTCAACCAAACCAAAGGGTTAGTGATTCACTCAACCACTCATGCCACAGCGCTATTCTTCCATCATGATCATGAATCACATCAACCTTCATGCAGTCATCTCTGAATTCAGCATCCTTCTTCTTTAAGCTGTTAGAAAGGGGCTCCTTCACCCAGGGGTGCCTGCATGTCTTTGTGAACCTCCTTGGCTGAAGAGATGTTGGTTGATATTGTAAATATTTTTCAGTCAGTGCTGGCTTGCAATTTTAAAAGACTCAAACAGGAATATCACACATTTTTTTAACTTCAAACTGAGTTTTACTGCAGGTGTAGCAAGATCAGGCCCCAAAATAATCAATCACCCCCTCTTTTTTCTGCTCTGTTTCACATTATTTTACCCTTTTTTGTGGTTCTTTTTTACTCTGTTTGTTTCTTACTCCCTTGATGCTTTGTTCTGTGCTACTGGCGTTATTATCTTCTTTACTACTCTGTTCTGCTGTAGCTTTTATTTTTCTGTGTTTTTTATTTTCTTCTGTTTGTAATAAGTTCCTCTTTTCTGACTTCCGTTCCCCTTTAATCTCGCTTTGTTATGGTGTGATGTTCAGTCTGCCCCACTTTTCTCTTCTGTTCCACTTTTTTTTCTCTCTGTCAAGCCAGCTCTTTGTTATTTTCTCCCCACATTTCATTGTTAACTTAAAGTTTTCTTATGTAAACCTTCTTGGGGGTCATGTCTCTATTATGTCTCTATGTTTTGGGAACTTGATATTCTCTATTGACAGGATACCCCTTCCCAAACACAGCCTTTTCACCCTGCTGCTGTCTAGCAGGAGATAAAGAAATGTGTGTTTCCATACCACGTAACTAAAGGGCAGTTTTTTTTACTCAGACTGTGAGACTTCCCAACTCATCCTCTGCACTCAAATATCAAAAAAAAATATTTTATGAGCTTTATAAATCCTAAATCAGTATATCCAATTTTCAGTTAGTAGCTTGAAGGGCCTACAAACTACATATTGTTATAGAACCTCATATTGTAAAAGGGTAATGAAATATCTTGAATCATGCAGAAATGTTTCTCATGCATTGCACAGTGTCCCAATTCCAACAATGCAAATATATTATTTACTAACCTAACATGCACGGCTTTTAAAGCCAGTTTTATAGTAACAAAGTCAACAGTTTACATCCACTTGTTCTGTTAGTTTCATTAAGAGCTGATTAAAATCAGCAGCCATCTGTAATGCAATGTTTCACTTTTTTAGTGTCACATTATCTGTGGGGTTATAATCAGATTTCAGCTTCAAATGTGCCCAAAGTTACAGCAGGAAAATTTTAAATCAGAAAAATCAACAATAAGTTTCAGTCCTTTTGCTGGCCCACTATTTTAATATTATTTTAGTTATTTATTGCTGGTTTGCTCGATGATGTATCAACTCATGCTGAAATTTATCTCCAATGTTTTTATTTTAGCCACAAACTGACTGAGCTCACTGTGAGATCTTTCAGTGGACATTAAATTATGATAAATCTGTGCTGTATTTGAACATATCCTGATACAGTTAGGATACACATCCACTGGCTGGTTGTGGTTGACAGACCAGATTTGTTTCCATTCATTTACAGCTGTTGCATTGGAAAATTTGTCTTTGCATCCTAAACATCTCTGTGAAGGCTTTATTTCCCTTCATTATTGTACCATCGCCACATTTTTTCATGTGTTTTGTGTCTTGTAGACATCTTACAATCCTCCTTTTACTCACAGATGGAAGAATCATGGACCTTTTTGCTTTTTAGTCTAGTTATTGTACTAAGTCAGCCGTATGCACTGCGCCACCCTCATCTCCAAACGGTCACATCATGACTGTCAGCTGCTCTTAATACTGTCATGAGAGGATTCAAGTTAAACCTTTATCTAATTGTGATGCAGAACTTAAAGGTTGAGTTGTATATAATGATCTACAGAAATAAAAGGGAGCTTTTAACCAGTTGAGAGCTCCTCAGAGAAGTCTAATATGATTTGAAATGAAACAAAAATGTGTATTTGTCATCTTTCTCTCATGCCTGTTTGTTGAAAAGGGAAATGCAGCCATGGAGGAGCAATTGATCAAACAAGTACCATCGAACCAAAAGGTGGGATCAACAAAGACACTTTTGACTCCAGTCATGGATATCTCCACACCGATGCAGCAAATCTGGCCACAGCTGCAACCAGCGAGCTGCTGGAGGACATTCGAGGGGCTGCTGGTGACAGACAATTCCTCCAGTATGAAACTCTCTGCATTTGTCTGTTATGGACTGGAAGAAGGTGTAGAGTAGTTCAAAGTTATTGTTTTTTTTTCCTCTCTTTGGTTCATTTGTCTCTCTCTGCCCCTTCAGGATGGTAGGAATCTCCAAAGGATCCAGTAAAGCTCTTTGTTTTGTGATCGACACCACAGAAAGTATGAAAGACGACATTGAAGCGGTGAAAAATGCCACTTCATTTATAATCAACAGTGAAGTGGGGACAGATAATGAGCCTGCAGTGTACATTCTTGTACCCTTTAATGATCCAGGTAGGACCTTTAGGAGGCTACAAACTTGCCAAATTATTTATTTGTGTATGAAAAGATTCTCTTTTCTGTCCAGTAGTTTTTTTAATCTAAAAATGAAATATAAAAATTTACAGATTTACAATGTGTAATCCTGAAATGGTGAAGATTAGGACAAAACACATATATCTCTTCTACCTCCTTATAAACCCCAGATTTTGGGCCGCTGATAAAGACTACAGACCCAGCAGTCTTCAAGACTGTCATTGATTCACTCTCAGCATCTGGAGGAGGAGATGAGAAGGAAATGAGTCTTTCAGGGCTTCAGGTGCTGTGATGTGTCGCTTCTATTACTTTCAAAATCTGTTCCCCAATAATCCTGCTGATTTGCAGACGGTTTGAGGTAAACTAACTCATGCTCTCCTCCTCCTCCTCCTCATGTAGCTGGCTTTAACGAGTGCCCCTTCAAATTCTGAGATCTTCCTCTTCACGGATGCACCTGCAAAAGACAAACACCTGAAAAGCACAGTGATCGCACTCATAGAGCGAACCCAGACTGTGGTATTTACTGTTGTAGCAGTCACTGTGTTATTTTTATGTTGAATATTTTATTTTAACAGTATAAAATGCTGGTTTGTGATGAACCTTTGTGAACTTATCTAACTAGCTGTAGCTTCTCTTTTAGTTGAGATCAATAACATGCCTGAGTCTGTTAATTAATCTGTAGATTAATACATTAGTGGATCTATACAAAAAGAGAGAGAGAAAAAGAAACTTAGTAACAATTTTAATAATGAATTAATGTTTTCAATGTGTTTTAGGACAAATTACTACAGAAAAAGGGGGAAAAAGAGAAAAAGGGTCCTCTCAAAAATGTTACTGTATACTTCACTGATTTGGTTTACCTGTTTTCATTTCCCATTTCTCTTTCCAGGTGAACTTCTTGATTTCTGGTCAGACGGTGCTCAACCGTAGGAGGCGGAGTGATGAACGGCAAAAACATCACAGGATAAAAGCATCAGATGCTCAGCTGTACAAAGACCTGGCTCAGGCTTCAGGAGGTCAGGCTATTGAAATCACAAAGAGTGAGCTCCCAGATGCCATCAGCATCATAACGGCATCAACCATCGCCTCTACGGTAAGATCTCACACTCTTACCACTTTTTAGTTTTTTTCAATTTGAGAATTTCTGCTGTCTCATCTTTTTAATGTAAATTTATAGGTGACCATGCTGCAGGCAGCCAGGAGTCCAGGAAGAGCAGATACTTTCCCTTTTTTAATTGATGACACAATAACAAACCCAACAGTTTTTATCACTGGACTCTCCTTCAGCTTCACTCTCATCAGCCCCGCAGGTAACACTGCCCTTAAACTCTTAATTTACACTGCACTTAAGGCTTTATATTTGTTATTGTAGCATAAGTACATCATAAAGTTCATTTTGATTCATCACAATATAATTTCAGAACACTGGTGGTCTCTGTTTTTCCTTTACTCAATGTTTTACACAAGCATTTTTTATGGAATTAGATTAACTGTACAGCAAATAAATTATATTCATTCATTCATTGTTTTTATAGTTATTGCACTGGTGCAAAAAAGAAAATGGCACTGAAAAAAAGCCTCTTATATATTAATTTTAAGATAAATCTTCAAGTAAGGTTTTGTTTGCTATATGGATCCACAGAGTTTGTAGGAAAGATGGTCTGTTTATGTTATAGCTACTTAGTCACTTACTCAAGCAGTAGTTTGCAGTTATGTTCTCTCAATGTTTCCGTGTTTGACAATAATAAATACATCACATGTTATTATCAGTGTTTTGGAAAATTAATTCTTATTTATAAAACAGTTTTCTTCTCATTTTTGTCTTGTGTTTGAAGGAGAATCTCAGCAGAGTTCCGACACGACAGGATCACTGATCACTGAGTCAAAGTCAGTGGGAAACTTCATGACTCTGAGGCTAAAAAAGCTGGCTGGACTGTGGGAAATTAAAATGGAGTCAGCTAATCCCTACACCCTGAAGGTCCTAGGTGAGAACTTCATACTTAAATAATTTTGGTCACAGTATGAACATTTGGTTTGTTAAAGCAACGTTAGCTTTAGCAGTGACAGGCAAAAATTCCTCCCTTTTTTGTGTCTAAAACAATCTTAGGTTAGATTTGAATCTCAGTGTGTGTTTTCTTTTTTGCTCCCTTATGTTTTTCATGTGCTGGAAATTAACAGCTGCCACGATTAGTCATTTTGTCCCTTCAGGCTTTTGTCTCTTATCCACTTCTGGCTTAAAAGCCTTGAGCTGAAATTACCAAGATGCTCCTTCTTGAAAAACCGGCCAACGTCAGGTTTAATTTCTGCTCTGCTGGCTTTTATTGTTGTTGTTGATTTATCAGGGTTTTTTAATGTGTGTTAGTGGCGAGAGGAAGGAAAGAACAGAAAAGGATGCAGTGTAACAATATTTTGTTTATTGAGCTTTATTTCAATTTTTTATCTGCAGGTCAGAGTCCCATTGACTTCCTCTTTGACTTTGTGGAAGAATCGCAGGGCCTGTTCAAGGGATTTGATGCTCTTGACACACGTCCCAAAGCTGGTAAAGGAAACAGTTCTCATGCGATTTCGATGAAATGTTGATGTAACATAACATCATCAAGTCAGACAGAACTCTTTTTCTTTTACTTTTAAGGTTCCAACGGCAGCTTGTTGGTGACTTTAATCGCAAGTGACTCAGCTAAGGTGACGGAGGTCGTACTGGTTGAATTGTCGGGTTCAGAGGAGATTAAAGGAGTTGTGGAGCAACAAGAGGGCGGCAACTTCTTAGTTCAGGTTGACAGGATGCCATCGATGGAGTTTGCAGTGCGGGTGAAAGGGGAGGATTTAAATGCTGACTCCAGAGTTGCAGTAGCCTTTCAAAGGCAGTCATCAACCAACTTCAGACCCTCCAATTTGACCATTACTGTGAGGACCCAGACCATTACAGTAACATCGCCGTAAACATGTGCAGACATGCATCAACTAAAGTTTATCGCTAAAAACAATGACTTTGTCTGTTTCTCTTCATATTCAGGCGGATTCAAACAGCATCATGGAACCAGGAACGCCTTTCTCTGTTCCTTTCTCAGTGTTAAGTGATGGAGTTGGGGGAAACTTCACCATCCGAGCCACAAACAACCGACGTTTTGACTCCACATTTCCAGCCAGCTTATTTGTGGAACCTGGAAACAGTGCTAATGGTACAGTGACCCTGTCAGCACCTCTCAACACCCCATCAGGCGCTGATGTCACCCTGACCATTGAGGCTGAGGCTCCGGGGGGCAACGATACAAACTATGTGGTTCTGCGATTCTCCATTGTAAACACGGTAATGCTGTCACTGAAATTCACATTACTTAACTGATTTCTTTGGTTACACTTTGTAATTTCCTTGAAAATTTTCTGGAAAGAACAATGGAGCTTATAATTAGGTTGTGCAGTTAACTTAAGTTGTACCAGTTAGATACCTCCCTGTTTTCCTTTCCTTATAATGAATAATAAATAAGATAAGTCTTTTTAGAAAACTTGTCGAAAACTACTGTGAAATTGCTAAAAATCAAACCAGTAAACTAAAGCACTGACTTCTGCCTCTCTGAATATCTTTACTCTCCCCTTTGTTTGTGAACCCTCTGATGTAAAACCTGACTTCGTCCACCTTTCTTCTCCTCATAGGTGACTGATTTCTCTCGACCTGTGTGTGAACTACTCACCCTGCAGTCCAACTGCTCTGAAACAAACTGCAGCTTAGATATGTGGAGGCTTACTGCTAAAGTGAGCGATGGGGCTGAAGGGATGGGTGTTGACCGTGTTAGCCTCAAACAGGGCAATGGCACCATGAACACCAGCCTGGCCGCTGGCAATGAGAACATAACGCTGGTGACCTACAGTGCTCCCTGCTGCTCGGGTGTTATGGAGCTGCTGGTTGTGGATCGGGTGGGTAATGTTGGCTCCTGTACCTACATTGCCATGAAAAGGCCACCATCTGCCTTCTCTTTCTCCACCATAGTCACACAATCACCTGTTACTTGCTTAAGCATAGTGGCATTAGGACTCCATATACTGAGAGAACTTGGCATCCAGTAACTCAGCGTTGCAAGTATTTAAACTGTATTAATCTATATGTTAAGATTAAACTAAGTGAAATGAAAAAGGTTACCTGTAGTGGCAAACCTACAACTTAAAGGCAATTTCAGCTTAGTGCAGGTTTTACTGTGCAATTAATTAATGGTTGAGTTTATGGTTCATTCTCATCAGTCTCTTATCAACATAGTTTGCAGCAAACCATAGTTTTTATGAAAAGTCTGATGCAGTTGCACCTAAATTCAACAGGACAGGCTCATTTTCAAATATGAATTAAAAAGAAAAATCTCCATTTTTTCTCTCAGACACTGGGTTGTCCACATCGATGCATTGAAAGTGGGTATGCATTGCCCACTGGCAAGTCACATTGTATTGGTCTGGCCAGCTAGCAGCCAGTCATGAATGCACTAAAGCAAAAATTTGGAAAAAAAGAGGCATTTCTAAAGTCAGGCGAGCGCATTTGATTGCAGAGATGTTATGACCTTGTTGTGACAACGGATAACATCTATTACTTTCCCTCACAACTGCTTTTGTATTCTATTTATGCCACCTAGTGACCAAAACTGATTAATGCAGCTTTACAAGTCACACTGATTCTCTGGCTATGTGCAAACTTGTTCCCTGGCCATCATAGCACTAATAACTGTTATTATAAAGGTATTTTTTCCTATATAAGAGGGAGTCAGATGCATTATTTTCCTTCTATTCAGTGAATGTATTTAATTGTGTGTGTGCGCACTCCCAAATCTTAGAATTAAAAAATTCTGCACAGAGGTCCCCACACATGCCCATGGATATGTGTAGATGAGACCAGCTCAAATCTGTGTAGCCTCTCATATGTTAAGAGTATTCAGGTCCTCTCATTGGCAGGTGATCATTTCTCCTTAGTAAATATACTTTAAAAGGTTGTTACAAAATGACGAAGAGGCAGACATTTTTAAAAAACACTGTTTTTATTGTTGTTATCATGTGTCTAATGTATAATCCTTTACAGAGCACAAAACGTTTTGCTTTTCACATTTTGCTACAAGTTCGGCAATTTTTTTCTCCCATTTCCTTTATCACTATTTACATTTTTTGAAAAGTTTTCAGAGAGACTTATTTAAATAAACTGGTCAGTGACTGTCTGATATAGGACGAGGCAAATATGTGTGTTTAGATATGTATCTTTCATGGTGCACAGTTTAATCATCGCTTTGTAGTTTGGATAGTTTGTACATAGTTTGTACAGTTTATCAAGACCAAGTAATTGCAGAAAATCAACTTCTTGCATTTGAAATTTGCTACTCTTAGGACATACGTTCATTTCTCACAGGGTCATCAAGAAACTGATAGCAGTACTAACCATTTTTAGATCTTAAACCCAACTTGCATATATCCATCTAACCTACAGCTCCCTCACTTCACTTTTACACTCTTCTCATACCTTACAAATAACTGCGAAGGTCAAAATACCATGAACTATATTTTTGCCATAGTGTTAAAAGTACCAGTGTGAAGGCATCAGTGGCATCTAGTGGTGAGGTTGCAGATTGCACCCAGCTGATAATCTGTTCACTCACCCTCCTCTTCTGGGTGTGTAGAAAAGCCAATAGAAGCTACTGTTCTTATTTTCAGTTGATTTTTCAAAAATGAAAGCATAAGTATTAAAAATACGAGATAATTTCTGCCATATTTTGCAACTAGATCCACCTTAATCCTTCACACTGGTCCTTTAAAGGTACATAATGTTAAAACTAGAATGTGGATTATGTAAATGAAACGTCAAACAATTACACTCATTTTGGATGTAACTTTTTGAAATGTGTTTTTTTTTAAAATTCTAATTGTCCACATTCTTGTTTTTAAGCAATGGTACCTTTCAAAGGAGAAACTCCATCAGAGTATTTAGCAGGGTGGTTCCTTGTGATTATAAGGGAAATGTGTTTCTACAATAAAGGAGATTTTGAAAATCAGACCAGTTCTTCAGAGGGTGTGTTTTCTCACACATCATTCAGTGCCATTGGTATACTGGGAAAGCTTATTCTCCAAGTCACAAATTCTCTTCTCCTGAGACAAAACTGTGGCCTTCAGATTCTGAATCTCCTCCAACAACCTCTCAAGCAACTGAGGCTGGACAGGACAAGAGTGGATTGAAGGAAAAAAGGAAAACAGAAGAAGAAAGGAAAAAAAGACAGTGACAAAGAGGGAAAAATCAAGGGTAAAGAAAAAGAGGAACAATAGGTCAGGGACAGTGAGCAACCAAGAGAAATAAAACACAAAGAAAGGAGCTCTGGAAATAAAGTAGTGGGCAAATGCAAATAGAAGAGAGATAAACATAAAGATGTTAAAAGGAGATGGATGCATTCAGATTATAGGCCTAAGAAAGACTTTTTTTACTGAACATTTGCAGCATAGAGCAAGACAACGTCATGCTATGTATTAAAAAGTAGTACAAGAAACAGCGGCTGGTAACAGCTATCCAAGTAATGCATGTCAGAACTTACCGGCAGACTGTTGGTGTCCAAAGTGGACATGCTGCGTCTGGTGGTTGGTCTGGAGTCAAGCACGTTCTTCTTTGCCACTTTAAGCTCTCGGCTCTTGGGCGGCACGTAGCCTTCTCTCATGGACATCAGAATTGGATCCTCGTCACGGCCATCCAGCCACTCCTCGGGCTCCATGGCAGGCTCAGGCCCTGCTGTGTCCGGGTACAGGTCATCCTGGAAGAGGTCCGACTGTGAAAGAGAGTAGAGGAGGTAAAACAGGAGATAGATGCTGTTTGTTTTGTTTTGGATTGTACTGCACAGGGGCTGTTTTTTCAGGTTTAATCAAAAATTCTTTCTTAAGTTAAAGTACAGAAGTGTTGGCAGCAACATGTACTTTAAGTATTATAATTGAAAGTACTCATGATGCAAAGTGGGTATGTTGTCGCAACATTATGTTATTGATTTATTATTTTTAAATATAATGATGAGCAGTACTTTAATGTTGTGGTCATGGTGTTATTTTTTGGGAAAAACATTAATCTGAAAAGGAGGTCAATTCTCACTAGCGGCCTTTTACCACAGTGAAAGTCAAAAGCCTGTTAAATTACATCAGTGGGTCATTTAAACTCACTTTTCTGGGCACTGTCATTGTGATGGGCTCACACTTCTTATCAAGGAGCTTGAATAACCTTAAAGGACAGAGAGAAGACATCTTTTGACAACGTTTGTTATTGTTGTTGTTTTGAGTCATATTTTCAGCAAAGGACACTAAAATAAGGTATTCATACCTGTACAATGTCATTAACCTTAATAACTAATGCTGATTTAGTAACATATCCATTAAATCAATGAGATATCTGAAACATAAAAAGAAGGACTAATGGCTGTTAAGAGGATAAAAGGTCAGAACTAAACCTAAA
>JAPZDV010000006.1:13889599-13948155 GCA_029814665.1 Acanthurus lineatus
CATGTATGACAAACCTCCCTGTACAGACATTTCTGATAGACTGCAGAGAAGCTCCACTTGACAGTCACAGGCACACTCCTTAAAATGTGTAAAAACAAAATAAAATGTACACACCCACAGGGTAAAGTTGTGCTACGCAGTTTACACTCACACACGGACACAAACCAGGAATAAAAATCATGTACAGTTCTTAAACACTCACAACATAGACTTTTACATCCTAAAGCGAATGTGGCAGAAAACTCACAAATATACACTCTGCCTTCAACTCCCAATCCCCACCCCACCCCTACCTACCCCTTTTCTCCCACAGTACATACATACAGAACATGTCTAGTTTTGAGTGGCATCAGAACTGTGAGAGGACACAAGAGAGATGAGTTTACTGCAGTTTATTGAGCAGTGAAGCTGAAAATTGTTTCTGACTGACATTCCAGGAATCCAGAGCCTGTCGTTTGTGCAGGTCAGATTTGGTTCAGACTGACTGAGGTATTGTGTAGTCAAAAAATAAACAAACACAAAAAAAACAGCATGCCTCTTCTCTATGCATTTGTGATTCAAGAAACTGCTTTACAGTTATTCTGTCTCCAGCTCTGGATATACCTTTCTTTGGGGGAAAACACTCATCTGTGGCATCTGTGGTTCAGCCTGAGCTCTCGTTTGCTCAGATATGCTGCTGCAAACACAAGCTGTGTTTAAAATCAGCTTCCAAAAATTGACCTTGAGTGGCATTATTTGTCAGTGCTTCAAGTTTTTCTATCAAAAAAAAAAATCAGCTCTTTCTATGTGTGCATTTTGAACCAAATCTGCAGGTGTGAGAAGTCTGTTTGAGTGCTGGATTGATCTATTTGTCTGTCAGATTGTAAGAACATCATTTTCATGGTAGCTACACAGCACAAACAGCAATTATTGATGAAGAGCCATGAAAGCATACAAGACGAGGAAACCAGAGGCTACATTCCACCCAACATCAGGTTCGACTGTTCAATCAACCAACAGTAATCAAGTACATATCAATTGGATGACGGAGAAACCAGCAATGATGTAAACAGTGAACATGTGCAGGCTCAGGTGCAATAACATTTGAAACAAGTTGATTGTTTTGGCAGCTTTTTCTTCCAATTTTCTGCTCTAGTTTAAGTTTAAAATTGACCAGAACCTTCATAGCCTTGTCACTGTTTTTTGCACTGAGACAAGTTATCTCCTATCGCAGATTTAACAAGGGCTCTTGGCAGATCTGCAGGAGAGAAGAAAATGTACTTAACATATCCTTTAAGGCAAGAGGCATTGGTTTGTTTTTCTGAAAAAAATCTAACATATGCATTAATTTTCATTTCTCACTGTTGTGCATGATTTCTCTCTCTCTCACTCTCTCTCTCTCTCTCACACACACACACACACGGTGAGGGTTACATGGTGTGGTAAACAGTACTAGCAGTTCTTTTCTTAAGCCGCCTCAGGGGATGAGTCCTTCCATATTGCTGCCTTGTTGTCATAAGTGTTGGTGCAGGAAAATGCAGGGAGTCTTGGTCAGAGTTGGGAAGTTGTCCTCCCTGTGGGCTTTGATTTGATGCTAGAGAAGGTAGAGGAGGTGAAGTTTCTCCAGCTTCACTTGCACAGGTCCCCTGGACCTCTGGCTGCTGGCTGGCTGAGGAGGGGGAGTTGTGGACCCGCTGCTTCTTTGACTCGTCACTACCTGTGTGGATGGAAGGGTCTACTGAGGATGGCAGTACAGAGGATCGGCTGAGCTCCCACTCGCTCAGGTCATTGGCAAGCAGCTCCAGACAGCCCAGTTTGGCCAGAGATGCTGAACGCTTCATCAAGGATGGAGGAGTTAGTCCTGCCTGGCGAATCCTGGCCTCCACCTCTTTGACCCTCTTCTGGATGCTGCTACCTCGCTTCTGAGTGGTTCTACCACTGAGGTCAAGCACTTGGTCCAAACGCCTGGCCTTGCTAGCTCCGCCCTTGCTCACCTGCTGCAGGAAGGCACCCAGCTCACACAAGGTCTCCCATGTCTCCCTCATGATAAAGTCACTGTGGGGTCCCTCTGTAAAGCAGTCCCAGTCTGTGCTTGACTCCAGATCTGTCACACCCTCCAAACACAGGAAGTTCACAGAGGCGAAGGGAGATTGGGTAAAACGATGGACAGAAGAAGAGGTAGAGAGCAATCTAGTATCAGCAGGCTGGAGTTTTTGTCCTTTTGTGCTTCTGTCAGTATTTCCTAGTGCTCCTATCTTTACAACATCATCACTCTCCCTTTTAACTGGTGCAATTTTACCATCCTCCTCCTCCTGCTCTTCCTGCACACTGCTTACTACTGACATCTGCAAGCAAACTGATGCATCCTTGGAATCGGACATTGTTGCAGGGTGGGTGCTGGGTGGACGCCGCAGAGAGCACGACGAGCTGCCAGAGAGGGACGGTGGAGATGAGGAAGGTGACGGAGTCTCGTGTTCCTGTTTCATTCTTTGCTCCAGCTGTCGTGTGACACGACGCACGGACCCCCTGGTCCAGTCACTGCGGAGACCAGGAGGAGCCGCTTCCTCCTCTTCTTTGTTTTTTACTTCCTCTTTGACATTCTCAGCTTCCTTATGTGATAAAACGTCTCTGGTTTCTATTTCTTGACTTGACTTCCTTAATTCCTGGTTCTCGGGGCCCTGAGGCTCCAGTTGGCTTACAGGTTGAAGAGATGAGGCTTCTGTGTGCACTGCAGGCTTCAGTCCTGTGTCCTGCACAGTGACGGTTATGTCCTACAAACAAAAGAGTGATAATATAATAGCAGTTCTGTGTAAATATCAAAAAAGCCGGGTGTATTTATTGTGACTCAGAAGATATAATAAAATTGATTCATATCTGATGGATACGATGCATGAGCATTCTACCTTTACACCACCAGGGGACACCATTGGACTCAGAAAAGAGAAAACAAAAACTAAGCTAAACCAACTCTAAATACTGTGGGTCATACATTCAAAATATCCTGAAGAGAATTAATTAAAATGTTGCCTTGAATAAAGACACAAACATCCTCACATTGTAAACATTAAAACCAAGACCTTTGTCAAGATTCAGAGAGATGCTCTAAATAAAAACTATGGGGCCCAAAGCTTAAACAGCACTTTAGGCATGTGGCAGATCTGGAAAGTTTTGCTTCAAACAGGAGCCTTACCTTTCGGTTCTCCTCCTCCTTGCCCTCATCAGTGGACAGCTCCTGAGGAACTGCTTGCTGATCTTTGCTACAACTCTTCAACTGGCAGCTTTTGCCATCTTGACTCATTCCCTTGAACTTTTCCCTGGCACTGAAAAAGTTAATGTGATCTGCACTGTGGCCGAACAACACCTCGCTGTTCTGTGGAATGGCACTGGGGTAGCTGTTAAAATCACTAGTGGAGGGAGGATGGGCTGCTAAACCGTCCAAAGACAAGTCACACATCTGCTGTTCGCAGTCTGTTTTTTGGACAGGCACTGGTGCAGACAGACCCTGGGGTCCTGCCTGTTGTGTGCTTGGTGTTTGTGTTGTCTTGGGCTCAGGCACTGACACTAGCGTTGGTTTTATCAAAGGCAGAAAGGAGGACGACGCCTGTGGTTTGATGACCTCGTCCATGCAGGCTGGAGTCGGGGACGGGGGGGCGGGGGAGGGGGGAAGGTGGTGAAAGGAGGAAGGAGGGTGAGGCTGGCCCACCACAACGCTCTGTGCAATAGTCACCATGTCTGTCTTCTGATGTTCAGGCACCACAGTGGCGGCCTTTGCCTGGGAGAGAGGAGGTGATGAGGGTTGATGCTCAGAGTCACATAATCCATTGGAGAGCAGGGGAGATAACTGAGGCACAGAGCCGGCTGTGGACTCAGGACAGGGGGGGTCAAACTGGCTGATCTGGACAACAGCAGAGTGAGAAGGAGCCTGGCCAGAGAGAGCTGCCACCCCCTGGGAGGGTGAGGAGCTGTGCTGATTGGACTGGATGCCAGTATCAGGCTGGCTGGTGGAGTGTGTTGGTCTGCCAGTGCTGGCTGAAGTTCCCAGTGATTCCAGCAGCTCTTTCACAGAGGGACCAGGCGTGCTGCTGGTCTTGTTGTGGGGGTCGGAGTGACCCAGGCTGTGCGGTTGGGCGTATGATTTAGACAGTGGCTCATGGTGGTCAGACAGGTCGCTGTCAGAGTGAGAACGCCACAGTTTGTTGTGCCTCTGCCTGCTGCAAGGAGAAAGCAACAGAGGGGTTGTGTTATACTCTTTTTATTTCACTACTGTCATCTTTTGTGTAAACATGTTGTGTATAAATGGGCAATTGTTTCCTGACATGTTAGCATAACAACTTAATAAAGTGTCAACATGGTACCATTGAATTGTAGACAGGTAACACATCTAGTTTAAAGAACAGCTGCACAAACTGTGAATTAAAATTAAACATACAAATCCTGAGCATGACTTCATGCAGTTTACGGTAGTTAAGCTGTGTTAGCCTTTCTGTTTCATCCAGGTGGATTTTATTTCAGTAGCTTTAGCAATCACATAGTTCATGCAGTGCTGACGTCATGCTATGCCCACAAGTCCACCTGGCATATTTGTGTGAGATTATGTTGGTACCTGGCCAGCAGTATGCCCTGATACTCCTCCAGCTGTCGCATAAAAGAGGGGTTTGGTTTGGTCACAGCTCGACGCTCCTTCACGTATTCAAAGGCCTTTTTCAAATCCCAGCCGTATTCCTTCATGGCGTAAGCGATGACTGTGGCTGCAGAGCGACTTACACCCATTTTACAGTGCACCAGGCACTTGGATCCAGCTTTCCTAAAGTACACAGAATCAAGCAGACATATCAGCTTATCGTCCTAAACAGTTCTGTAATGTAGATAATCTTAGCTGAGTTTTTTGGAGGAGCTAAAAACTGAGAAAGTACAGTCATTTGAAACTCACTTGGCTCTAGATATAAACTTGTAGGTGTCATTCCAATAGGCCAGCAGGTCAGTGGCCTCCTCATCATAAACACGGATGTTGTGGTACTCAAACACACCAGGGAAGAAGTTATCAATCTCCCTTGTTACATTCAAGATGTACTGAACCCTGATTGAGAATAAGAGTGGATACAAATAATCAGAACAAGTGTTTAATTTCAATTAAAAAAATGATTGTTCCAGTGATAAAATATAATTTCTATCACTTCTATTGACTGTGGTACAGCTTGTCCTATTCAGTTTTTTTTTGTCTGCTTACCCACTCTTCTGCAACTCCTCCAAATTGGATGCATTCCACTCAGATCCCTGTAGGAAACAAAAGCAATCCTCAGACTAGTTCAGGGCCTTCACTGAGCTTTTCATAATGCTTAAATCCTGTGGCAAGGCATGCCTGACATACAATGTGAACTCCAAACCAAACAAGAGCAAAGTACCTTAAAATTAGGAGGAATTACACAAGACTATCTCATATTTTGCCAGGTTCCCCAGACACGGATTAAACCTCATGTAAATCCAGTGTTCATAGATTTTACTCAAATGAGAGACAATTTCTATTCTTGAGAGTTGTTTTTAATTCATTTGTAATGTAGCAGTACAGATTGTTCTTAATTTCGTTGGTTTCAGTGTTTTGAGACCAAAATTGGTGTCAAATGCAGCAGGGGCTCTGTAGTTTTCTGAGTCAACCTACCAAAAAAACATGATCAAAGATCTCAGTAGGACTGTCCATCTGGCCAAGAATGATGATCATCTCATTGTCAATAAATTCCTTGAACTCTCGAAGGTTGCAAGTCATATGCATCTCCAGCTCTGTTCGGATCTACAGGATGCAACCAACCACAGAACAGACAAGAACACAGGTAAAACATCTCATAAGAAAATTCAAACCTTGAGGGCAGCCATTCCTCATAGGGAGAGACGCAAGCTGTTGCAAAAACTTAAAAATGAAAGCTTTAAAAAATTCAATAATGACTGCATTTGTTTGCTTCATCAAAAGGTAACAACTGAAGCACTGACTCACCTCTTTGCAGGTGACGTTCTCAAGGTCTTTCTGCATCATGATCTCCCTCAAACTTGTTTTGATTTGACGTTCAGTCAGTTCTCTTTCTGTTGGTCTGCAGAAAAAAAAACAAGAACCGAAAACAATGTTTGAGCCTCATGTGAGTCTGTTTCCCTATATGAAGTATTTCTATCAACATACTGTATGTCATGTGGGGAATACACAAAGTACCACTATGTGGCACCATGTGTATTAAAGTCAATTATGCAGTTGTAGGAATTTTAATTGCTTGCATTTAATGCCGTTGAATCCAACAATAAAAAATGAACATATTGTCCAGAAAAAGTGATATTCAAAATAATCTTGATACTCACACATCAGAGAAAAGCACAGGCGAATCAGCACGGTGTGACTGCACATCCTGCATGGCGTTCCACTCGTTGATGCGTACCTGGTCCGAGGAGACCCTGCTTTGATAGTAGCTCACCCAGGTGAGGAACAAGCTGCCTGGGAAGTAGTTGTGACAACGAGCCACCTCGCATGCTTTATGGAGTGACTGGAGGGCCGACCTACGAGCGAGTGTGTTAGAGTGAAAGAGAGCAGGAGGAGGGAGATGAAGGTGGAGAGAGTTTGAGATCATGGTCAAATAAATTGCAAAGGACAAATATCCTTTTCTTCTAAGTTGTGTGATTGATGGTGTGTGACTCACCACATGGCCTGCACAGAGACAGGCTTGAAGACATGCACTCTGTTATCAGTTGACACACTGAAACCCCTGTGAGAAAAAGAAGAGAGGTGTATTTAAGCAAGGTACCCAGGGTTTTCTTTGCAGCCTGGAGTTTAGTGTGCGTTCGCTCTGTGAGTAAAGCAGGTATCTCTTACCCATCTCCATCCAGATGTATCATTGTGTCGCTCCATAAGGGCAAAACCAGCCCTACAGAACATGAGCTACAAGGAAAAAAAGTGAGTGTTACAACTTTATGCACATTATCAAAATCCGAAACATATAGGTGTGTGTATGTCACTGACTCACCTGTCTACAGGACTGAAATCCATTCCCAGCACCACACTCTCCTCTGTGTCCTGACGCCCGTTGGTCGAGACCACCACCATGTAACGGGTGACTTGAGCGTGGGCGCTCTCCAGTCGAACCGCCTGATGCGGTAAAAACACATAAAACATCTTAACAATCATCTGACATCCCATATGATTGAATTTTGTGTGTGTGTTACAGTGTGTACTCACCAGTTTGATGTTGTCCTCTGGTCTAAGGAGAGTGAACATAGTTTGTAGATGCTGCTGGATGTCTCCTGGTAAGAAAAGAATAATAACACACAACTGTGATTAGTGTCATGAACATTGTTTAACATATAAAACTACTGATGCAGTCAAACAGCCTTGAGCAAAATCTTTTTACCCCACCTGCATGTTTGCTGCGCAGCTGTGAGAAGCGAGAGGCAGAAGAAGGGGAGGAGCCATTTCCTCGAGGTAAGAAGAGAGCAGCTCCTTTAACTGTCAGGAAACTTTCACTGATGCTGAAAAAGAGATAGAGAAAAAAAGAGGAAAACATCAAATGAGTGATAACAACCCATAGTAGTGAAAAAAAACACTTAATTGAAAGGCTTTAGGGCACACTTAAATTTTTAATTGAATAACTAAAAGGCATATTTGATAAGTCCCCAGCTCTCTTTGTATGTTGAAAAGGTGTGCCTCTGTGCAGGAAGTTGTTTGAAGTTTAGCATTTTTTTTTACTATTTTCTAACAATTTATTACTCACTGTATCACTAATTGCATGTGTTTCCTGTTAATGCTACTGAGACATATAAAGCTAACACTGTATCTGGTGTTTTGGGGATGATGTCTCTTTTACTCTGTATGAAACAGATGTTTCTTTTCCTCAGCATGAAAACATCTGCTGAATATTGAGCACAAGGGATTGTGTCATCTAAAAGTTGATTGTGTTTCAATAATGGTGATTTAATCTCCTGTTTTCTTAAAAAATACACATGACATCCTGTACAAACATCATATACAAGGCAATAATGGAAAGATTTATGTGCCTTTATGAGCTCAAGACACTTAGCAGTGAGTCTGCAACAAACACCAGCTGGTTCCAATAATGTGTTGGCTTAACTGAACTTGACGTGTTCATAAAATGACAGAAGGTCTTACAGTCAGAGACATGCTGAGTTAGAGAGGAAAACAAACTGTCTACTCATTTGACTAACTAGTTCTCTCATTAACACGAACCTTTGTCTTTCTCCTCGCCTTTTTATCTTCATATACTGCAGGCAATTAAGCTGTGTTTGGCAGAGATTTGAGTGCTTTATGTGACATACAGTAAATGAAGTACCATGTAAAAACATGTATGAGATTGGCACATCAAGCTCAGCTACATGCTGCTACTGTTGTCTGAACAATGGGGTTATGTAATGGACTTAATATGCCCAGTGAATTCCTTGAATTTTGACGTCACCCTGATGTTTCTGAATCCCAGACAAAAATAAAGTGAGCAGTGATTATGCTCTGGATTAACTTGTCCACCATCTAACCCATATTTGACTCTGTACACTGGGGGTTGAGAAAAATGCAAGGCAAGACTGAGGAAGGTCTATCTGAGACAGGAAGTCCCATTCTGACATCTGCTGTAAGAGTGAAGGAGAAGAGTAACAGGGATAAAGGAAAAGGACAGCAGTAATTACAAAAGTGACAATTATGCAATCTGGCTTCAGAACTTTGGCTTTTAAAATATCCAGTTTCATTCCTTCATTAGAAAAAATAGGGGTGTTAGAGATCTGTGACAGCTAGAGGGTTTTTTTTCATCCAAAACAGTTTTTTTTAACCAACATAACATTTAATTTCCTGCATGGTAAAGTTAAAAAGTCTGTGAAAAAAAATAAAAATTAAAAAAAATAAAACTGAAAACTTCAGCCTTTATGGCGTCCCTATATTGCGACTGTGCACACCACAAACACTGACAACACTGGCGAATAAATCAACTAGAGAGAAAAACCACCTACTAAAAACATGCTATTCATTAAATAAATAGAGAACAAAATGAAGACAGATATTTTTAGGAACTTGTGTTCTGGTTGGCTCACTGTGTTGTGTACCATGATAGAAAATACCCACTCCTATACACTGTGACAGGTGAGTATGCACTCTTTTACTGAGTCAGAGCACACTAGACAGATTTTTGTAAGTGTAAACAATAGGTATGTGATGAAACACTGTGTCTTGACATGGTTGATCAGGTATATAAATAGCCAATAAATGTCAGTTTTGTTCTCTGTTGACACTGGCTGACAGATTAATCACATCCTGTGATTCATAAACAATCCGTCTAAGGTACACTATGTGCCTTCATGCAAAATGCATTTTTGGCACATCTAAAATGAAAAAAAAGTGGGTGGAGGAGGGTACATATGAGCAGATGAGTATAGCATCTGGTTGGTATTTCACAAGGAGCGAAGGAAAGGAAACATCTTCCTGCAGCTACTAAGTGCTGTCATATCCTTCCCATTGAGTCATCATGGGAAAACCACAAGCCTTTGTCATACAAGATCCCTGTTAGCCAATATTGGAAAGATAGGGATATGAACTGTGTAAAAGCAAGTGAGCTTCAAGTTTAAAAAAAAAAAAAAAGGTCCAACCATTTAATCACATTATACCATTAGAGCCTAGCAGCCTACATTAAGCATCTGCTTCAAGTACATGCAATTTACAGATAAATATTTCCACACGGAAAACCAGGGTTGCATTCAGGAAACTTACAGCTGATAAATCTCCCCCTGCGAGATCACGGAGTTCTCGGTGAAATACGGTCTCATTTTCACGCCGCAGCAGGCGCAGAAGCAGCCGGCTGATGAGTTCCGTGGCGCGGTCACAACACCGGGAGGCATCGCTGCTCTGGCGGCGGGTGCAGAGCGCACAGAGGCGGGCTGTAGTCACGGACGCGTCGCTGTTGACGTTTGGAGGGTAGGTGTGAAAACGCAGAAGCTCTAGTTTAAGATCTCAGTTTGACGCGTTGCTTTTAATGAACATAGCGGATACTCAGAATGAATTAATATCCGTAAAGAGGTGAGAGAAGCGCGGTAATATAATAATGAGAAATTGCGGAGATGCTGGCATATTCCGCACATGCTGTTGCAGGGCAGGTGCTACATAACATCTGCTCAGCGGTACTGTTTGTTTCGTCTGCAGCAGACTGCGGTACATCACGCCGCCGGAGGGGAGGAGACATACGCGGTCCAATCGCTAAAAACAGCGGTCTGTCGACGGCTGTATGAAGGCTTATTAGTGCCATCGTTAAAAAGGAGGGGGGTACATGACAACTCCGACAACAACATGGATTTGATGGGGGAAACTCTTGTGTAACAAAACGGAATAAATACATTTGAGAGTTATGAGAGAGAATTTTACTTGTACTCTGGTGAGTTCTCATATTATGCGGCAGAAAGTGGCTGCTAAAAACGACACTGCTCAAATTATACCTGCTTATTATATATGTACAACATATATATTTCAAAATGACAGCAAACTAAAATATCTTCCTATGGTACAGTATCATGGCATTAGACTGAGTCTTTTTGGGGGGGGGATTATTGCCTTGCTTTCTGCATCAGTCATGTTAATACACAATATGCCGGCATATAACAACAAATAGCAGCCTACAGGCTATTTTTTTACAGCTTTGAGTTAAGACGAGCAGAACTTCAGCTACATTTTGCCATAAAAAGGTGAAGTTGATGTCTATCACATTATTGTTGCCACTGACATGCTCTTTCAGTCCCCAATTTCCATCAAGCCTGGGCCACATGAACTCAAGTACTACACTCAACAGAGTTGTACGATGGTTGTATAACTTATGCACCACGATCATCTTGCTTTGCCCCTTTACTTAACAGGCCACAGCTTTGCTACTAACAATCAACCCATGAACCCTTTGCATCAGACTGAAAATGACTGGTCTGCCTTTCACTTGGAAAACAGCTAGCCAACACAAAATGTTTTAATCCATCTTAGCAGACATCAAGACAATCTGTCAAGAGAGGGTCTTCTGATTATATGTAGTGTTATTTATGGTAGTAATAGCATAGCTGACAATTTTCATCTTTTTTGTGGTGACAACATTGTGATAACCTTGAAGCTTAGCTTTCATGACAAGTAATTCATCCTTTTCAAGCATGAATTACTCCCCGTACCCACTGGGGCATCCTCTGAAGAAGAAGAGCCACATGCTGATCAAATAGGAAGGTTGACAAAGTTGTGTAACCAACTCTACGTCTCTGGCCTTAGAGGAAAATTCTCACTTGAGACGCTGACACTTGATACCTGAATGTGCTCCTGTTTCTAGCGACAGCAACAACAACAACACAACAACGGAAAAAGGATTGAGAAATCAAAAAAGAGACTTCAGGAGTGAACTAAGAAGAAATCTGACCTTTGACATGGTTAGGCTGCTTGACGATCCCTCGTGGTTTTACTTTATAGGATGGATTACAAACTGACAGTAAAGTGCCCACCACCTGACTGGTCATTCACAATACAGGATAAACAACAACTGTAATGGTGTTTTTCTGTTTGGTCAATCAGGATGTTTTTCCGCCAAATTAGCTCTGGTGCTCGAACCAATTCCATTCAGGATTTCAGGAAACCATGGTGCTATCAAGCAAATGAGCCTGTCATTGTAATCAAGCATATGTAATCAACAGAGAGCGTTACATAATGAACAGCTAACTGTGAACTTGACACACCCATTTCAATTCTTAGGAAAAACTGCCTTTGTGTGGTTTTAGTTGGGAACCAGCGTTTTAGTTTCTGAGCCAAACATTTGTTTGTGAAAATGCTCCAAACACTTCAAAGTCAGAAGCGCAAAAGGAGTGAAACAGGTTTGATGTTGGGGGAAAAGGCCTTTCAGCAGCCTATGTAATACTTCATAAGTGCGCTTGAGCCATGAGTGGGTTTTTTGTACACTGTCCTCAACCATCCTTGATTAGGCAGCCAGGTGGTGAAACTGAGCGGTAAGATGACGTGAATCAATGAACTATGTGATGTTGCAGGCTGTGACCTCCTTTAAATGATCTTTACAAGCTCAAAATTGCTTATTTATTAGTCCACTGAGTGACTTAACATATCAAAGTACCAGACAGTGTAACAACACTGTCAAGGCATACAATAAAAACTTAATTTAAAGGGGTCTTAGATGTCTATCTCCCATCCTCTAGCTAATTTGAAATATATGTCACATCAGTTTTAAAGGTATTATAAATCTTGTTATCCTGTTCTTCACGTTATGAGTCAAGCTGCCCTCATGGTCCTTTGACTCTCAGCAACCCACATGTTTGTAGTGTTGGATCCATCCTCCAAGAGCAAGCTTACTGTTTTCTCGTTTGACTGCTGAAAGTTACACCATCTATTGACAAGCAACGAAGGCCAAGATGTGGTTGTTACATGCAGACAGACACCAGACACTCCTCCTCCGCTGCTCTTACATCACCAAGACAGACAGCAACCTTAGAGATCAAAACATCACATATATAATACAGTGCACCCAAGGCTATTTGGTACGGATATGAAACACACACAAAAACATCTTTGATACACACACATCAATCCCAAAAGCAGGTTTGTCTTGTATGTATTTTGCACTGACAGCAAGTCAAATGTCAACATACACGTCTAACAGACTGCATATATCAGTTTATGAAAGAGTGAGTGAAAAGGATTCATTTTATCTGACCAAAAAATTATTTAGATTACAAAAGACCAAAAATACTCTTCAGTGAAGAGCGTCACAGATTCCTTTTTTCCCCTCTCTGATTTCTTTTCAGTCTGGGTCCTCCAATGATGTTGCTGCTTTAGCTGATGTCACTATTCTGCTGATGTCACTGGCTTTAATCAGCAGCACTGCAGCAGGCCTCGCTTCTGCAGACAGACACACCGCATCACTAAAGCCTTGTTCCCGCCTGAATGAATGCCATTACCTGTGTCAGAGATGAGCTCTGCTGCAGTCGCTGCCTTCTACAGCACAGCAGGCATAGACGTCAGCAGCGAGGGAACATTAATTCAGTCACTCAGTTTGTGGGGGTCCCTTTCATTTGAACTGTTTTTGCCTCTTAACCATCTGGATGTGAATACTCTACCCACTGCAGCTTGGATTTAAAGTGCAACACAGTATTGGGAAGGAAAAAATATTCACTTCAATTTGTTCCGTGTTAATGGTTCTTTTATATCTTGCTTTAATATTAAATATGTAACAAAAATATGTTCCTTTAGCCCCATAGAGGATGTCAGATGATTGCTTGACAAGAAATGTGTGACTTTTTCCCTGGAGAAGATATAAATGCTGTCAAATTCACAGCTTCTCATTGGTTTAAACCATTTCATGAAGGTTCAATCTAAAGTTAAGACAAGGCCCAGCCCCTATAGGAACTTGATATCCTATAAGTATATATGCACCTTTAAAAAAATGAAATATCATGTCAACACAAGTGATAAGGTTATAGTATTTCATATTCAGAGGTTGGGTTTTCCACTGAAAATGTCACATTTAGGCAAATGTATGCATCAACAGTCAAATAATCTTAGATATAATATATAGATATATATCTTAGATAATCTTAAGAATATTAGCTTGTAAAACACTGTGAATCAAAATGACATCTGATCTGATACCTATGTGTGTGTACACAAATGCACACAAATGCATTCACACACACACACACACACCCACACACTCTCACACACACACATACACAGAAACACAGCCCCAGTATGTGAATATAGATTTCACTCCCAGCTGCACAAATACAGACAGCCCTCTCAGTTGGTTGGCAAAGAGCTCCAATGACCAGACAGAATCAGAGGCACTCTGACTTTGGGAGGGGCTAACAGTATGCCCCTTGATAAGCAGCGCAGCCCCCCTGACCCACATACCCAGACCCGGCTCACAGGGTGCCACACTGCCCTCCAATGGTCAGCCAGTAAAGCACAATTCTTAAATGACAGGATTGCCAGATTTATATTTATACAGAAGTGCTAAACAAACAAAGGGAGAAGTAAGAGTGATACTGCAGCTTCAGTTCACTGATTTTTAGAAACCAGTCTATTGAAGGAAATTGCTGATTGCTTGTGAACTAGAACCAGTTGTAAATGTGGTGCAGTAAAACAGGATAAACCAGATTCCCACCTCCTGTTTAACACCACAATAGCACAGCGGCCTTTTTGTATCAGTACAGGAAGGAAGTTTTCTGGGGTCGGACACATTTAATAATTAAAGTTCAAGTGCTTAATCAAGTAAAGTCTAATCTCTCATCAGATCATCTCAGTCAGGTCATGTCAGTTCAGCGTGGGCTGGGCGATGAAACAATTTGATAAGGGATCAGGATAAAAATTTTCAACCCATTACAACAGTAACCCTAACCCTGGTCTGCAGTTTTATGTTTGCATGTCAAAATGCACGCATTGCAAAACGTTTCTGAGCTACTGCCAAAGATGGTGGATGATATTGGATATCCTCTGGAAAATAGGAAAAAAAATGAGTCGGACTGAGAACCTATCTCTGCTCTGTCATGTTTGTGTTTCTGCTTTTTTGCACGAGGGCGAGGACACGATATGGACGCTACGCTTCTCACACACAGACAGGGGACAAAAGTGAAATTTCAGAAAGGAAATGAAACAGACTTTCAGACATATTTTACTGTCAGTGACAACAATTCTCATCATCCACAAGTGCAACGAAAGGGAGAAAATATGATAAATATCAAACACCTATTGAGCAAGCAGAACACTGTGACTCTGTCTGAAGTAACAAGCTGCCCTCTGTTAATCCACAGAAAGTTGTTAAGCAAGTGCGCTGACAGTCAACAGCTTTAATCTCCAAATTTGAGGAAATTGTTGACAAAAAAAGAGTCATAGGTTCAATTATATTAAGGTAGTCTTGACTTTCTATCTCAAAAGCGTGAAGTGCAGTTCTAATTCGCAAGTCAAAGATCAAGGTTGATTACTGTTAGTATACGGATAATTTTGTATTGACAACCAGCAAGCTTTGCAGAAGCTCACGGACAACAATTGAAATGCAATTTAAAAATGGCTTTAAAGGATAAACTGCTTTCTATCACTGTGCTACACTGATGGTAGACGATGTGGTCTCTTATTATCTCTAACGCACCACAGCAAAACTGCATGCATGTGAAACAATGTCGCAACTGTGAAATATGCATGCAGATAGGAAGATGTAAACTATTAACAATTGTCAAGTAAAAAATATAAAAAGAACTGTAGTATCACAAAATCTTTCAATTCGAGCACTTTCATTGCCCATGTCCATTTAAAAAAAATATTCCTGACCTTGATATTTTTTCTCAAATTCACAAACTTATATGGATTTCAAAGACCTGTAAGAATACTGTTGTTTCTTAAGGGTTCACTAATTATTATCCATTTTAAATTGGCAGTGCTATCAAATTACATAATGGTAATAAATACTAATACTGATCAATGTGAAAAAAATATTGTGATCTTATTTTTCCATATCACCAGGTCCTTGTTCAGGTACAGCACCACACCAACAGGCTTCCTCTGTTAAGGAACCTCAGTAGATGCTCTTATTGTGTCTTTAAAAATTCAGCCTGATGCTTCACCTTCTGTACAATGTCACTGTAATAAACATTCCTCGTACATGTTGTCAAAGTCACCATGGCAGATCATATTTGTCGGGTAACAGGAAGAAGTCTTGTGTTCAGCATTGAGGTCACAAAGAGGAAAGGTGATAAAGCTTTGACTGAAACAGAGAATGTAAGGCTGCAACAGTCAGTGTCTTACCTCCGCGGCTGAGAGCGGCGGTCATCCTCCCCACTACCGGACTCCTGAATGATAAAATAAGAAAATCACATTTAATAACAGTGAGTATAAGAGTAGTATGGTAAATAGTGTGAGTATAATGCAATACCAGACAATATGCACTTGAGCTTTGAGAGAGAGACACAACATAACATTAAAATCAATATTAAAATTATACTGATGTTGAGGCATTACAATAATTTCTGATGTAAAATACCAAAACCCATTTTTTGTTCATATAGATTTTATAGGAAAATTTTAACGGGAACTTGTTTTGTATTAATTGAGATCACCTCATTGTGTGGGTGATCACAATATTATTGTATTGAAAGATAACAGAAATGCCCTTTTCAGCAAAAACAGCCTTCTTACCCCTCCTTTTTTTGTGTATTATAGGGAAAAAAAAGTCGTAGTGAATACCAAAGGATGCAGAAAGTGCTAGTAATTTTGCTGCTGTTAACTGCTTTAATAAAACCCAAGTTAACTCTTAAATAACAGATATAACAATCACAATTTTTTGAAACATTAAAGAATCAAATCAAATCATATTAGACAAGAATAAAATATGAGTGTATTAACGGTAAAACAAAAAGAGCAGCTTGTGTATTTCCTCATTTACAAACACACACAGATGTACATGCACAAAAATATACAACGTGCATCAAACACAGTATCCAGCACCGAGCGGAGAGCTGAGCAGAGAGCAGCGGCTGCAGACAGACAAGAGGGAAAGCAGTGTGGAGCTTCAACTCAATTTGCAAACTCTCCAGGAAAATGACCTCAGTCTGTTTTTAAGGTGTGGCTGGTCAGAGAACAACACATTCACACACAAAAACAAGCAGGGAGATGAGAAAGAAAGAACAAGAGAAATATCAAAATCACAACCAACCAGCACATTTTGGAGTGCAAAGCTCGGGTAAACTAGAGGTCTAAGGATCAGTATCAGATTAACACCTGGCACTCATCTTGAAGTGCAGGGTACTTATCTTGTTTACAGGCTACATAGGCTTAATTAGACTTAACTGCATTACAAAACCATTAACAGCTTCATAGTGAGAAGAGGAGGATTACAAGTTGATGATAGGCAACAATGAGACAAAGAGATAAACTTAGGCAAGACCGCTTTCATGCGTCACGACTGAAGCTGTGTGAGAAAAAAAAATCCTATCACATGTGAATACATAGTTTGATGCTGCTGTGTGCGAAGCATGTCTATTTGATATTTAAAAAAAGGAAAGATTTTGGTCTAAATTGCTAAAGCAAAGTAGAGAAGAGTGTGGATACCAGAGTTTACTGCCGGGTCTTGTGACACTGTTGCAGATTCAGTTAAATGTGATATCTGTGCTGGGACAAGCTTGTCCTCTCAGTCACATTATCCAAAGCAGGGCTTCATTGTGGGCTCTCAGCCTCAACAGCTCAAGAAATATTTAAAACAAATCATGTGGATTGTTGAAGACCTTATGTAAAATATGTGATGCTGAAAAAAAGTGTCCATAAAGGTTTCTGTAATCAGATTCTTTACCTCTAGTGCAAAAGACTGAAAGAAATTCAGTGTGTCAGTGCATTTATAATTACAACCTGTTTGGCACTTAATGCTGGGAAATAGTTTATTTGGTTGTTTTTGTGGAGACAATAACATTCAGCACTAAATTCATATTGAGTGAAGTGGCGCATCATTACAATGAGCAAATTTCAAATAAACACAAAGCTACTGATTGCATCTGTAAAGTTTGAGCTGTTGTTCAGTTCCCGTTGTGTCCTGCACTGCAATATCACCTGACCTTTGTTTAGATTGGAAAACATGCAGAGATTTTGCATGTATGAAAATGTGAGAGGATTTTTCCAAAGTTTATGGAAATGTGTAGCCTGGGTGTGCAGGCTGGGCAGGGATCTGCGGGACCGGAGACATGCCTGCACCACACTGAGAGTCACAAGTTACAGCACATAATCACCAAGTTAGAACTAGTAAAGGCCATATGAATGTGGCGAACGTTGTTTTGTTAGACCCTGATTCAAAAAAACATAGAACACTACATAAAACCTAAATTAAATCTGAACTGCAATCTTTGCAAAGTAAGTGAGACATCTGTTTTACAGTGTTTCCAAGCCCATGTAGTCAAAGCCCTCATACAATCATGTGTTTTGCAAAGTGGTGAACTTCATTCTGTTTATGTTTTACACAGCAGTCCAACTTTTTTGGAATCAGGGCTATACAGTTTCTGAGTTTTTCCTATAAAAATCCTTGTTATGAAGTGGAAACACACTACCAAGGTTCTACAGATTCAACATGAGGTTCAAGGTTCCATAAAGGTTCCATAAAAAAAAAAAAAAAAAAAAAAAAATAGCTAGCCAGCATCTCATGAGCTACCTTACATAAGACATTACACACATCACATGACAATAAGGCACAGAAAACCAGACGTTTGTCTGTGCAATGCATTATCACTGTATGTTTGTGCGGGTTGCAACATGAAAGAATTTTCCACCAAAAAATGCTTCACATCCTTCACCCCCCCGGCCTGCCTCACCTTGCTAAATTACACATGCATATCTGCCTCCTTCCTTTTTACAACTCATATTTGTGTTGTCATGAAAGGCCCCCCTGCTCACTATCACATTTTTGACACACAAGATTATCAAAAGAGAACAGAAACAAACTTCTGATGTCAAACACTGGATGCTGACACTTAGAAAAATTTCTGTTTCATCTACTTTTGTAAGTATGTTGAGCCATACTGGATGACAGTCAGAAAAAATTACCCAAAATGTGTGAGTACATAGTAAGACAGTTATCATTACGTCTACTCACAGAACCTGTTTTGCTCTGAGAACACAAAAGGTGTGAAGAACAGGGTCCCTTTCAAGGCCATAACACCCAGAGATACTGACATTCCTGGTAGAAAAAATAACTTCAGTGCAGTTGGTGATTTGAGACAGAGTTGAAGGTGGAAAATAACACGTTTTTACACACAAACTCTAATCTTCTGCTGGGCCCAACTACCAAGGAAACAGATCAGACAGTCCTCCTTGCTTTGCTGTGTTTTCACCAACAGGTAATTTGACTTTGCTTTAGGGTTGGGCAAAATGCCAATACATACTGCAAGGCGATATATATTTGTCAACTTTCAATAATTACAGTCTAGTTATTTCATTCATAGACACCTTATTAAAATAAATACCAAATGCTGAAATTTAGAAATTACATGCATACACCTTCATATTGGATTTTATCCATATCAACCACTTATATCTTAATGGAAAATCATTTTAAACCACAGAGAAATCGCATCTATTAACAATGCCTAATTAATCAGCTATGGGAAATAAATTAGTTCAACATTTATTACATTATAATATATTGACTGATTCACTCTGATGAAGAAAACGTCAGAGGGGACTCTGTCAACCATATACATAAAAGAAATAAAGGCGCAAACACTGTATGAGGTGGTGTGAAATAGACTGAGGAAGCCATTCAAATAGGAAACAGT
Source organism: Acanthurus lineatus (assembly GCA_029814665.1). NCBI lineage: Eukaryota > Metazoa > Chordata > Actinopteri > Acanthuriformes > Acanthuridae > Acanthurus > Acanthurus lineatus. Next base: position 13,908,878 of record JAPZDV010000006.1, read on the forward strand.
GTATGCAGAAACAGCATATGCTTGTGTATTACTTCCTCAGTCTATTCGTGATTGTCTGGTGAGAATCTCTGCGCCTGTAGAAACAATAATAAACACCGAAAAAAAAGAAGCAGAAGAAAAACCACTTGCTCATACACGCACACACACACGCACACACACATACCCTCACACACACAGACATACAGGAAGAGAAAGGGGAAAAGGTAGAGAAACGTGCAGAATCGAAAGACTCTGAGAAGGTGATAGACAGATGCAGACAAAGAGGAAGACACATGTCGACAATCTTGTTTACATACCAAACCACCGCACAACGATAATGCAAGAGTGAATACCCGCATTCATGCGTGTCACAAGGCACTTATTACGAGCGGAAGTGCATGACATTTTTCTTAGTAAAGTTATGGTAGCTAAACTACAGCTCTGAGCCCAAAAGCTATTTAATAAACCAACAGTATGATTATCTAAGACAAGGGAAGTAGCTAACAAACGCTTTATGATGCTACTGATAAGAGACAGGAGTTTCTCTTTTAGTGGACAGTAGAAACTTAGCTAACTGCCAGCTGAACCTTTGAACTGGCGGAAATGTGCATACAGAAACTATGTCAACAGTGCTGTACAATAAAAATGACGAGGAAATTGCTCTTGAGCTGACGTTGCAAGCGGAAGTGTCTATTTTAAATACCAGACAAAAATATTTCAGAGCAGGTTATCTTAAAAGCAAGTAAGACGCTGATACCCTTTTCAAAAATGATGAGCAGCTATATTTTACGCATGCGCAGGAGTACAAAGGCAAGGCACTTAACGACAGTCAGCAGCGGACAAAAAGACAGCGGAAATGAAGCTTTAAATCGTCTTCGATGCTTAAGAGATTTGAATTCGGTGGTGGTAGCAGCAATACTGGAGGACGGTTCAATAAAGGCGGCTCTTACCGAAACGCAGGGGCTGGAGCTGGTGCTGGGGGTCGGTGAACGCTGCACGGTAACCAGCGCCATTCAGCGACCGGGAAGCGGACACCTGAGAGGAAGCGACAGCGGCGAGACGAGCATAATTGTTTTGAGGGGGGAGAAACCCCAGTTTAATCCGGGTTGTTTGACTTCTTTCGTTTTACCTCTCTCTTCCCTCTTCCTCTCTGATCGTGGACTGTTTGACTACTCCCCGGCTGTTTCCTCTGTCAGCGCTAACTGCGCATGCGCAACTACCCTTAGCTTGTCAATCCCGATTAACCGTGTGCGTGCTGGACGTAAACAAAGCAGTTATGAGTGTCTGTTAGTCAAACAATAAGCCCGAAGCTACCCATTTAGTGGTGAATTATAATAAACGATTATGTCTATTGTCATCTTACAACAATTGAATGAAATGAATTCCATCTAAGGGTATTACACGAATTAAAGATGTCTATTGTAGTTTGTTCTTTAATAAAGATGATCAACTTTATAGGCACAATCTAATTTCAGTCAAACTAGGCTGTTCAGTTCCTTAGTATTTTTTTCATTCCTTGAGTAAATTAAATGAATTCATACTTGAGTTTGACCTAAAGTCATAATTTAATATTTAATCTTACCTTAAGCCTCAAGAGGTGTGTCACTTCTAATTATACAATAGAAATCTGAGATAATGTAACTTGTAGGTTGTTTGTTAGTATACTGAATGATATCACCATAGAGTGTGCATGATTTTCTTATTATGTATTGGTTTAAGGGAGTTACTATTAAAGCTTTAGAAAAGAAGACTTATCAAGCCAGCAGTCATAAGTTCTTTGTGTGGATTTGTTTATTGTCTACAGAGAAGTGGTTACAGTGCTGACCTAGCAATGATGTCAGGTGATGTTTCATTACTCCTGAGATGCTGTCTGGCAGTCTGAACATGTACTTCTACACTGATATCTTTACTGCCTGAGGGCATAGATCAGGGATAGCAGCAACAATAAGCTGTCTTAAACCACACATTCAAATGTGACGTGTGTCATCAGCACATGTACATACATTCCAATGCAAGCAGGTATGCACAGCACAATCACTACCACTATTATTACAGCTGACATACAACCTTGTCTCTCTCCCCACTCCTCCTACACAAAAAGTATACTAGCCTAATAATCAGACGAAATTGCCAAAAATTACAGATGTGCCAGTCAATTCAAAAGTCTGGAGCCAGACTTAAAAATATACTTTACATTAAAATAATTTGCAGTAATGCCTTGTTTTCATCAGCAGTTTTTTAATTCTACATTACACACATATAAGAAGAAAATAACTCTTAATTATTAAAACCTAAAAAGTTTTTCTTGAGTCTCCTGACATTTTATTCCCACTATTTGTTGTGTGTGTCCATAGCTCTATCCATCCATCCATCCATCCATCCATCCATCCATCCATCCATCCATCCATCAAGCAGCTTTGGTCGTTCTGTTTGTACCAGAGGGATTTGTAGGAAGGCCAGGGATGAGATGAGATGGAGATTACGACAGAGATAATGGTGTTTAGATTTAGTGTCACTCAGAGAAGGCAGTGGAAATGCAAAGCTGCAGCTTTAATCACAGGTGAGCCATGTGCTCTCTGATCTGATTAAAATGAATGGTTTACCACAGGTTTACAGCAGAGCGGCTGATAGCACTGAACAAAACAAATGACAGACAGTTGTCACAGATTGTCAATCTTGGTTTCAAATAAGAATAGGAGGCTATATTTTGTCACAGTCTTTTAAAGGACACTTCCCTCAAAGTGATTAGCCCCTGTCTGTCCATTGTAATTATTATATATTAATTATTGTAATTATATATCCTCATAATAAATCCTTTATATCCTCTATTTGTGGGGTATATCATTTGGCTATATAGTGTATGGTCATGAACAGAATGGAAATAGATCTTTTGCAGACTTTGGTTTCTGGATGTTCTGGTGATAATACATTTAGACAAACGTGTTTGTCAGGACCCCTTCACTTGCACTGGAAATGTATATTTATATTTTGTTTGTTTGTTTGTTTTGGAATACTATATAGTTGTATTTCACAGAGCCTCTAAACACGATTTATATTAGACAGTTTTAAAAGAAAAAACACTTTATATGATTTTGATGATGAAGAAAACATAGAACTGTTTTTATTGCTATAAAGCTTGCTCTGTACAGCCCGGAGCCTTGTCTAGGTCACGTCAAACTTATCAATATCGTGACAACACATCTACCTCTGCTGTACCGTTGGCATCTATATTTGCATTTATCTATCCTGGATCTATTGTCATATTATTTTTATATCACTATGAGTCTTTACTTTCTCAAATTCAAGACATTTCACAAATCGGTGATAAATTGCATTTCGCTCATCGCTATCACTTGTATCTGTCAGTGGATGAAGGTCCGCACATTCGTTACAGGCTGATAAATCCATATTTATTGAGCAGAGGAAAATATAACAACTTATGTATATGATTATAAGCATTAGTTGTAATCACACAACAATTAGAATTTAACCTGACCAAAGTTTTCATTCATGATTTCGGTAAAATTATCTCCTCGAATCTGCCGGGCTTGTTCACAGTCAGAGGCGCAAGATGGCGGTCCCTACAAAACAGTAAGTTGAAAACATGCTAACACGAATATGATAGTGTGTGATTATAAAATAAAGGACGGGGTTTCTGCTTGTTTCGGGTTACCCTTAAAGTCGTGGTGAAGGCCTTAATTCACTGTAGCGGCCCTGTTTTTGTTTTTTATTTAGCTCAGGGTCATTAGCAAAAACAAGGGTTTGTCCACTGCTGCTCCTGTTGCTACTAAACGACAGGCTAACGTTATGCTAACAACGCTTACAAATCAGCTTGTCAACGTTAATTAAAATAGGGTCCATTTTATATGTACGAGGTTTCAAATCTTAACCTTTGTCTTACCTGCTGTATATATATCAACCATCCCTTAAATTTTATGTTTGCAGAAACACCTCATCATCTTTTCCGACGTCTGTCCCAGCATTACAAATCAAACACTGTCAGGCAGAGTAAATAAAACTTTCATCGCTAATTTTAGTCAGTAAAACCGCAGCTAATATGAAAGGTTTTGGGCGTTTTTGTTTCACCCTTTTGTGCTATTTTATTGCATTGTGCAAAGTACTCCAAGCTGTATGTTGCACCAAGTCACCTGTCGCATAACTAAGTTAAGTTGCTGTCCTTTCAAACTGTCATTTGAGTATAGCTGTTCTTGTAACCAGAATATTAAAAATTCGTTTGCACATTGCTAACATAAATATTCATAACTGTTTGAAGGATAATCCTTTGTCTGAACCGTCATTCTAAATACATTGAACTGTTCTGAGGGACTTACGCTGGGGACTTATCTCAAATCATCCTCAACCCACCCAGTTAGTCACTGCCAAAACGACACAGAACCAGTCCACCTTAGGATAACTTGCCGTTCATTCAAATGTATTGAAATGAAAATAATTCAAATTAATCTTTCAGTTTTAGTGTCAAATAGAAAGCTTTTGCAGTTATCTCAGTAGAGACACCACTTTTCTTCCTGAATTAGGACTTTTAAAATAACTGTACAGAGTAATTTTTTGTGGGTCATGGTTTAAGAAGTCTTGTTTCCTAATTGTCCTCAGGTACGGGCTGATCTTGCCACAGAAGAAAGGAGCATCAAAGTCAGCAATCCTGCAGAAACCTTCAGTGTTTGGGGATGACTCAGATGATGAGGTGGGTAAACTTAATGATTTGTTATTGACTTGGTATAATAGTTTTTCTCTTGTCACTGACAAAATGCTGCTGGTGGAACTGGTGCTTGTTCTGTTATGAAAACCTAATAGTTTTCTGTAAAAGGAAAGGAATCATTCAAGTATTATTTGGCATTTAGAAGAATTCTGTCTCAATGCAATATATATCTCTTATGTTTTGTTTCTCAGACCTCAGTCGGTGAGAGTCTGCAGAAAGAGGCTGTCAAAAAGAAGATGATGAAGCAGGTTAGAAGAAGAATTAAAAGACATAATGTGACTTGAGTCCACTTAATTTTTAAAACGGCTTTACCTTTTGTTTTTGCAAACCCAGTCATTCTTAGTTGTTTAACATTTCTTTGGTCCTCATCTTTCTCTCTCCGTCTAAAGACACGTTTGGAGATGCAGAAGGCCCTGGAGGAGGACAGCACTGTATATGATTATGATGCCGTGTATGATGAAATTCAAAACCAGAGACTTGAGAATAACAAAAAAGTTCTCCATGGCACAGACAAAAGGGTAAAAATTTTATGTTGAACTGTTTTACAGCTGCATTTGTCAACTCTAAGATTTCAAATTAATCTAATTATTAAAAAGACCATCCATGAGGACCCTGCATTGGCCTGCATGCATTCTACTGAAATGTGCTGGAGCAAGACACAGAAAACAAAGTGTGAGCCAGAATTTCTTTGTGAACATTTACTCAATTAATTTTTATTTATCTCTTTTTCTTTTTTGCAGCCTAAATATATCCACCAGTTAATGAAAGCAGTTGAGGACCGAAAGAAAGAACAAGAACGAAGGGAGGAGAGGAAGATCCAGAAGGAAAGGGAGGCAGAGGGAGAACAGTTTGCAGATAAAGAAGCTTATGTCACCTCAGCTTACAGGCAAAAACTGCAGGAGCGGAAGGAGGAGGAAGAGAGAGAGAAAAGAGAGGCAGAGATTGAAGGTTAGACTGATAAATTACAACTAATTGAAGGCTGTGAGTAGATTAGATTTTGTTGTAATGCATGTGGTGAGGCTTTTAACTCCAGATCTTTGCAATAATATATGATTGTATCTTAAAGCAACTTTTTGTTATCCCTAAGCAGTCAGGATCTTGTAAAACAGATAAAAAAAAGCCAAATGTTCTTTCAATTATTCTGTTGAAAGCAGAAAAGGTTTAGAGGGTAACTCATTCCTTAACTAATATTATTGTGCCAGATACTGGTGAAAAGGCATCTCTTTCTTAAGGTGTACAGAGTATTAGTTGTAGATGCACAATTCTAGATATAAATGTACTTTAAGAAGTTGTGGGAAATATGCCATATGCCAATGATGTAAACGATTTGTTTGAATGATTTTTGTTTTGAGCAGCTGCTTTAGACGTCAAGAAACAAAAAGACTTGAGTGGTTTCTACCGGCACCTGCTGAATCAGACTGTAGGAGAGGAGGAGATACCAGATCGCTCAGCAATTAAGTCTGTCATGGCTTCTCATTACTTTCTCATCCATAACCCTAACCCCAATACACAAATACATATTTTTGCAATTAGCAACTTCTTAGCGTTTAATTGTATATCTCTGTTCCTGCTTCCACAGAACTCAACCCTCAAATGTTTCGAAAGACACAGAAAGGACTTCACCTGTTAACTCGTCCATATCCCACGATATTATCCGGAGTTCATGCAGCGACAATGAGGAGGGAAAGACTGGGTTTAGCAAGCCTGCGTCAGGCTCTGCACATTCAAAACGCCAGTACAGACAGAGGTCACCTTCATCAGGGAGCGGAGAGGAGAAGGAGAAAGAGAGGGAGAGAGACAGACATAAGAAGAGCCACAGAGATCAAGACAGAGACAGAGTGAGGGACAGAGACCGAGAGAGGGACAGAGATAGGGACAGAGACAGAGACAGGGACAGGGACCGAAACAGGGAAAGAGAAAGGGATGAAAGACACGGGGGAAGAAGGGATGACAGGGATAGAAGGAAAGACAGGGACAGAGACAGAGGCAGAGAGGATCACAGAAGCAGAGCAAAGGGGGACACAGAGAGGGAAGACAGGCACGGGAAGAGGGAGAGGAGCCCCAAAGAACGGGAGAGGGATAAGAATGGTGAAAGAGAGAAGAGGAGGAATTCAGGTGAAGACAAGCGAAAGGACAAAGATCGGGAAGAAGAGAAGGACAGGAAGAAGGAACCAGAGAAGGAAAAATCAGTGAAGAGGGAAGAGAAAGATCCAGAAAAGAATGAACACGGAAAGGCAAAAGAAGCTGAGCAGGGAGAGGAAGAAGAGGAAAATAAAGAAAAGGAGGAGAAGGCAAACAAGTTTGCAAAGCGCAGCACGGATCAGACTGTGAGTTCAGCACGAGACAGGTACATGGCTAGACAGATGGCACGCTCAGCCTGTAAGACCTACATAGAAAAAGAAGAGGACTGAACAAACAACCCTAAATTCACACAACGTTTATCTTAATTTAGAGGTAAGGCTAATGTTGTCTAATGTTTTCTTGTTTTTACAATGAATCCCATTACAAGACCAAAATTAACAATGGGTTAGTTACTTCCTCTGTCAAAACTGTCTCACTTCCCTGTCCTGTTATCAAAGCCTATTGGCTCTTACTGAATATCTAAATACTGGTTAAAAGTTTAATTTGATTTTATATTCATAGCAATGATCTCTTTAAACAGCTGGCCACTGTAGTTTCCAACAAAAGTCCTCCAAACAGGAGTAAATTTACTATTTTTAGTTGTTGAACCTTGTTGCACCACTAAGTGTTTACAGCAGTAGGGTAGTGTATGTTGGACCGACTCAAAAATAAACTTCATATTAATTATAATGAAAGACCATGTTCCCAGAAGTAACAGTGAGGCTTACTGGTGTGTTTTCAATAGTTTTGGACAACAGCAGAAGTCTGTGGCATAAAAGAATAGAGCAGGTTTTGGGTTGCAAAGCTTGCCTTTGTAGTTTTAGTCTTTTCATGGGATTTGTTGAAAATAAGAAAAGTACTTGCCAACCTCATCCTGTAATGGCTGACTGTCATACGCTGCAATGGACATGTTCAGACAGCAGAGTGTGCTAACGGTCTTCAGTAATGAGAGGCATGGAAATACTTGTTTTTTTTGGACTTGTATAGGTGGATTTTTGATTCATCATTGTGAACTAAGAACTCTGACTTGTAAATATGAAGTTTGAGCCTCTTGTAACATCACATAAAAGAATGAGTGCAATATAAAACTGTGTTGCTTATTTCTTAAGATGGAAGAATGGCATGAGTTGTGAGCCACTGAACTTGTGTTTGGCCAGTTTTGTCAAGATTTTGTATCTTTAGGACGTAGTCAGGGAGTCAAGTTAATAAAATTATTTGTGGTCCACAGTTTCTTTGGTTGCTTCTTGTTTCTTCTGTAGTCATTCCCAGTGTGGTGGTAAATGTGTGCAAAAATCAACATATCAGCTCATAATTCAGAAGAAAAAATGTTTATTTCATAAAGACCATCTCAGAAACCTGTAACTGCTTTACAGGTTTTGTACAGGAAGACAGCAGTTTTACAAGAAGCAATGTTTGAATGGAGGCATCTTGCTCTTGTGTCAGCTTTGGTCTAGTTGTACATGAAGAGGTTTGTCCACTGAAAAAAGAAATGAATCGTTAGAATTTGTTAGAAACTTATTGAGTGGTAGAATGTAGCTTAGTACATTTACTCAAATATGCACATTTTCCATTTCAAATAATGTATACTCATTCAAAACTATATTTAGAGGTAAATATTGTGCTTTATTCCTCCAATACACTTATTTGATAAATAAGCTAAATACTACTCCACAGGTTTAAGATTTTTACCATCAGAACATATGATGGGCTCATAAAAATACGATGCATTGTCATAGAACAACCAGTAGTTAAATGCTATCTATATGTGAATGCATCAGTAATAATAATCAAATAAAGTTTATTTAAATAAAACAGATTGTTTTTCTCCCAATACAGATTACCTGTTGCTAATGGCTAGTACAGATATGATAATTGATAATTTAACATTTCTGCGTTTTAAAAAGTGCAGTTAAAACCTGTAATTTACGCATACTTTGGGGGTTGAGAGCAAAGAAGGATGATTTAAAATTCCATAGCTCCGACTTAACCAAACCAAGCTGACATTACTTGTCACACAAACACAAACAGTTCTGAATCTTCAAATGTCCATCTGTTTTTTTCTAGCAAAGCAAGTCAGAAAACTTCACAAACACACTTTGGATTTTAGGGAATTTTGCCTGAATATTCAAATTTAATGATTTGACAAAATTTTTCATATCAAACATGTCAGCACATTAAATATTCAACAAAAAAATATGGCTTTCATTTAGAGAATTTTTTTATAAGATAATGATAATATGAATATTTCTTCCATATGTTCACTTTTTGTACACTGTATGCCTTGGGAAAGAAAAGAATACATCCTCAAGTGGCATTAAGTGGAAATATACTTACATCTGTCCGGGTCAAGCTGAGCACTCCATCTGATGATCTGGCCCTGAAAATGTCTGTACAGAAAGAAAAACACAACAAATAACATGTTAAATACAATATAAATGTACAGCATATTTTGAAAGGTAAAAGTAATCTAGGCTACAATACTGCTCAGTGTTGAAATCTGAGATTATTGATGTGCATTTGCAAGAAAAAGAGACTGAATGTGGATTTAATTCTTTAGACTGAGGGTCCTCTTCGTTCACAACAAATCAAAGTCTAATTTCTCAAAACTGGAGTGGGGTTTTGATGAAAGGGATGCAGTTGGTGATTGCCATGTCACTCACTAGAAAACTGGTCCAGCCGTATCATGAGAGTGATGAAGTCCTCCAAGGTGGTGTAGGAGTTGCTTGAAAAGCGTCTGATCAACAACTTCACAAAGAAATCATCAGCGTCCATTCCTGGTGTGGGCAAAAATACTCCAGTTACAGTTGTGAATATGAAGCATGTTCCCATTTCTCGTGTTGATATAAGCTTAATATTAACCTTAAGTGTCAATTAATAAACACTGATACCTGCAGCCTCAATTGCCCTTTGAAGCTCATTGCTGGACAGGGCTTTACTGCCATTCAAATCTGAGCGGTCGAAGAGTTTCTGCACAAAAGATTCAAATACATGAGAAACTGAAAACACTTAACATTTTTGTCTTTTTTTTAATCACTAACTGCATATCAATGACAGTGTCAAAAGGTTACAAGGTTTAAATATGTCTTCATGTCATTGCTGCATTACCTTGTATTCCTTAACTTTATCCCAGAGAGTTGAGAATTCAGTAAAGCTCATCCTCATCCGATAGTCGGTCTTTGTATGTTAAGGATATCTCATGAAAAGCATGAAAAATCATTTATCTCCTGATTAGAATATTGTAATATCATTTTGACTTTCTGACATGTTAACATAGGGCTAACTGTTAGTGAAGACATGAGTTCAAGCATTAATATGTTTCTTTTTAGGATACATCCATCAAAGCCATCAGGCCCCTGCAGGTGTCCAAGCCAAACCTGGTCCCTGCCAATGGTAGGAATGACAACATTATATATGACTGTAAAGCTGCCAAAAGATTTTCAATGAATTAACCAGGATTTTAAATATTTTAAAATACAGTTCTGAAAAAAGAGGTAAATTACTTACCGTTAGAGAAGTAGTCAGTCAGGAGCCTCTGGAGCTGTCTGGCGCTCAGCTCACCATCCTGACAACACACACACATAAACAACGAAAACGGTCATGAATTGATATCAGATCAAGGAGAAACGGACATGCAGATGTGTGAGTGGAGAGAAAAAGATTTAAAAAGATAAAAGCAAGAAAATTAGCACACCTGGTTAGCATAGCGGTAGAACAAGGCACGAGCAGAATCTTTGTCATTCGTGTCCCCCCCTTCATCGTCACTGTCATCTGGTATCTGAAGGTGAGACATTAGTGAATCGGCTGTGAAAGTGACAGACAATGTTTACTTACTTACAGTTTAGTTTTGCACTACATCTAATTTCATACCTCAGGAATAACAAAGTTCTCTTCGCTGCTATGATCATCACTATCACCATCTCCATCAACATCTCCGTTGTGGGGGCTGGATGCAGAGAAGAATGTGTTAAAATCCTGTTTCTAAACCAACGGTCACTTTCTGTTACATAGGCTTGCTACTAGCATATCATGTTTTTTAATCACCCTAAGCTGCTGGGGTCAATGCTTAAACAGGAAACGCCTGTGACATCTTATTGTGATCTTTAGTTTTAAGAGAAAATGTCCTAACAGAGATGGAGAACTGAAAAAAAGCATTTTTTTTATTTACAAAATGGAGGTTCAAAGCTTTCTTTACACTGATAGAGAAATATGGTGTCAAGTTTAAAAGGCTGGCTTAAATGTTTGATCAGATAATTAGTCTAATCAGGAGACCTTTCTGATTTAAGAGAGTATTTTATTTAGGCAAGGGTTTTTTTATTTAACACTGATTCACTAAGCAATTAGATACACTTTTTTAAATAAAAAGCTTAACAAAATATCAGTGGTCCTGATATTGGCCCTACTTCTAGATTAATCAGTTTTCAATAGCCTTCAAGTTCCAAAGTAAAATAAACCTCTAAAATTCAAACGTGCAATTTTGAATGAAAAATCAGCTTGCTCAAATCCCAAATTCCTCAAAATAAACTGAAGACATGACTCAAGTGTCCTCAAAGATAGCTTTAAACCCTGATCCATTGTTGCTTAAAATAATATCAATAAAAATGTCAGTCATAGGTGAGATGTTCAAAGGTCCTTCATTTTAAAAGAAACCCCATTAGAACTTACTATCAGTCAATGTTTACCTGATCTTAGCATCAGTCTTGGAGTAGACAGTGAGAACGAACTCTGCGCTCATGTTTGGCTTCATGGTTGAAGGGATGATCACATACTCTCCAGGCTGCAGACTGTGGGGCTCGATCAGATCCCTCTCCCTGGTGTAAATCTGTGTTTGCTTCATAGGCCTGTTAACGTTAAAGAAGGAGGAGCGCAGGCGTCCTCGTGGAGTCTGCAAAGAACATGAGCCTTATTTAATGTCATGAAATTTCACTCCAACCATCAAATTGAATTACCTGATTTATTCACATGTAAAAATTGCTCTCTGTGTGCATGCTGAGTGTGTTATTTGCTCTTACCCCTGCTGGAACCTGTTGGATGTGAAATGGGAAGAAGAAGAAATTGAGTTCAGAAATGGTCAAAATGTTCATCAGTAATGCAGCCTAAAACAATGACTGAACATCTGTCAAAGGAGTATGACTAAAGCACTTTCCTAACTACTTAACCCACACCTCAGTTGTCTTCCTGTTTGAAAATGTTTTCCATTTCATTCACAGTAAACATTTTTTCCATTTTTTCTTTGTTTCTGAGTTTTTATATTTGCCAAGTATGCATTTACTATTATTTAATGGTCAGTTACTATTTAATCAAAATTCAGGATGCAAACCTGAAAGACGGTGAGTCCAATCGGGTAGGATTTTATTTTTTTGCGATGCTGCTGCAGAGGTTTTTGCATCAGAGAGAGCAAGATGTTTGTGTCTCTCTTCTCCTCCTCATCTATTTTCGTCACCTGGATGCGATACTGGGGATTTGTATCGAAGGAAGCTACAGCAAATGAGAAACAATAAAAATGCAGATGATGCTTCACATGAGTACAAAGACACATCAAACATCTTGTTCTTGCGGATACAATAAAAGGTAAAAGAATAAACTGGACTCACAATCGGACCAGTTGCCACCTGCAGATCTCCCAGCTACCCAGCTGCCATCGTAAATCATGCACTTCCACTGGCAGCTGATGTCTCCATCAATAAAGTTTGGGTTCTCACAGCAGATGAACAAACTCACAAAATAGTAACAGAAGTCCTCCAACTTCATCCTGGCAGATAAAGGCAGCACAACAAGAGAGAGAAAAGAAAAAGCCAGAAGGAAATTTAAATTTCAACCACTAAGACATTTTTAAAAAAAAACACAGTGTACGTCCACCATGTAGAAGAGGAACAGCCATTTTGTTCTTTGTGCCACAGTACATTCAAACATTTTCTTTTGTTGCTTTATTATCAGGCCTCACTGTTTTAAGGTACCCTGTATAGTGTTTGACCACTAGTAGCGCTATGGAGCAATGTTCTAATGGGAAGGGAGCAGATGTGGTAATAACAGGAAACTTAGCAGTGTGCAAATTACAAGCTAGCAAATATATTGCCTGTGTACATTCAGAAGCATTCCAAAAACTGTCTTTATGAATGATTTATTTGACATTTGTGAGAGTTTAAAGCTCGAAAAAAAAACCCCACCTTTGTTACATAACTATAGCTATGTTTGTTTCAAATTTACCAGAACTCTCCTTCGTTGCGGTCAGAACACTTTTCCTGATCTTCTTGGCTCAGCCCTTTCCACGAATCTGAGCTGAGGAAAAGAAATGGAGAATGAGGAAGATGGTTAATGACAGAATTCAACATGTTGAAAGATTTCTTTGCATACACTTGTAACGCAGTGTAAGTTTTATTGTTATAGCATGCACGAGTGGTTGTATGATGAATTCAAGTACTTGTCACTCCAATCTCCATTCCACTCTTGTTTGCCCCAAGGGTTCATGAGTCGCACCAGCCTCACTTTGGAGCCATAATTCTCGACCTAAAAATGAAATGATAACTTTAAAAAAGAGTCGGAACCACTTATTGTTGAAAAAGTCTTTCTTACTTTCAAACCCTTCAGGCTATTATTTTCACTCTTCTTCTCAGTTGTTGTACATTTACCTCAGCGACTCCGGTGACAGAATAAGCATGTGCATCCACCAATCCAGTGTGTGCTACAGTGTTCACCAGGGTTGCCTGAAGTAGAAAAAAAACATTAAATCACTCTGATGAGTTTGATTGTTAAAAATTTTCCTCAAAGAAATTCTCCTTTTTACCCCTTTCTGTGCAGTGCCGCAGCAAATCATTGAGTCGCAGTCGGTGGCTCTGCTCAGTGACTGCCACAGCTTTTCATCATGGCCTGCAGAGTGGACCCCTCTGAGTTGGTAATACATGTGCACACCTCCACTGAAATCCTTGCAGGCCTCAGATGGCAACCCAGCATTCATGTCGGCATATGAACCACACACTCTGAAGGATACAGAAGAAAAGATGTTTGCAGACGCTGACGGAAACCATTAGTTAGCTAATTAGCTAATCATTTTATGTCTTGACTCTGGTGTTTGTGGCACCATGTAAGGTTTAATGAATTGGTTTCATACTTGGCATATGCTTTCTCCAGCAGAGGAACCCAGAACTCATTTCCACCTTTGGCGTGCACAGAGAGCAAACGGTTGTCGAGTGTTGGCAGATAGTCATCAATGACAACATCCACCCACTTGCCAAACCTCCAGAACTGACAAAGAAGGGACAAGTAAGAATTAACTGATCGCCAGAATGTATTGAAAAAACACAGATTTCACATACTTCTGTATTATATGCTTAAATACTGAAGATATTTGTTACCCTGAAGTGAAATATCCCTGCATAGTTGTCAAAGGACTGGTCCATGGGCACCACTTGCACCATCAGGCCCTTACGGAATGTGAGTGAGGCAATTGCAGCCAGAAACCAGCAGTTACCTGGTAAAAAAAAAAGTGTTTTTTGAGTTTGAATTCTCACCTAAGCAAGGTAGTAATTGTTGTTGTTTTCAGCTGTAAGCCAGAGATCATTTCTTACCCACACCGCCCTGACCATAGTCAAAGCGGGAAGCTCCTTTCTCAATGAAAGCAGGCTTCTCACTGCTGTTTTGTGCCTTCAGGATTTCCTGAAAAATGCAACAACAGAAATAAATCAAATGTAGACAAGCATGTTGAAACAAGCACATAAGAAAAAATATGAAATTGTGTTTTGGAGATAGAGATTTTATCTTTGAACTGACATGAGGATTATCTTACCGACGGTCGAAGCCACTGCACTTGTTCCTCACGCCAGCTGCTCATATCAGGCAGGTCTCCCAGAGATTGGCTGTTGGGAGGGAAGGTGTTGTCCACAAACAGCCTACCTCTGCTGAGGCTGTATCTTTTCAGCTGCGCATAGTCTTGGTTGTTGAACTTGGCAGGGTTGGAGGGGCTCCCTTCACTGCCATCTTGGTAACGCAAATTGATGACAGAAGTGCAGTTCCCAGATTCGGGCATGTTGACGAGAGGTTTCTGAGTAGATGAAAGACAAAATAAGAGATTTTTAAAATCTGCTTGAAGAAATTATTATGCAAAAGCATTGCGACAGAGATAGATGGAGAGATTTACCCGTGAGACCGACTGCTGATCAACTGCTGCTTCCTGAAAGGAGAGGTGACTTGGAGGAGTCCAAGCTGGTCTTTGCAGCGAACTGTCCCACTTTTATATACCCACTGTCTTACATAAATCTGGAGTCAGACCCGCCTCCAAGAAGGTATAGAAAAACAAACATAAAAGAGGCCTGGGGGTTTCTCATCAAGGAAACTGGTTTCAGCTATATGTCATCGCCTCTACTGACATGTTACTGACATGTCTCCTGTCACATTGGTCTCGTTAAAGCTTCACCTGTGTAATTCACATAGATAATAACAGTTTTCTGCTTTTCATTATATCTGTTCTTATTGTGTACACTGTAGTACAGCACGGATGCACTTTTATTCCCTGAGTATTATATAATCGAGAAAATAACAGTCACTTCTATCAGAATCCTTAAATGTTTAGTCATTTTTATTATTACATTGCTTGTATTTTGCTATTAGTAAATTTTAATAATCAATTAAGTATTAATGAACTATTTTAAATTAATAATTAAAAACTGCTTATTGATAAGTTCTTAACAATCTAATGAGGGAGGGGATGTGACTTTGGGGATTTTAATGTGATAAACTGCAAAATGATTTCAAGTTAAAATAATGAACATCATTACACTTGAATTGTGATTTAGGAGTGGACTGTTGTTTTAATGCTGAATTCTGGTCTAAAGATCCAAAGAACTAAAGAAAAACAGCCTTTAGAAAACCAACAGTGAAAGTCTGAGATTTTTTTAAATCAAATCAAGAGAGAAAATCTAAATGCTTATTTATTCTCTGGACTATGAGTTACAGATGTTGTGGACTGGTTCAAACCGTCAAAGAGCAGCTGTGAATCACCTCTAACAGATTGTTATTATAGCGAACATGCAGTGCACATGTATGCAATAAAGGTGTCAAAACAAAACATGAAGTTGTATGTGATATTAGAGTAGTGCATTGATGGATGCATGTACTGCAACAAAGTAAAACATCAGTGGCTTTGCATATATTATCTTATGCACATTGTGTGAAATCTATTTTAATTTAAAAAATGCAGAGGAGAAACTGTACAAAAATGCTACTATGTATAAAAATCTTGACCTCTTTCTCCTTTTTTGTCTTGAAAAAGAGATGGAGGATTAGACTCATGTTTGGATGCTGAGTTAAGCCACAATGAAGGAACTACAGAGAAAAATAGCTTGAGAAGTTAAAATGTGAGATTTTGCATCAAATTAAGAAAGATAAGCTACACCCTAATTTATGTATGTATGCATGTGTGTGTTGGCCTTAGCATTGTCATGTCAAATAAAATCTACAAGGAGAAAAATATTTGACTTCCAATATGTTTAATAAGTAGGAATTAAAACATTTATATGAAATTAAGAAAGCAATAAATGAAAATATAAGCACGCATGATTACGTAAGACATGTTTAGGAGGTTACACAATAGTTACACAGATAATAACTAAAAATAGCCTTTTGAAAATATACATACAAGAAAATAATAAAAGAACAAAAAACTGTCATGGGACACCTGCTACATTCCTGTAAACAAGGGGCAATATTTTTTACCATTACCACAGAGTGTTTTTAAAAAAAAACACAGTATTTTGAAAAGACATCTATGGCACAAACATGCAAAAAATTAAAATTTTATCTTTTGACAGTGACACCAGGGTTTGATGTTAAAGTGATTTCCATACAGATAAAAACAAGTGTTGATGACAAAAATTTCAAGCCTTTTGCAGAGTTAATGCACTGAACCATATAGCAAACTCTGAACAGGAAGGAGTAATTCAAGAAGACAGGGTGCAGAGTAAAGCTATAAATACCAGTGTCACTGCTGAAATGCACACCTGCTGCAGGTACAAGGTGCTCTGTCAGCGTCTTCATTGTCTGATGTCTTTTTTTTCTTTCCCTCCGGTTTACAACTGCCTTTAGGGGACAAAATATGTCAAGACAAGTCATAACTCTCAGATAGGGGAGGTGGCTCACAAATTGTACATGCAAACACAATTCTTACATAAAGCGGCAGAGAATCAGCACGGAATGTACAGATGTACAGAACTGGGCATTGGTTCAAATCAGTGTGCAAAAAAACACAAAACTAATGAAAGATTTTAGCAATACAAGTTATGCAATTAAGCAAAATTACTGTAATGTGTAGTACTGAAAATAGAAAGATAGAATAAACCTTGAATGCGTTTTTATTTTTGATAAAGTTATGCCTGCAAGGAAACCTATAGTAGGAGTTGTTATGCCAGTTATCACGGCTGTTAAAGAAGTATGTTTTTAAAGGGTGACTCTGAGATAATGACTGTGTTTTAAATGACATGTCATTGTACATTAAAATATTGTTCGTGCTTTTTTTTTTAATGCTCTTATATGGTTGAAATCACAACCGAACTGGCATGTCAGCTCATATCTTTTGACACAAGCTGATAGACATTATAGATACATGCCAACCGCTGTAAAGGTGAGGGAGTTCTCCCCCTCTGGAGAAATTCTTGCTAAACAAGATATAAACACGCAAGCTTATTATTAATAATCCTTTTATATAACTCAGATTGTGTGTTCACGATTGTAGTATAAAACAGAGCCTAAAGAGGAAGAACAATAAAAGACTCTGAGGAAGTGTTTCCCTTAAAATGCTAAGAGGATAAGTTAAATATCAAAGTTAGAAATACTTTTTAAAAAAATTAATATGCATATACCCAAGCATCTATTCACATTAAATAAACTAGTTTAAAGTTTGTTTTTGACTATAGGGTTTAAACAAGAGATCTCATTTCATTACTCAGCCAACTCGCATTGTAATTTGAGGCAATTAGAATTAGAGGATGTTCCGATGTGGGTATTTATTAGCGGGTGCCAGCAACTTCTGCCAACTTTTCATACATGTGGAGTTTTGCCAGTTCCTGTGCCAGTGATTATAATCATTTGGCTGGAAGAAAGCAGCAGTGTTTAAGTGAAGAAGTGTATGACAGGTGTTTTGAAAAGAATTTGAATATCACTGCCATTTTTTGGCAAAGAAAACATTCTCACAGGAAGTTGAAATGGAGTCTGGAAAATGCAAAAACAAGCACAAGTTTAAAAAAGACAATGCTGCTTCAACAACTTCTACACTCCATATAGGCCTCTTCTGTTCAGACCCAGAAGCTCTGTCCACTTAGATATGACTCCTTTCTCTATTATTTGATCACTATTTTTTAAATGTAACTCCCATGTGGAGTTGAGCATTTTCTTGCAACTTTTCATGTGCATCAGTCCTTACCTGATATGTCCATCAGCAAGATTCACTGCAATCCCTTAGCACTGTTTGGACTACACTTTAAATAACAAATAGGCCTTACGTATTTATTTAATGAATTCATAAAGTACAGTTGATCTCCCGCAGATTTATAATGTGTCACTGAATTATCTATTTGTTTGTCATTTAAGTGCAAATGCATCCCATATATGTATATAACTAGCTAAGCAGGACTATGAATGACTTTTAATAATGTTTGAATGACTATTAATTGCTCAAGCACCCCGACAGGAATTGTACTATAATCTTATCAGATCATCATTCATCTGTTGCCTCTCGGGTGTCTTCACTCCAGTCTCTGCTTTGGAGTAGACTGTGATGACGAAGCTTGCGGTTTTGTTGGGTGTATACGTGCAGGGAATGATAAAGTACTCCCCAGGCTCCAAACTGTGAAACTCAAGCAGTTCTCCTGACTGGATGAACTCCCTGACTTTAAAGGGCTCCTCATCCTGGAGGAGCAAAGATGGAAGTTGCCCTTTAGGTGCCTGCAAAAAGTATAAATGGACATTTTCTT
Organism: Acanthurus lineatus; assembly: GCA_029814665.1. Taxonomy (NCBI): domain Eukaryota; kingdom Metazoa; phylum Chordata; class Actinopteri; order Acanthuriformes; family Acanthuridae; genus Acanthurus; species Acanthurus lineatus. The sequence continues at coordinate 13,927,652 of JAPZDV010000006.1, forward strand.
CCAGTTATGTATGCATGTAGGTTTTATGTGTATTATGGATTATTTCTTCAAATTAAAATATGTAAATAATTCTTTCTTTACCTCCGATGGCATCTGTTTGAAATTAAACATGAAGATATTAGATTAGATACTTAACAACTGACACAATATCAACAATGCACAACAAAGCTGGACCCAGTGATCGCACATATGTTCAGTCTTGCCTTAGGAACAGACGAGCACCACGGACCTTGTAGATGGTGAACCCGATGGAGTGATATTTGACTTTGCTGCAATGTTCTTCATCAGACTTCTGCAGCAGAGACAGTAAGATGTTATTTTCTCCTTTGCTCTCCTCCACCACCTCTTTCACTGTGAGCCTGTAACATGGATTTGTCCAAAACTCCTCTAAAGAAAAGCATGAGATAGTTACAGCACCTAGGCAAATGTGTCTTTTTTCTCTTGGAATCATCTGAAAATATTCAAAGTAATCTCAAGAGTCTTTTTTTTTTTTAGCCAACTCGTGAAAATGTAGCTAGAATTCCAACTTTAGCAAAAAAAAAAAAAAAGAGCTAACACATCCTACTAATTTAATGAAGGGCCTTTGGGATCTCAGTGGCAGCCCCCACATTCTTTTGCATGAGGCTGGCGACAGCAATCAGTAAAATGAACACTATTTTGGCCGAAGATAAAAGTGTCAAAGTGACATGTTTGCAGGGTAGTAAAAACCTGCAAACTATGCCACAGAATGCCCGTTAACCACATATGTGTCAGAACAGGAAGATTTGAGAGCACAGCAGCAGTCATTAAAGTGGCCAGCATATAGGGGAGGGTCATTTACAGCTAGCTGAAGTCACAGCATGCAAAGATGCCCTTTGTAATAAAACTGTTGATTATTATGCAATATAGTTATGAAACCTGTTTTATAATCGGGGCCCCCAGCAGATTTTCCTGCCATCTAAAAAGCTGGGGCTGTCGCTGCAGATGTCCAGTTCTTCATAATAAACACAGAAGTCTTCCATCTTCATCCTAAAATAGTGACGGATAAGAATCATTCACAGCAAAAAGCTTGAATATATAGTAACAATAGTTAATCTTAGAATGTAGCTCTTTCTAAAATCGTATCCATTTGTACTCTACACTGCAAAATGCTGGATTTTTTTTTTTAAATAATAATAATGCTCATCTGCAGCATATATTTCTTCTCTGTTTTGTGTGGGCTGGTTAATGAGTATGGGCACAGGCTTGCAGCTATTTTTTTGCAATGCTGCTTTTTGCATTAAGTATGTAATCTGTAAGATCAGTCTATTTCCTTCTCTTGCTCAACCCCACCCCTGATTCCCCTCACAGCATGTTGGATTGCTAACAGGTCACAAAAGACACCCGTCACTTTCTGTTACTCATGAGGCAGAAAACAGCCCCTTCCCCTCTGCACCTGCTGCAGGTCAAAACACATTCTCAAGCCTCGGTGCATACGACAAAAACAACTCTTCAAGAATGATACGACTGCTTAGATGTTGTGGTATCTCATGTTTACTTTATGGACGTTAGGTTTTTCATTCAGCTTTTTCACTTCCTTTACCAGAATTCTCCATCATTGCGCACTCTCAGACAGAGGTCAAGGTCCTTCTTGCTTACAGTATCCAGCAGTTTTGACCTACTACAAAAATCCATTTCACTTGTTGTTCTTGCAACATAGAACTTTGCAGAGATTGTTACAAGGAGGGTTGTACCACTTTATGCAGATAATAACATGTTATTAAAGTTTCCTAACAGCTTGGCTGTTCCTTACTTGTCACTCCAGTTTCCGTTCATCTCCTTCTCACCCCAGGGCTTCCAGTTTCTCACCAGATTCACTTTCTTCGCATCACTCTCCAACTGTGAAATAAGTCATAAACGATCACCTTTTTCACATTTAATAAACACTAATTTTGCTTCTCCTTTTTTTTTATAATCATCAATGTTTTAAAGTTGAGGTTAAACAAGCTAAGGGGTCAAAAGCAGCACACAGTCTTTATACCTGCTGCGTAAGGTACCAACCTGTTTGACGCCTGTCACAGCAAAGGCATGAGTATGCACAAGACCAAACTTGTTAGAAATGTCTGTCCCTTTTTTCTGTAACACATGAAAAATCACAGGTTAACAGTTGATAAAAGTAATTATGAACTTCCTGTTCAAACCTACTAAGACATAGTTTTGTCTTTTACCCCTGAAAAAGTATCACATGCCATCATAGCTTTGCAGTGGACGGCTCCGTTCATGACCTCCCACAGGTAAGTCGAGCTTTTGGACAGCATGTAGTTTACGGGCACACACCTGCTGAAGTCCTTGAAGGCTTCAGATGGGTTTCCAGCTATCATGTCTCCATAAGAGCCACAGATCCTGAAGTGAAAACATTAGGGGCAAACAAATTTGCAGACTAGACAGAAAGCACATGGGCAAGGAATTAAAATGAGGGTTATTTGGATCTGAAGTTTTTAATAACTGACATGTTAAAGCTACTGCAATGAAATTCAACAGACTGATTTTTACTCTAAAGTGAAATATTCCGGCGTAGTTGTCCTTTAAACTTTGATGGGGGGGGCACCACTTGCACCATCAGTGACTTGCAAAGAGTCAAAGCTCCAATAGCTGAGAGAAACCAGCAATCACCTGCAGGAAACCGCAGAGAACATTAAGATAAATATATGCCCAATGCCTTTATTCATAGAAAAGGCCTCTATGCTGAGCTTTCCAGTAAAACACGTTGTGAATACAAATAATAAGGAGAATGTTGAGAATTTCTTAAGTTTTCATACCAACAGCCTTGTGTGAAGTCAAACCTTGATTCACCATGCATGAGAAATGCTGCATCGGGGTTCAGGTCCTGTAAAGGATCAAAGACTTGTGAATCCTCTCCAAACATCATACTCATACGATCATTTTAGACAATAGATAAGCTGACTTACATGTGGTCTAAGCCACTTCACCTCACTGAGCTGCTTCTGTATGGAACCCTCAAGTTTTCATACTCAAATATCTTCTCCTGGTTAAGGAGAGCTTTCTTGAGCTGCTCGAAGTCTTGGCCTTTAAATTTCACAAGGTTAGAAGGGCTTCCTTCGCCTCCATCCTCATAGAGGGAGCGAACCATCTTCACTCTGGTGGATTTCATGTTGAAGAGCAGAATGTCTAAAATCTGATTAAATAGAAATTGGTCAGCAGTTTTTATGAGGCAAAACTGATACTGGCAAATTTTATGAGGATAACACCAAGCAAAAGACGAAATAATAACAGGAAAATGAAAAATTTACCCGTAAAGTCGGAGTTTACTATCAAAGTTTCACACACCTACTGCAAACCAGATGAGTTAGTCTCAGATATTTAATGATTTGAAGCAGGTGAAGCCACATCCCTGTACTTGGTTTGGCAGAGGATGAATTACGCTAAAGGCATAACACTGAATTATTGATTACACAATCCTGATATCTTGTCCAAAACCAGGCACTTGAACTAAAGCCAACTCGAAGAACAAGAGTCTCCATTTTGCTTACCAACTCATTCATCATCTTCTCATGAATTTATACTTATGCTGCCAGCAGAATAAGAGAATTTGCTAATCCTTTATACTATATACTAATTAAAAACCCTACAAGCTCTATTTTATATTTATTTTAGCTCATTACCTTGACTAATATTTGTAAGTATATGTTTATTTTGAAACTGTATCAGCAAGATGCTTAAAACTGTTTGAGACAGGAGCAACAGGACCGCTAAAGTCATGAAATGCTGCAAAAACACCTGTTAGAAACATGCCACAGGTAAACAGGTTCATTGGTACAGGTAAAAGTATCATTCAGTATTCATCAGAACAGGTAAAAAAAAGTCAAGACTAAAAAGCTTGGTGCCAATTAGGGTCAACAGCTACAGTCAGGCTGAACATGAATGTTTGCACTGTTATACATGTGAAGGACTTCAGGTGTAAATGGATAAAAATGGCTGCCAAATCCTTTTTGAGACAAATGTCAAATCACCTATTTTTATATTAACAATGAGACTGCACTCACTCAATATATGTTTTGACATTTGAAACAAACTTGAAACAAATCTTGTGTGTTTGTGTGCATAAAACCAAAAATGAGACAGCACTCAGTGTTGTACCTGCTCTGTGGTTAATTGTCTAACTGGTTTAGGAAGGATCACTTAAAACTGAAATGCAGAGTTCTGAGTTTTGCTTTTTGTACCAACATGCAGTTTGGGCACTGATGTCATTTTCCTTGATCATCTTTGTGAAAGAACTCACACCGTTTCAAACTTCAGGCTGTTTTGAAATTTTATTACAATAATTATACCAAACATTTAATCTGCTTTTTACAATAAAAATGTTTTCACAAAAACTTTGACATTCATCTTCAGGTCAGTGTCCACAGATTCTCTTGACATCTGAAAGAGAGAGAGAGTCAGATTAGTCTTGAAATAAAAACAAAATGTACTCTGAGTTCAATGAAACTGCTTTAAAAGTCTAGACACTACTGAACATAGCTGGTTGTTCATGTAATCTATAATGTTAGGATGGTTTACATCAGGTTAGCTGACAAACAGCTGATATAGATCAGCTGATCTCTGGTTGCAATTAAAAAACTTAAAAAAGTACAGAGCTAGCATTTTCCAGGCCCTGACACCATCTATTGTGTCATTTATTTTAACTTCTTTCATTAATTAGCCAACATTTTTCTCAAGATTATACTTCACTGCCTGTGTGGGAATAATGTTCTATCTAACTTTGCATTCTCCTGCAATTTGCTTTACAAAGTAGCTTATGTGCTACAAGCATACTTTTGGGAGTTTGATTGGATTCTGTTAGTGCTGCAATGACTAGGTTTCCCCTGCAGGTGTCATCCTGAGCAGCCCCTCTGAGGTTAAGAGAGTTTGGGCCTTTGAGACATTTCAGCAACGCTGTTATTTTCTTGTTCTCTTGTTCGAGTTTAAGCTATTTCAGTTTTGATTTCATCATAACTAAGAACAACTGCCTTGTATTAAAAATGTAAGTTACCTGTCAAGGTCACTCAACTGCAGACTTCAGAGTGAGGGAACACACGGTGCAACACCTGTAATAAAAACAATTGTGGAAATTTAGAATAGACCAACATGTAGAAAACCAGCCTTAGAAAAGTTCAGCAAAAATCTCAGAAAAGTGGATTAGAGACAATCGTCAGTTGTCGCATCTGACGGCACTTCCTATTCCCAGTTTTCATCACTGACAAAGCTTCTTGAAGTCATTTTACTGAAAGCAAATAAGCCTCTTTTAACTCACCTTTGTACAACCCGAGTCAAATCACCTGTGTTTAAGATTTAGTAAATTTCACAGCATTAGGCTACAAAGTGCTGGCAGCTCACTACAGATAGACACCTGCAATATGTGCAGGAGCTGAAGATTACAAATCTCTGCTTATCTCAGGTACATAGACCATAGTCATCAAGGTGGGAATTTAAATGTTTGATTACGCCTACCTGAAATACAGACATATCTGACAAATAATGTGGATTTTGGGCAGAGTCACTAAAAGCATGTATGTCTCTTTACAACTATCAACACTGTCGGTTAGCAAGTTCCCTGCTTAACTATGGAGAAGTTTAATCCAAGTTTTTTTATTGTGCAAAGGTGAGATTGAAGCTTATTTGACATTTCAAAAGACACCCTTCCTAAAAATAAATGTGAACTTACAAAGATCATTTTGAAAGTTGCAGCTTCACCCAAGTAAAAGAAGTCGCTCGCTTCCAGAGGATTCTTCAGTGGCCAGCTTGATCTTTGGAAACCAGAGACAAAATCTGAAATAGTTAAAAACTGACTGCAAACAAGTCCATCTAAGCCAAGATGTTTGTTATTGTGTTCAGAAAACCAATGATCACCACTGAACAATCTGCCGGTAATTCCAGCTATTTCAGTTTAAGTTTCATCACAACAGAAGCAGACAGTTAGCATTTCTATGACTGATAACGAAAATTCACCTTCAAGACATGAAACGTCTTCAGTCAGCTGGTTTAACTTTGAGATTACTCAGGGCTGCATGGTACCTTAAAAGAGAAGGAAAATGGCAACTTTAGATAGGCAGTGAAGAACAGCATCCACCTAACTTGGGAAACAAATATGTTGATGTGGTCAGTTGTTCAACAGCACTTTCTACACAAAGTTTTCGTCACCATATAGCTTAACATAAGTACAACCCTGATTAGGATGTGTTAACTTACCCATTATTCAGACCTTTGGTCATTAGCAGGTCTATTTCCAGTCCTTAACAGTTCAGCATCTCTTTCACACTTTTCAGCTACAAGAGAAGACAGTGTTATGATTTGTACTTTAGTCTGATCCATTAACTGTGTCACAAAAACAACTGCATCACCTAATGTTCAGAAAACCGAGAGTCACCACTGAACAATCTGCCGGTAATTCCAGCTATTTCAGTTTGAGTTTCATCACTACATGTGCAGCTAAAGCACAAATTATGGTAAGTACATTTGATACCAACCTCAAATTTTGACATCCATCATCTGGAATGGGCCCATTCGACGCACGCTAAAAAAAGAAAAAAGATATTTCCATTAAAGTCCATTAAGTTTATGAACAAAGTTTATTGCAATGAAGGTCCAGTTGCAGTTTATGAGGCTCAGAACAGTGAGTATGAAACATCGTCAGTTATCGCATCAGACGGCACTTCCTATTCACAGTTTTCATCACTGACACACGTGCATCATCACAGATGGTTTGGTTTATCACTCACCTGCCATGGATATTAGGAGACTCCATACATTTCTTGAACCTGTGCGAAGACATGCCACACTGGAGTCCACCTGAGTAAAGACAAAGGCAATATGAGGCTCAAAATGAGATCAAAGGCAGAATTATATTCACTGACATACTTCAATGATACATGAACTCTCATGAAAGCAACAACAGAAAGGCAGTGAAAATCAATGATTTCCAAGTATTTAATTGAATATTGACAAGGGAAACCATTGCAACCATTAATCGGACTTAAACAGCGCATGTCTTCACTTTTGAAGGAAAAGCGTGTTTATATAAGAAACTAGATCAAACTCTCCACGAACTATAAAAATGGTGTGCTTAAAGGCATGAAAATGAAAAATAACACAACTCACATCTTAAATCTTTCATTTTGTCCCTCATTCAGTCTTTCCCACGTGGCTGCTCGCGGCCCGGGGGTGCAGTTAATATTACGCTTTAGCTAGCAGGTATCACGTGTAACCTAAGTCACGAGCTGTCACTCGGCGTCCTCTTTTAATGATTTGTGCAGCCGACATGTATTTACTGACCACGTTGAACAAATTTTGCGAAATATCACCAGCCCCCGAACAACTCTGCAATGCGTAGATGACCAAAAGGGACAGTTCGGTAGTCGGCGAAGTTTTTATACGTCCTGAACGTCGCAGTATTAAGACGTCATTGCAGTTTTTGTGGCACGGTAGCAACCGAAGTAAAGCGCGCTCTATCGCCACCTGTTGTATTGGAGTATAAACATTATTACTTCAAGTTGTGTCTCTGTATGTATGTTTTAAAATAATGAAATTGATGACAATACAAATATTAATATAACTATATATGAAGTTTAAATTAGTTTAAAAATGAGTTTATTTGAGTTAAAAAAATCATTAAAAATAGTTTAACCAGTGAAGAGGAGGAACAATTAACTTGTGGTCTACTGTACTCCTACTTCATAGCATTTCAGAAGTAAATACTAAAATTTTTACTCAGGTTGTTTGTATGATATTTTGGTGGTATGTTTAACAGTTACCAACCACATCTACTGATCAAATTCCATTAAATTTAAGTACACATTAGAGCATGCCCGCAAAAATGACTACAATCCAACATTAATTTTATTTAAAAGTTTCACTGTACCAATTTTGACATACTTAACAAAACCCGCACTAATATCTTCTAAAACTTTCTTAAAAAACCTCAGTTTAAAAAAGATTTTTTGTGTGACATCTGCTTTTTTATGTTTGTGTGACCCCTTTAAAGTTGACTTAGACAAATAAGATGGACAAGGTTCACAAGTATGAAAATACTTTTTAAAAAAAAAATACAAATTCCTCAAAACTGTCATGAGTACAACCACTGTAATACCACCTTGTGTCATTTTGTTTTAACCTCTCTACATTCTGTCAACTTAACTGAGCATGCAGACCAAATAAGAAAACTGTGACTCAAAATATCACTGATCAAATATGCAGCTACTTCTTACTTGGGCATACAAAGATCTAAATTGAGATATCTGTCATTGTGCGACCCTGCAGCCAGAGGGTGGCGCTGTTGGATAGATTACTCTAGTTTTCTTTTTATCTGGAGAGTCCTCTAAAGTCCTAGTGTTTGACTGTCTGCAGACTCAGTTTGTTGCTGTCAGCGTCATTTTATTCTGGATTTGTTTTCTCGGCAGACTTTGGATATCGCCTCACATCTTTAGAACCAGAACTAAACTCCTTCAGCATTTTTTCATTCAGCAGTTTCAGGTAAAGTTTTTAAACTTTATTGGGCCTTTTATGTTGTCTTAGACCTTTTTTTGCATAAAGTTTCTTTTTCCTAATATCTGTTGATGCACTACCTTAAACTTAAAATCAGTAGATTCTTATTATACCACAATTTCTTTAAAACATAGTCTACTAATTGACCAACAAAGGGTGTAAATAAATAAAAAAGTTTCTAGGTTGCAATGCTGCCATACCATAATGCAATAAGTTTATTCAATCTAGTCTCCTGGATCATCAATATTTTCTCATGATGTTTATTGGGACTGTGGAAAAGCAGAGATATTCCAATGTCAGCCTACTTGAAAAGGAAAAAAATACAGAAAAACAAGGAAATGAATAAGAAATTTAAATCAGATGTACTGTACACTCTGCATACAAAAGCCAACATTTTAATTTAGTGATTTTTTTTACTCCATTTCAGGAAAAGTTGAAAAGAATTAATTGTGTCCTTTCTTGGTTTTGTGGAGGGAGTGGTGAGAAAAAAACAGAGAGGGAAAGAGTGTGTGCCTATTTGAAGTGAATGAACCGTGTGTTTGCTGTCAGTGAGCGTGGCAGCCTCCAAGTGTTTGTGTGTGGGTGCGTGTGTGTGTGTGTTGATCCAACACAACAGCATGTTGCCACCTGTGAAGAAGGACCGCATCATAAATGAGCTCCCACAGGTTAGTAGCACACACATACACACACACACATGAGCCAACAATGTTAATATTGATGATAAAGCTATTAAGAGTCTCATGTGCTGCTCTTTGCTCTTCTGTTCATTTAAAATATGCTGTTTTTCTCATGAACTCTTGCAACTGCACTCTTGTTTTTCTTTTATTTCTTGCTCCATGTGAAGGTTGTTAACATTTCTCTGTGAGCTGAAGAAGTTAAACCCCCCAAATTAAGTCCTGCAGATGCATTTTAGAAAATTATTGTAGCCCAAATGAAAGCAGGCCCATTTTAAAGCCAAATCTAAAGCTCAGACACAAAGCTGTCAATAGATAAGAACAATATCATGGATGTAATGAACCTGATGAAGGAAGGCAGGATTCTGCTTCTCTTTTTCATGCCTTTTTCCATTAGTGTCTTTCTGTGTCTGGCTGTTTCCTCTTTCCTCACAGTGTTTTAGTCCACATGCAGCACTGCACACCAAAGATGGCTTCCACCCAGAGGTGAAGGCTGTCTGCCAAGCACAGAAGACAGGCACGGTGAGGTGAGATCACACAGGGGTTAATGTCACCGCTTACTACACACACTGGCGTATGTGTTTAAATTAAATTAAATGTATTAGTTCAGGAAGGGCCCTTTTTGTCATGCTATATTTACCATGTCAGCTGACAGCCATAAACAACACCCATCACATCTGACTGCAGTTATCTGGTAATTTATTTAGAGGATGAAGCTGCTGTTACTCAACATTTTTATTGCTATTAACAAATCATAGAGAAGAGCGACAATTTTGTCTTTCAACCCAGCTTCCCTCTGTGTTTAGGTCACTTGTAAATCTTGTCAAACTGGTCACAAATATGTTGTTTCATCTTTTGAAAAGGCTAAAAAAAAATCCTAATCCTGCTGGACACTGTATTGCTTGAAGTTAAAGTTGACTCAAACAGAGAAATACATTCATTCATTGAGTACATTACTCAGTTGTGTAGTAGAACATGTTTGATGCTCAGTGAGCTGCAGAACAGTGTGTGAGACCAACTCTAAATTAACTGCAGCACCCATGTCCATAATAATGGAAGAAGGGTCACAAAGGGAAGTAACAGTGAGGCTCATTGGTTGGAGAAGATAGTCTTAAGCCCTGGTTTTAATCATATACTGACAAAAACAGACGTCTACTGCACAGAAGAGCTCAGCAACTATGACTACATAGAGAATATTTGTTAATAAAATCAAATGGGATTTGCTGACAAAAAGGAAAATAGCCTAAAGAATTATCAGACTTAGCTTTCAAATGCCTCACAGTCTCCTCCACCTGCTTTACTTTTGTTCCTTACTGCACCTTTGTTCCTAGAAGATAACTCCCAAATGCACCACTAGTGTTAAAAGAGCTCAATTTTTAAGTATTTATTTGTGACTCATAACTAGTATATAAAAGAAGAAGATTCTGACAAGGTTATTTAAATGTAATGTGTAAAAACAGAGTATTTCTCTTTTTTAAATCTTATAATCAGGTTTTGTGACTGAAGTTTTATGACTTAATTTAATTCTATTTTTTGTTGAAAGAGATTTGCTGGCAGCGAAGTCTTAGTGAATTAAAATGATGTAGCAAAATTTGACTGGAGTCTTTTTCTGTGGCTAATTAGGCTATAAATGGATAGTGAAGCATTAGCAAATTATAATCCCTCTAAAAAGCTTAAGAGTGCCTCAATCACACCAAATTTCCCTTCATTTGTGAGATCAGTGAAGAGGCTGCTAAACGTAAACTAATTAAGTCATTAAAAACATGTTTCATTTTTAATGTAGAGCAGTCTGAGGTCTGTTAGGGGTTCATGCATTCACATGGTCTGTACAGGATTAAACTTTATCTTAATTATTTGAGAATATAAACATTTAATGGTTGTATGAGGCATGCTGTTAAAAAGGTTAATTAGAATCAACTCCTGCAGTTTGTTTGCAGTGATGTCTGCATGCTGCTGTGTGTTTCAGGCTGTTAGGCTGTTGTTAAATGACAGTACTGACCTTCTCTTTCCAGCTTCAACATTGCCAAGGTCATTGTAGTGGGAGATGTTGCAGTCGGCAAAACATGTCTGATCAGCAGGTAAGAAACAGTCATAAATAATTACCATAAACGAAAGGGTTATATGGGGAATTGAGAGGTATTTTTATTCAAATTTGGTGTGATTCAAACGTTGATTTCCATACTTTTTTGTTTAATTGTTTCTTTTGAATGTAATTTGTCTCAAGTTTTGTTCAATAAAAACATGACTGAACCTTATTGTCTTTCCAGGTTGAGGTTGTGGTGCTACAAAAGTGTTTTTTTTTTTACATAAATAAATAAAATCTATAAGTGTCAGAAGACTAGAATTGTTACTGGAACATTTTGTCATTTCATCTATTAGCTTAATGTTTTCAGTTTTACATTTCCTATGAAGATGCTGGAAAACTCCCAGCTGTAAACATGTGTAACATTCAGTAACTTCAGAAGTCCAAATGTCAAAATAAAGTTTTAATATAACGAAGTAGAGTTCGGTGACAGTCAACATTTGCCAACAGCTCAGATGTTTTCTTCAGAAAGGTCCTGATTATCTCAAAGGGTTTAACTGAGTTACTTTAAATTTGATACTGAAGAGAGATGAAGACACTGGAGTCATTTTCTATACTTGCATTAAATATTCTGACATGATTATAATGATACTATAAATGTAAGACTATGTTTTTTTGTCTCCAGTAGTTTAGCATTTAATTGATCAAGTGAGTTATTGATAAATAATAAAATTACTTGAAAAAAATACTACAAACATTATTTGATAGGTAAGAGATTAATTACCACTAATAGTGATAGTTGGACGCAGCTCTAATGTGAATTCCTCTTCTTGTTCCTTTGTTCCTGTGAGGTTTCGTAAGGGTGTGTTTGATAAAAACTACAAAGCAACCATAGGGGTGGATTTTGAGATGGAGCGCTTCGAGGTGCTTGGTGTTCCCTTCAGCTTACAGCTGTAAGTATGAAGTTAGACCGCAGAGAAACACTCAGTTCATAGACCGAGCCCTTAAAAAACAAATTCACTTCAGTGAACGATCATCAGGGTTAAAACTGATCAGCAAGGTCTGTTTTATGCTAATGTGACCTTCAATTAATATACAATGTCGAAAACAATCTAAATATACACAAAGTCACATGATTAGGTCATTCTGAAACTAAAAACATCTTTCAGATCTCATTAGCTTGTTGTTTGGACCCTTAAATGGGCCTTAAACTTCATGTTTCTCCTTCATTATGTTGGCTTTGGTCATGAATGCACATGTGAAGAGAGAAACAGACTGTACAGGACATTTAATGAGTCTTCCCACCAGCTCTTCTTTTCTCTCTTCTTTTCCACCAAATATCCCCATAAGAACATTAAAACATGATCTGATATTTTTCAGGTGGGACACGGCAGGTCAGGAGCGTTTCAAATGCATCGCGTCAACATATTACAGAGGAGCACAAGGTAAAGTCAGCTCAGTCTCTGCTGTCATTGGACAAAACACTATTTCATTATGCTCTTTGTTTGGATTGTTGTTGTTGCGTTCATACTGACTCTCTCTTTATGCTCCTCCAGCCATCATCGTGGTGTTTGACCTGAGCTGTGTGAGCTCTTTAGCACACGCCAGGTAAGGAATTTCTCCCATTATTTTCTAATTATTACCATATCATTGAAATCAAAACTTGAAGTCTGATAATTGTGTTTGTGTGTGTGTGTGTGTAGGCAGTGGCTGGAGGACGCTATGAAGGAAAATGACCCATCCAGTGTTTTACTGTTCCTTGTTGGTACCAAGAAGGACCTCAGTGTGGGTGACATTAATTAAATATGACTAAATAAAGAAGATGCTGAATCATCTAATCATTTTATTAGCTGACTGACAGAAAATTAACCAGCACCACTAACAGTCAAAATCCAAAACTGTAGAATTTACAATCACGTAAGATTAAGAAAAGAAGTAAAGTATAACATTATGAGACACGTAAAAAACAAATATTTGACACTTCTGCTTTTCAGAAGTCCCAAATATTCTTCAACTATCTTTATCCTTCTTTTAGTTTATGATCAGTTTGTTGTTGCTTCACTGCTTTCCTTCCCCGTCTCATTCACTTCCACTCTGTGTGTTTCACGCCTCAGACTCCTGAGCAGTTGTCTCACATTGAGCAGGAAGCCATCAGACTCTCTGAGGAAATCAAAGCAGAGTACTGGGCTGTGTCCGCTAAGTCAGGTGGGAGTCAAACACATTTACACATGAACAAATCCTCATCTTCCACCACTGGACCCGGCTTTTCATTCTGTTTTATCCTCTTTTTGTGTCACTAAGCTCTTTTTCTTTGGCTTTTTATGGCTCCAGGAGATGGAGTGAAGGAATTCTTCTTCCGTGTGGCATCTCTGACTTTTGAGGCAAACGTTTTGTCAGAGCTGGAGAAAACTGGCTCGAGGCACGTCAGCGACATCATCAGTAAGTCAGTTTGCTCGATAAAGTCACAGTTTTGTGAAGACAGCATAATATCGAACTATTTCCTTGATTAATCTAAATTAGATCCCAAAGCTTTTGGGAGTGACTACATCTTTAAAAAAATGATGACAGTCTTGGTTGTAGTTTTATCTGTTTGATTCATCGAGTGTTGTTTTTATGAGTTTGAAAAGCTCAAAATTCTCAGAATTTTTTAACCCAGAGAAACATTTAATCCTTCAGTTATAGTTAAAGCATGAGAATCAGTTTTTCTCCTGATGCACACGAACCAGAGCTTTGCTTCAGATAATCATCTGTGGCTCTCGCATGTCAGAAATTAGAGCAGGAGATTTCTTTTCTACTGTCGAGAAAACCTGTAATGAAAAACAAAATCAACAGTGTTAATTAACCTTTCAACCATCTACACTTTGTCTATGATGCTCTAAGTCCAGATGTTTCTACTGAAGATGTAAAGCTACTACTGTGTTCCCTTGAGACTGATGTCAGCTGCAGATTAAGACAAATTTAACGCTCTAGTGTTGTGGTTGTCAAACTGTTGTGCTTATCAAATAAAGTTAAAGATGTCCTGTGTAGCTTTTTATTCAACCAAACTAAAGTTATTTTTTATTCACTGTTTTTTTCCAAAGCACATTATGTGTCTCCTATGTCTGACAATCATTTCAAATCAAGCATTTTATTCCTCAAAGGATATTTGCTGATCTTATTTTTAATTGAATGAAATTCATTTTTTCCCTGCATTTGCTTGATAGCAGACTTCTTTTTCTTCCCTGCATATTGCTACTCTTTTCTCAAAGCACAAAACAAGGATTTTTATAAAGACATTAATGTAAAGTGCTATCAAAGGTGGAAAAACTCCAGAAGTTACATGAAGCAATGGTGACCTGTGACTTCTTTTTTATAGATAATAGAGTTGTGAGCTGTTTTTTAAGCAATTGTAATGTTATGATTGATTTAAAAATAATAATTATAATAGCTCTTTATCCATCAAATTTATTGATTTTTGTCCCCCAGGTCAGGAGTGACACTTTCACTGCCTCATACGTTTTGTATGTGGCAGTGACTTAAGATAGTTGACACTGCCAATGGCCTATATTCACTGTGTTATAGGAAAATATTTCCCAAATGACAAAAATGACAAAAATGTAAAGTGTTATACTTGTTTTTGCACACAGGGCTTTCAGACGGCACAGACCCCCATCACACATCCACCAGGAACAAATCTTTCTGCTGCTGATGAGCGAGAACAAAGGACTTTGACACCAAGCCGAACACACAACGCCGACTACACAGCTACACAAAATGGCACAATGAGGAAGAAAATTCACTTAAAATATGGACTCAGCACATTAAGTGAAAGTGATGTCATATAAGATACATGATGTTGCATTTGTGGTGTGTAAATGTGTCAGATGTGACATAATGAATTTTAGCTTGAAGCTGTAAACAAGACGTCAGTCAGCAGAATGACCAGCTTAGGAATGTTTGCACTGCTGATCTGAGCTATAACAAGCAAAGCTTTGTGACCTGCTTGGGAAACATTTATAAAAAGAGGAGGAATTTTCTCATCAAATCTTTTATTAAACTGCCCATTGTTGACGCTTTCATAAAAATGTCTGTTCGTCTCTCTGAAGCCACATTTTTTCCCCCATAATTGGAGGAAATGTCGGTTCCAGACTTGATGCATTTTTTTGTTTGCTTACTAGTCTCCTGTCATGTGTCTGTGCACTTAATGTGATGCGTACGCTGACTCGCATGACCGCGGTTACACCCACAATGCAGCTCTCTCTCTTCTGACATAAGGGCTCTCATGATCTTGAAAATGGAGGGATTGTTTGCAAAGACGGCAAGCAGCAGCAAGTTACATCTGAGGCTAATTGATTTCCTCACTCAGTGAAGTCAGATGGGATGAAGTGTGTTTTCATGAACCCACTTATGTTTTATCATTTTCCCTTATACACCAATATACTTTTATTGTAGCTTATAGATTATGATTGTAAATAAATTAGTTTTGATCACTTTATTGTTCCTCTGTCAAAAAGTTAAAATAGTAAAAAAGTGTATAAAAAGTGGAAAAGTTGGAAAAATTCCTCACATTCTGTTCCCAGCTTATCACTTTTCTACCATTAACACACATGCACACACACATACTTAAATGTACATCAAATGTCCAGAGTGCCAGTTTGTTTCCTGGATTAACATTAGAGACGCTCAGGGTATAATATGAACACTTTTATTAAAGGGATCACAGGTAGAAAAGGTCATCAGCAGTGCCAGAGACATCATTTCTGCTCTGTCACCAACCTCTGCCGAGAACCAATCACAGCCTCGCTGAGAAAGATGTGGTATCTTAATCTGGCAAGAGACGTAAAACCAAGTGAGTTAACTCATAAACCATAATTTTTTAAAACAATATGCATATAATGGGACCATGATATTTTGCACACTGCAAAATGAAGCACACCATTGAGTACCAGCGCTGTGTGTTTGTACTGCGGCACAGAGGCACAGCCAAAAATTAAAAAAATAAACTAAAGAGAGGGAAAACCAAATGCATAAGTCAAGAGGGATGCAGAGTGGCTGAAAAGCGCCGCACGACAACAACAAAAGAGATTCAATGTGTGTTTTCAACAACGATATATTCATTCTATTGAGACAGCCGCGTGCAGTTGGGAATATTATACAGAATTAGGAATATAAACAGCGGGGTTTGATAGTATCTTCTGCTGATAGTGTTTGGGTTAGAGAAATCTGAACACTGAAAACATCTTAACTGCTGATACTGTCTGGGACTGATGTGCAGCAGCCGTGTATCACATCCTACAAGGTGGCAAACGTCATAACACTCGCTGTATCCAAACATTAAAGATAACAAGAGATTCAAATCTGGGTTAACCTTAAAAAAATGACCCTCTGACACTGCCGTGAATGCTCGCTTGACTTGGTGAGGAGTTTCCACTTTGCTTGTTTGGCATAGTTTCTAAAATAAACTGCTTTAAAAGGAGAACTGACTTCTTCTGCGCTGCCTTGCAGAAATTCAGAGGAAGTCATGAAAAAAAAAAAGAACCACTGTAACCTCAAATGTGGCATATTGTGTCCACAAAGTACAGGTCGAATAAGAGACAACAATACATTAGAGGCTGCTATCTACAGGAGCTAAAACACAGTCAGCTGATCATAATACAGCATGTGGTGCAGGCGGACATTTAGCAGTAATTCATGTACTAGAGAAACTCCAGCTAACATACAGTAGAGGTTTCTCCTTGAATTGGTTCTTTTGTTTTTTTTAATTCAGCCTCATCCCTCACACTTGTGGCATGTTAAGGTGTCTTCACAGTCACAGATGTGTTTGCATTTACAGATGTGAAGAGCAGAGGCTTAATGTTCAAACTGAAAAAAAACAAAAGAGCAGTCTTTATTCATTCTGATGCATTCCATACAAAAAATTAAATTTTACCAACTGGCTTCGCAAAACGTTCTTTTGGCAGAAATCCACCCACCATAAAGGAGGAAAAGTGGAAAACTGTGGAAACTGTAAGTGTGCCCCATTTGTCAAAACCATTCATATGATTAAACAAAAACCAACTGCAAAAATAAAGATAGTTGGACAGCTTGTCTGACATAGTTTGTGTAGGTCCATATCCTATATGTAACTGCTGTCGTATATTTCAAGTTTTTTGTTTTTTTTTTGTCACTGTACTGACTCTCTGCATGACATACAGTGTTATTCTGACTGTACAAAACACTATGCAGTCAGAGGAGTTCACTGCAGGAGGTGAAACATGAGGGATGAGATGGATGGACAGGAGGACAACAGGAAGGAAGGAGATGAGATGAACCATGATACCAAAGTGATGCAGCTACAACATCAGGAGGTGGAGACATTTGATCGGACAGTCAGCTGGATGGAGGGGGCTCCGACTACTGGTCAGTCAGGTGAAAAAAGGGGTTGATGGATTAATGGGAGACACAGTAGGTGGAGGGGTTATCCAGATGGAGAAGCAGTTAAGAGGATGGATTTGGGTAAGGGGGGGGTGTAGCAACGCCCCCCTGCGTGTCCTATCGGTCCATTTCATCCAGCAGGGGCGTTGCATCCCCAGCGATCGACATTGGTGTGCTCTCGATCATGGGGCTGGGTGATGGTCGTGGTGTCATCCTCTGGGCTTTCTTCCGCCCCTCCGCCTCTTTCTCCTTCAGCCACTGCTCCGCCATCTTGCCCCAGTCCACTGCGGAGGTGCTGCTGCTGCTGGGCCTGCAGGGAGGGAGGAGAGTGGAGGAGGTGGTTAAGTCAGAGTAAAAAAGGAAAAACAGATGAAAAGCAGGCTTTGTGCTTAGTATAGACATAATGTAGGGTTTAGCGCCATCTAATGTTGGAAAACTGGGAAATGAACATTTTGACTCGGAGAAAAGAGATCTCACGATAAAGATGAGAGGAAAGTTTTAGTGAAAATTCATATAGCTGGAACTCTAGAGAGGTAACTTCAAAGATCACTGTATATGACTTATAAGCTTGACTTTTAAAGATAAAGTAAATGTAGCAGTAGTTGCACATACAAGCCTGTTTAAACCAGGATGATTTGTCAGGAAACATGTTTAAACTACACCTGGTCACCCACACACTCTTTCTAAACTTACTTTGGCTGCTGCTGTGGTGTCCGTCCTCTGGATGAGGTGGAGGATGACGGCGTCCCGGATGAGTGTCCGTGGTGGCTGCTGTGGTGGCCGTGATGGCTGTGGTGTGACATGTGGCTGCCGTGTGGGTGGGCATGTGCGTGAGAATGCGAGGACTGCGGTGTGGAGCCCGGGTACTGCGGTGTTCCCAGGGCCTGCTGGCTCGGTGTGGTGTAGGAGTAGCTGGGTGTCATCATTGGCGTCGCCATGGGCTGCTGAGGTGTGGCAAATACCTGCAGAAGAGGAAGGACAGTTAATGAGGGGTCAGCAAGAAATAAGCATGCAACTGTAATTCAATTGGACTTTTTAATATCAAAACTTTTCAATTAAATCGCTAATGTATGTGTAATGTGTGCTTTGCAAGTCCGTTCATAATCCCTGGAAAACAAAAACTATTTAGCCCAAGAATATGAAGGTCAGTTGATCCAACTGTGAATCTTCACAAGGCTTGTTAGCCATTCTGACAACATCTGTATCTTTCTCCATTTTAATTGGGCACCTACAGTCATTTAAGACTTACTGCGATCCTTACATCAGTTATGAACTATGAAAATAAACAAAACCTTGTTTCTTCCAGAGTAGTCTGAATATTCAAAAGATGCACTCACATGATAAGCAGAGGAGCTCCCTCCTCCTCCTCCTGTGCTGCCACCGTAGCCGTATTGGCTGGAGCCCCACTGTGCGGGGGTGGTGTTGGGGTTCTGGCCCTGGCCCGTGACTGCAGCGATGGCATTGAACATCTGAGAGGTCATGTTGCGTGGGAGAGCGTTGACAGCCCGCGTCAAGTCTACGCAAGAAGGAATACATTAGGAAATAGTAAAATGTACTACAAACCCACTCATGCTGAAAATGAAGATTTGTGTGTGTGTGAGAGAGCGGGACTCACCTGCTATGTTGATGTTGGCTGGGGTGGCATTCAGGGATGCAGGCGTTCTCGTTCGGCTGCTGTTGCTGGGAGTGATGCCTTTGATAGCAGGGAAAAAGTAAGTTAACTATTTACAGTACATTATTATTGTTGTATTCTGCTCATTGAACATGGTGGTTTGGTGTGAAGCTTTAATACCTGGCACAGGCTCTTGGTAGTGGTCCTTAAACCAACGGAATAGTCCATTCACTGTAGGAAATATCTGAGAACGGTAACGGAAGCCATCGGGGGTGATGGTCACATACTCAATCCTAAAGAAAAAAAGAAGAAAGAAAAAAGAAGGAATGATGAATATGAAGTATTCAAGTGTTGAGTTCAATGTGGTGTTGAGTAGTTTGGCACAACAGTTAGGACCTGTCTCATGACTCCAGGCAGCTATGGAGTTTGCATGTCACCACATATCAGCTGACATCAGCACAACTTCGTACCCATGGCATCATTACAGCCATCAGATAAAAGAAGAGACAAAAACGCATTTCCTTTACCTTGGTTTTCCCCGAGGCTGGTAGCCCAGTATGAACTTTCCTGGCAGATCTTTACATGCCGAAATGAAGTACGGAATAAAAGTAGGCTTCTCCCTTTTTGTCCTGATCAATAACTCCTCCATTTTCTATCAAAGAAAAAATTAAGAAGAAGAAGAAGATTAGAGGCTGAAAAACTTGGTCAAAAAAAGGTAGTAGAATGAGATGAGTAATTTTTAAAAGAATATAAAACACTCAGGGCAGTACAACAGCACATACCTCCTTGTTACCTCCGTTGCACTCCTGGAAGTATTTATGCCCCAGCAGATCCCGAGCAAATGATGCCATTGGCTGAATGTATCGAGCAGTGATTTCATCCAGATCTTCAAACTCCTGCAGAGAATGAAACAACCTTATTTAAACAACACTTGGGTAATTCATATTCTGCAAGTCTAATCATTAAGCACATAATCGTCCTTAACACAAGAGCAGGAGAAAACAGCTTACTTCATTGTTGATCCAGAGAGTGTGCCCTAAGCTGAAGGCATTCTCTTTGCCTTCTTCTCTGACGTCCACATGCTGGTAAATACCATCAGCCACCTTCAAAACATCACACAGAGTCAGACTGGGACATAAAAAAATTTAAGTTTAACACCTGATTTTCTACATACAAGGGTTCTGATTGAGTTTTTTATTTCACATGTTCCTGTCTTAACCTCCACGACTATGACATCTTTTATTTACTTGTTTTTTTTCTTCATCCATCCATTTGGTGTGTTTTTGTTTTTTTTTTACACACTTTA
>JAPZDV010000006.1:13948255-13970752 GCA_029814665.1 Acanthurus lineatus
CATCAGCAACCTTGAAAACATCACACAGAGTCAGACTGGGACATGAAAAAATTTAAGTTTAACACCTGATTTACCACATACAAGTGTTCTGATTGAGTTTTTTATTTGTCTTAACCTCCACGACTATTAAATCTTTTATTTACTTGTTTTTTTCTTCATCCATCCATTAGTTGTGTTTTTTTTTTTTTTTTTTACACTTTATCGCTTTATGTTTATTTATTTCCAGGTGACGGTGAGGTGGTTCTCTCCTTTGCTGCTTGGTCGGATGATCAGATCCCCCTGGTCCAGAGTCTCCATCATCTTCTCTGCCTGGTTGAAACTGATGTTGTGGAAGTTGGGGTGGGCGATCACACGCTTTATATAAGCTGTAGAGAACACAAAGGACAGGAGCATGAGGGGTAAGGTAAACAGTATAAGGACAGTGATGTTGAAGTAAATACTGTGAATACTGCATGTTATTTGATTCAAACAACTTTGATTCATCACGACATGATACTGACGTGTTCGCTGTTGTTTCTTTTTCAGCTCCTCCTCCTGTTTTTGGTCTTCGGACTCTGTGTCAAAGTCATAGTAGCTGTCTTTAGGAAGCTTCCACTCATTTGCCTTGTCCATCAAATCTGAAGTGCGGCATGTGAGGTCAACGCTGAACTTCTCGATGTCGATTTTCATAATGCGGCAGTGAACTGTCATGCCCACCTAAAGAGGAGAGGAACAAACAATAATCATACAGGTTCTACAGAAGAAAACAAGACAGGAGGGACAGAAATATTCATGACTAGAGTAACTGGTACAAACTGAAACATTTAAATTATTGTGTGAGGGATAAAGAAAAGGAAAAAAACAACGATGCCTCACCTTGACCCTCTCCTCAGGATGTTTGACCACTTTGTCACTGAGAAATTTGGTGGGAATGAATCCCTGGACACCATTATCTAACCTGGACCGAACCCCTATGGCCTGACCTGGACATGAACCGCTGTCAAAGTGATTCCACACCTAAAGCAGGGAGACGGGACATAGAAGATGGTCCTTAGGTGTGAGACACTCAGATGTTTTCTGACATTAATTTGTCAAAAGAGGGAAAGTTGGATGTCTGGTACCTCGCTGAGTTCAGGGAAGTTGTCCTGCTGGCAAAATGGACACTGCCACAGCCCTGTGGCATCATTGCGGATGGCCTGGTCGTAGCTCTCTCCCTGAGGCCGCCGGTGAGCAATACCAGTTACTACACTGGTGATCAGCTTACCTGAAGAAGAGCAGGCAAAAAAAAAAAAGAATCAACCTTAACAGCCTGTGGAGCTGCATTTCTATGATCACTGGTTAGTGATAGAGTCCTGCACTTTAGAGAAGTTTGTATTACCAATATAAAATGTCTCAGGAGTCTCCTTGGTGAGCAGGTTAAAGACCTCCTCAGTGTTTGGGACTCTGTAGGGAACTCGAAGGTCTTTATACCTGCAGCTCAGCTCAGCTCTGATATCATACAGAGTAATTCCCTTGTTTCCGTAACCCTACAAGAACAAAAAAAAGAAGAATACAATGATGATAAAACCTTTGTGACCTCACAGTGAAGCGTAGCATGCCACTGTATCTGGACCAGATATAACAAATATTCTGCAGTGTGGGATATTTTTTTAAAGCTGTGTAAAAAAAGAAAAATGGTACTTTGGCAGCAGAATGTATGAGGCAGTCGCTACGGTCAAAGCTACAGCGAACGCACTGACCTGTCTCTCAAGCTCTTCAGCAAAAGCATCCAGGTCCAGATCTTTGAGACGTTCTGGATTTTCCAAGATCTCCTCCAGAGCTCCGGCTGGGTTGGCATCTTCTGCTGACTCGTCATATTCGAGGGCATCCACAGCCATCTTGCGAGCCCACTCATATGTTTCAGGGTGGACACGAGATCCATCAAGAACCTCAATGTAGGAGTCCGTACTGTGTGTAAAATTAGAATTCAAGAAGAAAAATCAATGCTAACACAAAATGATTCACAACAAGCTAAATGCTTATGCTACGGGAAAGTCTGGATCTGTGAAAGACGCCTACAAGGTACCAACCTGTCCCCAAGCGATGCAGTGTCGATCTTGATGAAACCGGCACAGTTGATAAAGACTTTGGGTCCCATGTGACACATTGTGACCAGCTGGGTTCTGTTTTCCAGACGAGTGTTGTTCTGTTTCAGAATCTGCACAAAAAATGAGCACCACAACAGTTTTTTAGTTTTTACAACTTCACTTTCACAAATGACACAGGAAATTAAAGACGGCGGTACAAACTCATACCTTCAGCAGGTGGGAGCCCTTCCTTGGTCCCAGACCACAAACATACTGGACCAGGCTTTGAGTGTGAGAATGGGCGATGGCCCTGTTCACATCCACTCCAACCTCATTGACACGATTGATGAATTCACAGTAGAGAGCAGAAAGCAAATCTTCCTTTACCACATGTTCCTAATGAGGAAGAGGAGGAAGAACATACATTAGCTGTGCTGAATGTTGCTTCAGACTAAGGCTTAACAATATGTCAATTTTAAAAGCTGTTAAAATTGAGTGGTGCATCATATCAACATCTTAATTTTCAGTGGTTGGTTGATATAAGAGTTTTCTGACAAGACCGAATAGGTGGTTAAGTGACTGTGGCTACAGACCAGAATTTTGTAGTCAAAATGTTGCTTGTAATGATCTTTGTGATTCCACAGGAGAAATAAATGTGGATAAACAAAGCAAGGACAGTTATCTCCTGTTCCAAATGTCCAAGGAGCAGAATAACAACAAACAAAGCAACCAATAACACTTTTAAAGAAAATCAGACAAAAATTTAAATTAAATGTAACAGATGTCATAGAAGGATGTCTGTTTGGTTCAGACACATTTTTAAGAAAACACAAATCATTTAACAATAAAGATTAATAATTACACAGATAGATGTAAAAACATTTAAATCCACAGTTTCTCTCACCTGGAGTGGGTGTAGTTTGAGGCAAAGAATGTCATCATCACTGCTGCAGACCTGCGCGTACTCTATCAGGGGATCCTGGATCTTCCTGGCTATTGACACAGCTTGTCGCAGCAAAGGAGGGTAATCCCTGAAATCAGCCTGAACAGAGGGAAAGCAGCAGGTGAAATAACCAGCAAAGAAAACACTAGAACGCATCTTGGCTCCACCAATTAGTGACCCCCTCATGGTTAATATGTGCCTGTGTATGGTATGGAAGGCTTTTTACCTCAGACTTCTTGCTGTTCATGTACAGTGTAGCCAACTCATTATCAACAAGTTCCACTCCTACAGCAGGCAGAGAGGACTCCTGCTCAAGCTCGCTGATCGCCCTCTTGATGTCCTCCATGATCATTTGGGCATCTCTGCAAACACAGCATTTCTTTAACAATTCAACCTCAACGCCATTATAAGTTGTGAATGATGTGCAAAATGTCTACATGCTACTCATCATATTAAGAAGGAAATCAATTATTCACCGGTTTTCCCCAGCGACAGCAACCACATGGGGCTTCTTGCTGGAGAGAAACTTCTTGAGGTTTTCGATGTCGTGGGCCTGAGGGAACACACACACAACTGAGTGACTCATCTCAGAGATGCATCCAGTTATCATCTCTCTCTAAAACAGAAAAGCATCTGCTGGCTACACAAAAACATGGTAGTGTTTCCTGCTTGTACCTTCTTCTCTCGTTCATCCTCCCTAAAGGCATTCCTCCTCTTCATGAAATAGGGCAGACGCAAGAAGTCAACCACCTCTCCTTCCCCATTAATCAGAGCACAAAAGATTGGGGTATCTCTGTGAAAAGAAAGAAACTACATTGTTACATAAGTCTCTCATTTATTCAACATGCACTGACTGGTTTAAATTTTGTAATCTGAATGTGCATTTTAAGCTCCACATTTAAAATAAAGTGTAATTTCAAGCGACTGATATATCAAAGGAAAAAAACAACACTCAAGGTCACTTACCTGCTCGGTGCATAGGCTACACCCAGCACCCGAATGCCTTTGCCTTGACTCTCATCCATCAGATCATCATCTTCTTCAACCTGTTGATCTGGTCTGTAAGGAGCCACCTTAAGCCAGTTATACAACCTCCGACAACAGGACTACAAGAAGAAATGGAGAACAGAAAGTTTATTATGACCTCTAATGCAAAAACATCAATCAGACATGCCTTTTTTAAATTATTTTATGAATATTTTTGCTCTAAGTTAAGAAACATAATGCATGTGCCAACAATTCTCTATGTTGACTGCCTGTGTGTGACGCTGATAAAATAATGTAATATTCATTACATAGAGACAGATATGACAAATTACCCTGACGATGCTCTCTTTGGCCTCAGCAATCAGCTTGCTTTTAAGCTCCTTGGCCATCTGAGGATAGAGGAACTGAGTGAGAGCTCTTTCTATGGCTAGAGTTCGCTGTCTGTTCCACTCTTGAACCTGGTGACTGAACTCATCCCTGTAGTAAAACTGTTTGATCTCGTCAAAGTACGTCTGGTCCCCAGCATATCTGAGAAGAAGCACAGGGAAGACAAAGAGGGAGGTGGAGACAGAAAGGAGAGCCTTAATATCACTAGAGTCATAATTCAAAAGCACAACGCTCTACTGACTAGAATGTGGATAAAACATAAGCTGCAGCTTAAAATTTTAAGACGTGAAACTCGGGGGACCTATCCTACTTATCCCCCTCCCCTCTTTCTTCAACATCCAGGCAAGGTTTATATACAGATGCTAAAAATAGCACAACAGTTGCTTTAGAGTCTGTGCTTGGTAAGTGCCCAGAAATGTACACCAACAACAAAACAGACTGGAATAATAAGATCTTTATGTTTTGTTGGCAATGGTTTTCCTTTTCTAATTGATTGAAACTGTCTTGATGTGAGCAGAGCCCTGGTCTGCCTTTAATCATGAGTTAATATAACTGGACTAACGCAGTTCATCCAATGCAGATGTGAATATATCTTTCTTCATTATTATCTCTGGTCGTCAGTGTTTTTAATGTACTTACCCTTTAACCCCTATGAGATCTATACAGATGTCGATGGACAGCAGCCCTTCGTCCTCTGCCAGGCACATCTTCACAAACTGATCCCCATTCAGTTCTTTGACAGGCTTGTTCTTAAGATACTTGAAGGAGTAGGCAAAATGAGCCTCGTCTACCTCCTACAGAAAGTAAGCAAATAGCAGACAGGTTTAGAGTGGGTCTTTGAACACACTCAACAAGTCCAGTTTTAGGATGTGCGTCCATACTTTTTTGCCCTTCTTCGTAGGCTTGATGTTGATCTTGGCCCTCTCCTGAAAGGTCTGTCGAAGAACATGTCTGACCAGAGGTTCACGGGCAATCTGCATGGCCACCATGTACCTGGTTCCTTCCAACACTGCCTCAGGAGTGGAGAACTGACTGCAGACATAATCTTTGGCAAGTTCAACAGGCTCAGCTGGGAACTGCTCTGTCTCGTGACGCTGATAACTGTCTCTCAGATTTTCTCCGAACTGCTCTGGAGTTAACCCAAACTTTTTAGCCAAGCCATCTGCAGTAAATGTGAAAGAGGAAAAAGTTAAATTACTACAAAGCAAGGAAAAATGGTATGAGGATACTTGAACACTGAGACTGTTGTGTGTAAGGTAAAAAAAGGACACTAACCCAGTCCAACACTCTGACAGATGCTGTACATATCTCTACGAGAAGCCAGCTTAAGGTCAGGTCCTTTCTGCTCTTCTTCTTGTTCCACCTCCAATTCCTCTTCTTCACCTTGAGTGGAGACAATCAAATTCAGTCATATAATGATTCTTAATAAAGGAGAGCATTTCTAAATCAAAAGTTGTTTCAGTTCAAACAAAAGAATTCTGCAGTGTGCCTCCATCATCATCTAATAAAAAAGTTAACACATCCACTTACCATCTTCTGACACTTCTTTAATCTTTTTGAGCCTCTTCTTGTTGGCTTTGGCAGCGTTCTGCATCTTGGGGATGTCTCGGCCATAGTAGAGCAGAAAGTGGTTGTAAACATCACCCAGCTCCTCAAGAGTCTGCACATCTTTCAGCCTATAAAAAAGAAAAAAAATCAAATATGTGAACAACATTATTTTATGTGAAGTTTACTTGGAATTTTATTACATTCTCACAATTATTTCTTGTAACCAAATATTTTACATATTTTTAGCCTTAGCCTTTCAATGTTAATAGACGCACCTTTCCATGTCAGCGGTGTCCAGAGGACGTATGCCATCAGCCAGAGGCTTGTCAGGGTCGGCAGAGATTTGCTCAAACTGGAAGGACTGCATCTTCTGAAACAAGCGGGTCAGGTTCTGCTTTCGGGTCTTCAGCTGAGTCCACTGGTGGGTGGAGGATGAAAATTTATAAGTCAAAAAACGTGACATACATACATCCATCTAATGAAAGCAAATGTTTGTTTATGTAAAATGATGGTTAATTAAATAGAAAGTGAAAAATTCAGGATTACCAATTCATATTTATTCTGATCAGTGGCTTTTTACTCAGCATTTTATCTGATCCTTCTGTGAGAAAGCGGCAGTAACTTTACCTTTTCATCCCATTGCCACACTTTCCACAAGTCATTGATGTTGAGTTCTGGCTCCACATATTCTTTCCTGTAGAAAGCTATGAAAGGAACCTGAAAACATGAAACAAATAGGTTGCTTAACGACAATGTCACATTTTGCATCCCCAGCCTCAAACAAAGAAAACAGATAAAGGAAACTGATCAAACGGTCAGGCGAGCTCACTGTACCTCAAACTGTTGATTCCTCATGAAGTTGAGAGCTTCTTTGATCTTGGCAATGGTGCTGGGGCCTTTCCTGCTGAAGTTTGTGGTTGTCCCCCGGTCTAGATAATCTGTGCTCTCCTGTTTATAGAATAAAAAAGACAGATTTTTTTTCAGACATACATCATGGCAAGATGTTGGTAAAATTCAATAATTTGTCCCACATGAGAGGAATCTAACTCTGCATTATGACTGAAAATCCAGGATAATTATTTGCATTCTTTGTGTGTGCATTTTTGCTGATGATTTATGGCAAAGGTCGTACCTGCATTGAGATAGTAAGGGTGGAGAAACCATGTCTGAAGATCCATTCTGCTTCCTCTTCCAGCTCATCATCCTCAGCAGGTTTAACAGGGATTGATCGTAACTGAAAGACAGAAAACAGAGTCAGGAACACATGTACTCAGAAAAACAATGACACATAAAACCATATAAAATCTGTGCACTGGCACTGTTGGCATCAAAAACACTGACACACACACACAAACATACCTGGAATCTCTCAGGCATGTCTGTAGAACGGATCTCGTTGTCCTGGTCAGTCATATGACTGCTTTCCAGCTCGCTTGGCTCATAGATCTCAAAGATGCTCTTCCTCCCTTGCCTCCTCTTAGTCTGCTTCTTTGGTCTGTCCCAACCCTCTTCATCCTGGTCTTCCTCCTCCTCCTCACCCTGGTCATAAGCGTCAGCATCAAAGTCAGCAAAGTCAAAGTCCCCACCAAAGATTTCTTGGGCCTCCTGAAGGGCTCTGTGAGAGGAGAAACAATGAAAGAGAAGAGACAGTAATTATGTGTTTCACTTTATGCCTCAAAGCAGTTTGAAGGGTTATTGTCTTATTGTGCCTATATGACGAATAAGGTTATATTTTAGCCTTTCTGAATCATTTTATATAAAAAGAAATAAAAAGTAAAAACAATCCTCTTGCTTTACCAATGACACATTTTTAAAGGATAGACATCACTTGATTTGCTGTATAAACTGCAACACTTACGCATCTGTATATCCTGAAAACTTCTTGCCCCTCTTTTTGGTGATGGGTTGGCCATCATCATCCACAATAAAATCGTCTATATCTGCAGGACAAAAGCACAAATGTATAAACTATTGATTTCTATACCACATTTTAAGCGATTGCGTCTGGTCCTGAGTTACATTATTTCTATTTTTCCCTGCTTTTTAGATATTTCAAGCAGATGTAAGAAGCTTTTATTCCTGGCCAACCTGACTCTTCATCCTCTCCTTCTTCATCATCATCTCCAGGATGTAGAGGCTCCTCAACAGCTTCCCCTTCCTCCAGCTCGCCCTCTCCATCACCATGAAAGATCTCATCAGCGATCAAGTCCTTCTCGTCATCATCTTCTTCATCATCGTCAAGAGTTTTTACACGGTCATATTTCTTCTTCTGTGACATAGAAAAGGCACAGCATCAGTACTGCCAGTTTAAATCTTTCCATAAGTAAATAAATGGCATTAGAGTTCTGGAGGTCACACTGAAGGGGGATAAAATTTACTCAGTTGAAGACAGTTGGTGTTCTTACCCTCCTTTTCACTTTTACACCTAAATTTTCTTCAATGAGGTCAAGATCATCGTCATCCAGATAGTCGTCATAATCTGCAAAAAGAAAAGTCTCAGTCAGAGGAAACAGCTTCAAGCCATGCTACAAGTCTACTGCAGAAAAAAAAAGATGCATTTTATTTTTTTCATGAGATACATGTCATTGTTAGTTTGAAAAATCAAATGTTGAGGCTTGATATCACAATGGTTTGAACTCTGTAAAGCTCCTGTGGGCAACTATTTATTTACATCTATTTACTGGGTTAAATGGAGGCAGATGTGGCTAAAACAACACATTTACTTCTTAGATGAGAAAGGAAAAATATGAACGAAGATCATATATCACACCAGCAGTGAACATTAATTAGAGAAACATTAAGCAGCACCTGCCTAGGTTAATGTAACCAATATGTGGTTGCATCTGGCTCCACAACATACGGAGCTGAAGGCAAAGGGGACCAAAAAAAAAAAAGGCAACCTGTTGTTCTTCCTCCCAAGCAGATGTCAGAAATATGTTTAACGTCTATTCTGATTATTCAAAATGTATTTCAGCCCTTATTTTAAAATCTTCTATCTAGCACATGAGAAACTAGTTAAAGGAAATAAAATGCACAATGAAATAAAAAAAAATATGGTGGTGTGCCTTAAAATTGCACCTTAACATTAAATGATATTGGTACGATATTGGGAAATAACTACTGATTAAAATACCAGAGCAGATACCAACATGCAATCGATTTTTATCATTTCTGCCAGAGAAGGTGAATATTAGGACCTGACCCACAGCTGCATCACAGTTGAGTTTGCGTGTGTTTAATTTTAATGTTTTATAAAACCACAAGAAAGGGGAATGTGCTAATACATTAAGAATTATGAATTGTGTTATGAATATGAGTCCAACCAATGCAGAGTTTTTGCAGCTAATGAAAATATGTTCATTGTTTGTGAGTTTAAAAGAATCATATCAATTTATTGGCTGGTATTTACTAACAAACAACAAAAAAACACTACAAACAATTCTGATACAGGTCCCTGAGACTCATTTGGTCTGTGACCAGGATACACGCTTCATGGTACATTTTACAATTGAAAAATCAACTTGCCAGTGCCCCCTGACCAAGTGCATGTATGGCCTTTTTTACACGAAATCAAACCAATTTGGTATATCTTGAAAGCATATTTATTATCACTCACTTATCAGCTGACATGTACACACATGCTAATGCATCTATTATAAGCTCATCAACAGCTATCAGCTTGGCAGATTTATTGGATTAGCTGTAAAAAGATTTTTTAGGTCAATGCAAACGAAGAGGCAGTTACGCAACATTTAATATCTGCTATTTACATGGCCGAATAACCTGAAAAACTGCTAAAATATAAAGAGCTGTGTGCAAATGACTAGGCAAACAGATTTTGAATGACTAAGGCTGAAGTGTTTACAGACTGCTAGAGATTGGAGAAAAGAAAGCAGCGAGAAGCAATCCTTTCTAAGGGGCCAAATTACTTTAAATAACCAGGCACACACACAACCAAGTACAGAGTTTTCTGAACACTGTAAAAAGAGTTCCACTTAAGCCTTTTCATCTCTTACTTAATTATACTAATGCCAACCTACAATAAAGCACTGTAGAATAGCTACAACTCTTTAAAAAACACTTACTGCGCTTTTTACGCCGATGCCTCACTTCTTCTTCTGAATCACTCCCACCTCCACTCGCACTTCTTTGAACTTCTTCATCCTCCTCGGCCTCCTCCTCATCTCCATCATCAATGAGTCCACGTAAATTTCCTTGCTCATCCTGATCTTCTGTGTTCTCATCATCCTCTTCATCTGTTAAGGAATCACAGATTAGTAATCCACACGCTGTACAACCTCACTTCTGTAACATGTACCCATTCCCAATAACATTTCAAATCTCACCATCTTCCTCCATAAACCTCTGGGTCTTTTTAGGCTTTAGGTCTTTCTCTTCAAACTCCTCCTCTGACTCCTCCGCCTCACTCTCAATGAAGTCTGACATGACAGCTATTCCTGAGAAGAAGAGCAAGATGCTGTTAGTAGACTGTCAAATCATCATCCAAGCAATGTGATCATCATTACTGATCCATTGCGAGTCACAAATAAAAAAGCCACACACACACAATAACGCACTTATTATTTTTCACAATATTTTACAATCATTGCAGTTTCACCCCATAATGTCCAGGTCCCTGTTATTACTGCTGTTACTTATCTTAAATTTTGAACAATCATCTTAATTCACACAGCCCGACAGTATTACATACATTTATCCTTGTAAACCTGCTGCTCGAACTCGATATGACATTATATAAACACATGTAGTAGAAATCAAAATCCATTATAACATCCTTATGCTCATTTGATGATTACGAGTGCCAATGTTGTCCTGTAACAAATACTGTATAGCGTTATTTTTTAAGTAAGCTATGGTCGATTTTTAAATTATTGAACTACAAAAGAGGTTAACGTGAAAAATTCCGGAATTTCAAATGAAAGCAATCATTTTTGTTGCAATCATGAAATTGTTTGCTACTACTAATGCTGTGCAAAATGACGTTTTACTGATTAAATAACGCTAATTATTTAGGATGCTTTATGTTCACTTTTGTAAATGTATGTACCCTGGTGTTATGCCGTCAGTAAGCTGCAACAAACCTAACCCTAACCTCAGCGTTGTCGCATTGCGCACAAACAACATAGACAGTGACAACCAATCACATTATCTACTTTCAAGGAAATTTAAGCCAACAGCATCGAGATAATGTCTTTCACGATTAAGAGCAGTTTCTGAATACGCATTTTTCTCACACTGAAAATAAAATAACGTCCGCTTAAAGCACAAATTCAGTTGAGCTAGCTATCGCAAGCTAAGCTAACACAAGTTAGCGATGCTAGTAACAGGTAGCTAATGAAAAGCCTTTTGCTTAATCGCTGACAGTTAATTTCCGAGTCGCCCTTCATTCCTCTACTGTGCATAACAATAAATTGGCCGACATTAAAAGTTTAGAACTAAAAAAATCATAGAGAAAAAAGATCAAGGCCTCTTAGCTAACTAGTTAATGCTTTAGCACATCACACCGTTAGCCTAGCAGCGTTAGCTGGAACGACAACAACATCACACTGCATTACCGTTAGCTAGTTAGCGGCTAGTAGCTAAGCAACACAATGTGAAGATCGTGAATAACCGTTGTGAAATTAAACTTACACGTCCCACAGCGGTGTTATATTCCGAAAATAATTACAGTTATGACGGGATTCTGTTGTGTTTTGTGTTTCGGGGACCTTTTACTTGTAAAAATGGCCGAGAACGAGTGGCGTGATGATAATTCCGGGATGCAGTGAGGGGAACTTCCAACCTTCTCAGCATCAAGGTGACGCCACCTGCTGGTTCACTTTGGCTCTACACAGAACGAAACAACTAAACACAGCTATACAGTGTCCAAATTTGGTGGAAACCCATCATTATATTTTAAATATCAAAATATATCAAAGCGACGCCAAAAAAACCCAAAACATAAAAGATCTAATTAGAGCCACATAGTTGCCATTCCGGGTCGCTAGGGGCGCTGTTCAACGAGCTTTGTATTGGCAGACAGCGTCTCTTAGATGACGTAGCGAAAAATAATACAAATCTCAGAGAGGCATCGGCGGCTGCTTGTGTTTCAGTAGGAATGGGTAACTTAAACAGTGCCGTTCCTCAACACTCTTTACCAGCGCTTATATTTTTACTATCCTGCCTACTTGGGCTATCTCTCGGTACGGAACTGAGTTTTGTAACATGCGGTTCAGTCATTAAATTGTTAAATATAAAGCACAATGTGAGACTACACTCGCACGACGTACGCTACGGTTCTGGTGAGTTTCCTCTCATTAAACGATTATTAAATGTTAATAAACGGCTGCATTTTGTTTTCATTGATACTGACATTTTAATAGTAAACTCAATTTGTATTTAGAGATGTATTCTGTGTTGAAAATTGGACGCGACTGAATCCACAGTACAAAGGTTAACAGAGGCATTTAATACGGGTTGGATTATTTGTACAATCCAACAGTGACACGCATGAAAGACTGGTGACGTGATCGATTTTGTGTGATATTTACAACGTAAATCAATATACAAGTGATGAAAAAATTATGGAAGTCTCTTTTTTGGGTTAATCAGCATTTAATCAGGACTTTAAGGCATTTGTCTCTGTTGTGAACCATCTTGGTACTGAATTAGGAAAGCCAAATGTACAACATTAGCTTTACAATGACAGGGATGAATGGCCCCATCTCTACAAAGAAGGCTATTCTAATTTAGATAGTCACAGACTCTGTTGTTATAGATATGTCATAGTAACACTAAGTTGTTTTATGGCTATACCTTTAATATAAACCATGTTATAAACCATTTTATTTTAAACCTTGGGTTTAAAATAAAACTAAAATTTCACTCTTTAAGTATGTTTAAAGAAAAAACACACTTTGTCCAAAAATACCTCTCAGTCCAAGAAAATTGGCCTTATTTTTTGCTGAAGCCCTAGGTTGGTTGTTCACTCTCCTCAGGCTGTTTACTGTGCGTTATTATATGTGTGTTCTTATGTGTGTGTGAGACAGGTAGCGGACAGCAGTCTGTCACAGGGGTTACTGCAGTGGAAGACAGTAACAGCTACTGGAGTGTTCGAGGGACAAGGGACGCCTTGTGCCATCGAGGTACACCAGTCAAGTGCGGGCAGACGATTCGCCTCACCCATGTCAACACAGGCAGAAACCTGCACAGCCACTATTTCGCCTCCCCGCTGTCCTCTAATCAGGTGGGTGGTGTGAGAAGTAAACAGGAAAAGAGAGGTTTGGCATTGTGTAAAGAATTATATAATACAAATATAACTAATATGTAATTAGACATGTACCAAAGTATCAAAAGATTGTCTTTCACACACAGGGTGAAACCTAGATTAACATCTGAGGTGTGGCTTACTTGACAGCAGCTTTGACACTATAAGAAAATAAGAAACTGTGTAGAAAAACAGCCTCTGATCAGCAGAAATCCTTTCATTTTTGACAAAGTGTGAAAACACTGTATATCCAGAGTTATATATGGTTGGAATATATGTACCAGTACCAAACATGTCTTAATGTGTTGCTCTAAATGTCAGACCTTGTCAACAATCAGATATGTGGAAGTTGTTTCCATTTGTACAAAAATTTAAGCCTTTGTAAAATGGAACCAAAAAGCTAAAACAGAGCTTTCATAGTGTCAACACTTGTCAATTACTTTGACCTCTCTCTCACTTGTCCATAGGAAGTGAGTGCGTTTGGGGACGAAGGAGAAGGGGACCACCTGGATGAGTGGACAGTTCAGTGTGGGGGATCCGTATGGCAGCGCGACGAAGCCGTCCGCTTCCGCCACAAGGCCACCGATGCCCTGCTGTCAGTGACGGGGGAGCAGTATGGACGGCCGATCCACGGTCAAAGGGAAGTTCACGCCATGTCGAGCCCCAGCCAGCACAGCCTGTGGAAGACCATGGAGGGCATCTTTATGAAGCCCAGTGAGAGCCCGGCGGGCAGCCAAGACTACAGTCATTCACACACAGAGTTCTGACCTTGATTTTTCTCCACTGCTTCTGTCACTTCCCATTTTTCTTTCTGTCCACCACTGAATTCCTACCTCTGTCCCTCATTACACCTGTACCGGTAGCTCTCTTCCTCTCTTGTCTCATTCTCTCTTTTTAAGTTTTTCATCATCTTTTGAGGAGACTGTGCCAAAGTCTGTCATAAGTCAGGGTACAATGACTTCATCTTATCAGTCCTCAACAACCTCTCTCACACACATTGTGTTGTAAGAAACGCTACTTGAATCCTCAAAGGTCCAGCAGCTACAGACAGACTACAATATTTGAATATCATTATAGTTTGCCTTAACATGTACAAGAAGACAGAAGGGTTTAAAAATGCTGTTTGACAGTATAAAGACTTATCTTTATTGCAATTTGTGACCCTTTACATTCAAGAAGAGGTCTTCTTCTCAGCTGTTATTTATTGTTGAATAACTGCTATCAGCAGTAACACTGCAACACAGAAGGCAGTGCAGGTTTGTAGATCTGTTCTTTTTAAATGATCAAGTTAGTGTTTTGGTGTTTTGTTGGACTAAAAAATATTGTTACACTTGTGCCTTTATCCTTTTTTAAGAAGTTGGAGGTGTTTACATTGTGGAGTCTTTTTAGCTTTTAGAATCAGTAATTTTACAGTGTTTTATGGTGTTTGTAAGCCATATTCTGCTCAAGCAATGGGAAAGCAGTGTTATTATGGTGAGTTATCTTTTTCCCCTCTTTTAGGTCAGATTCAGTTTTGCATATAAAGTACCCCACACTGACATAAAAGAATAAGCAGTTCTGCCCGGGGGCTGTTTTTCATGTACATTTAAAGCTGGTTGCTGTTTATTGATATTGTTTGATCGGTTTCCAATGGTGCTGGGAGAAAGTGCAGTGTTTGACATTCATGCTGTCTGTGCATGCATCTGTGTAAGATCAAATCTTTGTACCAGAGGTTCACATGAGCTACAAACATGCAATGAATACCTCATTAAAGCATTTTTTTTAAATGAATACCAGTATCATTGTGACTTGTTCATTGGACTTTACACTTCTGGTGACTCTGCACATGTTGTCCTTTTTTTGCATGGTTGCCTGAAATGAATCACTCATGTCATCAGTGGTTCTCCTGACACCTGCATTCACAGCTTACCATCATTAATTTTACAATAAAAGCTAAACAACAGTGCATTACAGCAAAGACAATGTACTGTCTCTTTTTATATGTTTCCTTTTACTTGATCATCCATTTTCAGCAAGTTTGTATGACCTTTTAAAGACGAACTCCTAAATTTAACCCACATGAATGAAAACAGAATAAAGGATTTGTAAGTGAGACAAGCTCTTAGTGTCTGCCTGGACCATTACACTAATGGCTTGTTTGTCCACTAAATGGCATGTTTTGGTTCATTATCTGGCTGTTAATGGGGTCCTGGTGCATCTGCAATGAGGCTGTTCACACTCATATTTGACCTATGCTCCCTATTTATCATGATTTAGAGTGAGAGCTGATGCCATTGCTGCTCCACAGGAAAATCGACAAATGTGTGAGCTCACCTCCAGCCATTACGTTCTACAAAAAATCTTAACAATTTTAAGCTAAACATTTAAGATGCAGTTCTCAGAAGTAGAAGGTTAACCTTTGTCCATCACAGCTGCCAAGGTTAGTCCACTCAGAGCAATTAGTCTGTGTTTGTAGAGCTACGTGACCTGTGTGTATTGTGTGAATGTGATGTCACCTGAAGAGGCTGCTGTTCTGATTCACAGCTCCTTTATGGACACTCCGCTTCCTGCATGGGGAAACCGCAGCGATGGGCTCTCAGTGAAAAACCACGCTGTGTTGTTATTCTATTTATGGGGTTACTATTTACACCGCAATGATCACAACAAGTGACAAGTGAAGCAACAAGCCCACTCCATACTGAGTTCCACAATTATACTCAACAGCTTATTGTGAGCCAAAAACTAGGTGTCATTTTTTGTTCCCTCTTTTTAAAACTGTTTTACATTTTAATAATACTGGATAAGTGTAATCATTATTTTTTTGTACATTTTTCATGATCAAAGCCACAAGCATTTTTCACAAGTAAACACAGATGCCTTATTTTTTCTATCAAAACAAGGTTTTATTGCATAAACATATATGGGTATATTTTTTTTTAGATTGACAGATTAAACTTGTTATTTGCATTTTTAAATATTCATTCAGTTGGTGACTATTGCTGTTTTCTTTCTCCTTTTCTAAGCAGCATGCCAAGGTTTGTATTACATATCTGTGTTTAGGTTTTTATCTCTATACAATCTACAAGGTAAAAACATATTTTGGTAAAAACAAATCTCAAAAGCAACTTTCAAAAACATGGAAATCATGATCCGACTCCGTCCTGTTACAGATGTACAGTATAGTAATGTAAACTTCAAAAGGGTTGATAAAAGGTCTCTCGAACAAGTTTTCCCTCACATGGCCATGCAAGGATGTCTGAATGGCACAGTTATTAGAGAACTGTAAAGATAAAGTGGTCTATGCTGGTTTTAAGAGGACCATGACGCGAATAGACAAAGGATGAAACATGGTCCATCAAACGTCAATGTGCTGACAATATTTAAGACAAAAAACTGGCTTACGAGGATAGCATACATTGTACAGCAGTTTATACAGGACTTTGAGGCAGTGAGTGACTAAAACACACCATATATATCATATTCAGTGTTAATTTAACTGACCACAGTGAGGCCTGCGGACTCTACCCAAGATGACGCGGAACAGAGATGATGATGATGATGGTAATGTGACCTTGTATTTGCATATTTATGAAAATGCCCTCTCCTGCTCTCTGATTTGATTAATAGCTGGTAGAAACTAGAAAAAATGGCTATTACAGTAAAAACTGGAAAGTCAAATATGTAACAGTAGTACATACATACCTACATTTAAAACCAAAGCTGTGCCACCACAAAGAAAGGTTAAATGGATTTCCCTGTCTGTCAAAGACATGAAAATCTAAACAACAACATGCATACTGATTTACAGTATAATACATTTTTGCTGTGATTCGTGATCTTACAAAGCATTTTTTTTTACCTTTTAAATAAAAGCCTTCTCCCTGTTATATTTTCTTTAACCCAGATAGCATATAAACCCACATGGTTGCACATTAGTTTGACTGAAATATCTAATTTTCTTTTCATCCACCCCAGCAAGAGGCTAGTGAACAAGAACTGCTCCGAGGTGTTAATGGGAACGAACCAGCTTCCAATCCAATGATGTCCAAGGGGAACACTCTGCAATTTAGTAATCCATTTATGCTGCTGTTGAATGAACACCAACAAGTTTTCAATTTAAAGATGGCATCTACGTAGGGCTGGGTGATGTGGTTGGAATAATAATCATATTAATGAAACTACCTTTACGTGTGTTACTACAACAAAATACTCACATAATATAAATAGAAGTCATGTTCATTGTAATGAACTGTGTTCTGCTGACTCAGTGTTCAACAAAAATGGATCTCAGGTAATCTAAATTTTAATTGACAGTTCAGTTCAAAATTTTGTTTTGACAACAATGTTTTGGGGGAAACAATTACAGGATGTGAACATGTAATTACGATACTGTTCCACTGACAGTAGATAAACAGTGACATGTCTTTTTCTCCCAGCCCTACACCCACATTAAAAAACATTTTCATCTTCAAATTTATTTTAATCATTGGGATGTCCAACCTCAGGCGGCACCGTTATAAAAGAAGAGGAGCCTGATTGTAAACTCCTCCAAGGTCTTTGCCAAACTTTTTTCATCCCAGCAAGCTTTATAAAACTGTAGTGCTATCAAGTCTGAACCATAAAGCATAACTCTGACCCCTAAAACTACACAGGTACAGCGGCAGTCACCTTCAATCTCTCATCTAATCCTGAGCTGTACACGGGTGCAACAACACAATTTGTTGTGGGGGAAAGAAAAAAATCCAATACAGACCAAACTGCCCTTGTGACACTGACACAACATAGCTCAAATCCAGTGGTGTCGTTCTTGACTTCTGAACACCTCGTAAAAAGAAAAAAAAAAGGGTTGCAGTGTTAAGCTGCAGTTCTCATTTTAACCACTAGGATGCAACCTTTTCCAAGAAAGCAGCTGTTTTTATAACAGCTCTGTTGTGTATCCCTGATTTATCTCACTAGTTTCTACTCTTTATACATTCTGTATTTGAGAAGAACAATACATTACACAAGCTAAGCAGTACAATATATACAGAGAAATCCAAGGGCGACTGGAGACTCGTGTTTGGTATGGCAGTGTATATACTGGCATGCTTTTGTGTGGTCTATATTTACCACAGTTGGGCAGTATTACAATGAGACAATGAAACATTTTCTATCAACACATGACTTAAAATATCATTATTTATCTCAGCCTGGTCCTGTTGAAATACAAAACCATGGCTTCACTTTCATTTGATTTGCTGTCTCTTTGCTTCTTACCTTCATACATTTTACACCCCAGACAGCCTTATGTGGACCGCACTGTCTTTCACACACCTACACAATCAACCAATCAATCAACCAATCAGTATTAAGACCACAGAGAAGAGATAGTGGTACAGTGATGATTCATGAGTGGTCCCTCACTGAGTATTGAATTGTGCTCCTTTTAGACACGCATAAAGACCTCATGTGTCCCACCTTTTAAGGACTGAGCCCAGGATGTTGTGTTCCACAGAAAGTGTGATGTTTACACATGAATATATGAGATGAGAAGGGTTTACTATGCATTTTAAATACTGTGCCCACATTCATTCAGTTCACATTCAATGCCACTTCTCCAGGGTAAATACACAGTTGTCCATAATAACCACTATTTGTTTTTTTTTTAAATAGGGAATGGCTCAGAGCACCTGATAAACATTTTGGGTAATTAGAAAATCAAGTTTAAAGGGTGGTCTTGGTCTTGAAAACAGCAAAATAAAACTCATTGTTTATTCTCACTGTTTATATAAAAGCATTATTCTCTTCCAGTTCAGGTTTCCTTAATAAGTCCAGTTACTCTATGCGGTGACATCTTCAATGCGAAACAAATACATCTCTCGTTATTTCACTCACATTGTCTGCTTCCGCAAGGTAAGTCCAAATTAAACTTAAAAAACAAACAAACACTCAACTGATTGTTTAGAGAAGTGCTTGGGTTGTGGCTGGTCCAGCTTTGGCTGCAAAGACAAGATGTGAGGTCATGGCTGTTCGGTCCACTCCCCATGCTCACAGTGCAATTAGTTACTCCATGCCGTTCCGCAGCATCTGATTGGCTGCGATAAGCATGACACTGATGATGAAAGCCATAGCGAAGGCGCAGATCAGGCTTTTCCTGACACACGTCTGCCGGTTTTTCTTCTTAGGATGGACTGAAGGGAGTGAAGGAGAAGAGAAATGAAAGACAAGAGAATATTTCTTTTATCACAAGCGTTTTCTCCATGTAGCTCTTTAGCCTGTGTTTGTGTCTTATTAATGCTGATTAGTTAATTCATTGATTAGTTTATTGACTTCACTAGGGTGGTTTGACATCTTGGGAAATAAAACAATTGCCTCTAATTGGAAGAGTTAAAGATAATCAATACAACTCTCATTTCTTATTGTTAACTATGAAGCTTGAGCCAGGATACAGCATAAACTGGAAGCGGCCTGACTCTGTTTACCAGCACCTCTAATTCTCATTTAGTAACACATAAATCTTGCTTGTTAAATTTATATAAAAAAATGGCTTTCTGGAGTTGGCATTCAGCAAGTTTCTGAGCCGGGCCAAAAAATACTGCAACACAAAACTGCTGTAACACAATAAACAGTAGATTTTACACAGTTATTGACATTTTATATGTTGATAACTGAGCTTTAGAAGAAAAAGAAGTTTTGTTTTTTTTATTGTTGCATACAATCGTAATCAGTTTAACACTGTAAAATTAGATCCTTGCATTTAACTGATGCCTGAGGAGTAGTGCAGCCACTGTGCTATGCCCAGGGAGCAACCCAAGCTCTAAGCCAGTGTGGTCAAGGGCACTGACAGGAGAATTAACATATATTTACATGTTTTTAAAGGAACTGATAGGCAAATGAACAGAGTCACGCAAGCTGGTTCCTCATTTCCTTTATGTAAAGCTAAAGAAAATTCCTGTGTCCTGCACCAGCTTCATATTTAACTCCCAGTTTTAGATCTAAGAGTTACATCTTCTCATTCATTAAGGAAACACACTGTTTTTTCCCAAAATGCTGAATGAACTTTAGCTTTTTGGACACTGCAATCAAGAACATTAGGTTCAAAACAATATTCTATAATAAACTATGCAGCTCTGCTTTAATACATAAACTACAAAACCACATGGTTATGGGCAAATATGCAACATTATAAAGCAGTAAGGGTCAATGAAATCATGCTAATGTGAATAAAGGTTTGAGATTAAAACCCTCCAGAAATTCATAGATATTTTTATTACCCTCGAAGCCTAATCCATTTTCAGTGACTGCATTTTAACCTGTTTCTCAAGGTGCACTCTGTTCTTAGACCCAAAACAAATACGGATTAAATAGCAGCTAATATTAGTTGCCATGTTTTGCAGCTTATTTCTGTGACCCAGATCAACAGTGGAAGTCTCTTCATTGTAAAAATGATGAATACAGAGACACAGAGAGGCACAAACTGGCTCTGATACTCTATGCTGCAGCAAAAACAAAGACAAGAGCGAGGTGAAACTTTTGTTCTGCTACCTATCTGTGTGGGCTAAGAGGCTCCTTTTTCTCCTCAAAGACATAATCTCTGGAGATAGAAGGAGGAAGAGGAGAAGAGACAGATGTGTCCTACTACAGGCCTTGCAGCAAAAGCAACAACCGAAAGTTTCCTCTCTGTCAGCTCCCTTGTCTTAGTTTGTAAAAATCACACGGTGCATCAATAAATCAAGTCTGAGCTGTGAGTCGTGGATCTAAGAGGACAGTCCCATTGGACAGGAAGGAAGCCGGCATGAAA
The DNA here is from genome assembly GCA_029814665.1 of Acanthurus lineatus. NCBI lineage: Eukaryota > Metazoa > Chordata > Actinopteri > Acanthuriformes > Acanthuridae > Acanthurus > Acanthurus lineatus. The sequence continues at coordinate 13,969,192 of JAPZDV010000006.1, forward strand.
GGAGGATGTTGAGGATGTGGAAAGAGGGTTAAATGCGGGTAGAAATACAGCTGTTCTATACAAAAAAGGCTCTTGTATCCCTCTCTTGCCTACTACTCTTCTCTGTATCTGTCTACTGTTCTTATTCCTCTCCTTAACTCCACGTCACGCCCTTCCCTCAATACCAAAAACTTTGTGAAAGAGTGCCAAGCCAGCACTTCCCTGATCCCTTCTTTAGCCTCTTATCTGCTCCTTCACTGTTCCTTTGCCACTAAGTTTCTGCATTTCCTCTTGGCTGTCTCTTTTTAGGACTCCCCTGGACTGTAGGCCAGTACCCAATGGATTCGTTAAGACTTTCCTAGTTTTCTAGTACATTTGATCTCTTTTTACCCTTGTTCTAGTGGATGTTTCATATTTTTTTGTTACCTTTCTCTCCCTAAAGCAACATAACTTGGTCTTATGTCCCAAGAAAAATATCTTCTGTGTTTCCCTTGAGCACTTGTGCATTAATATCCTATTATTCCTGGCTTTGAAACTCCAAAAACAAAAAAATGCAACACCTTGAGATTAATAGATTTAAATATTTCATCTGTTATCCTGAATATGCCCCAGAACTCTTGAATTTTTCCGAGGCTCAACACCTTACAGATGAAACCGATACAACGGACATGTTGGTGTATCAGCATTTTAAAAAATGAATGATTTCACCTTGAATAAATGAGCTGCCCTAGCACACTGGGAACAGAGAAGGCCAAATATTTAACTGACATTTGATTCAAGGACTTAACAAAGAGCTATTTGGAAAACACATTTAAATTAAAAAAAAAACTGTGAAATTTTTAATTATTTTATGAGAGTATGAGAAAGAGGAATTAAAGTGAACTGACAACAAGGCAACATCAGACACAATTCCCTCTATTGCATAGCAAATATAGGGAGATGCAGTTCACACAAGTGATACTGAATGCATTTCAAGTCAACTCATGTCAATGTGAAAAAAAAATGTACTGAATCAAATGTCCATAATATGGCAAAAACGTTGCTCTGGTTCAGATTTTCAGATGTGAAAAGATCCTTAATAAATAATCTGTAAGAGTCAACACTCCACTCGACTCTAACCTATTTCCTATTGCCCAAATTTATATATCATTTTGAAATTACTTGTATCATCCAGTTAGCTGAGCATGAAAACGGCTTGAGTTTCCATTTCATGTCCCACCATTCCCTCATCCATTTTATCGCGTTCATGTTTATGGGGAGAGGGTGAGGGATATTTAATTATTTTTTTTTTGCTTTAACCAGTCAGAGATGAGTGATGAATTTGCTCTATAGATGTATTAAAGGTTACACAAAAAGTTATTATAGGAATAATAAATGTAACTTTTTAATCACAAATTTTTAAAAAAATCCACTTTAGGATTTTTAAAAGTTACTTTACCACAATCTGTACAGCTGCATTTTTTTTCACAGTATTTTTATGGATGCAACTAACTGTCAAACCAACTGTGATGACATCACTAGTTTAAACCCTTATTTGGTGATGATCTGTCGATGACAATAACACCAGTGCTACTTAAAATTC
>JAPZDV010000006.1:13971088-13992265 GCA_029814665.1 Acanthurus lineatus
ATCACAAATTTAGAAAAAAAATCTACTTTAGGATTTTTAAAAGTTACTTTACAACAATCTGTACAGCTGCATTTTTTTCACAGTATTTGTATGGATTCAACTAACTATCTAACCAACTGTGATGACATCTCTAGTTTAAACCTTCCACCTTTGTCCTGATTTGGTGATGATCTGTCGATGACAATAACACCAGTGCTACTTAAAATTCTTGACAAATTAGAGATGTGGGTAGTGATTCAAAAATCTGGAAAAAGGGTAGTTTAACTCTCAGTCTTTATGGTAATCCAAGCTAATTACCTCCTGGCTTCAGCTCTATACTTAGCACACAGGTATGAGAGTGCAATTGATCTCACAAAATGTCAAACGATTCCTTAAACAGCTTGATTAAGCGCTGCGTGAAAGGAATACATTAATTTATTGTGTGAATTACAGTTAAAAAGTTACTTCTTAAGAAATGCCGGTATTTATAACATCAAAGAACAGCTTCCTCACCTCCCTCGTACTCAGGACAGTTCCCTGAGGTTTCATTGAGGCTCTCCTCCTCGGTGATGATGATGTTCTCAATGTCCTTCATTGTCAGGTGGTCCCTGAAGGCGTGGAACAGCACCTGCTTCAGCTCATCCAGAGACAGCTGCTGCATGTCAAACTGCAGGGGCACACGACGATCAATGCAGAGACACAGTCATCCACAAACTGCCTTCATGAGGGCAGATAAATATAGAAAATGAGAATGTGGCATGAAATGTACAAGCTGCATGGAGGCTGTGACATGTATGAATTTGTGTGTAATTACCTAAATGTGAAATTTGCAGGTACTGTTTATAAAGAGGAAAGGCATCAGCTGTAATTAAACGGCAGCATGTTTGTGTATGCATCACTGGCGCTATATTTGGTGCCTTAATCAGTATGCAAACCAGTGTGTGTTTATTGATATATGTGGATAAATACAAGCACAATTGGTTTAATGGACACATCAATTGAAAAGGGAATACTAACACATTTACTTCCCCGTGGGAAGTGTTCTCAGTTGTCTGTGTGTGTTTGTGTTTAAAATGATTTATGAGGCCTTGCCCAATCCTTGACTTTAAAGTCTGAATCTTAGTCCTGTTCCCTGTCTGCCCTTCCAAAACCATCACATCCTCCCTGTCCCTGCAGCAGATCCACCTTAAAAGCACATGCACATATCATCCTCAAACCTGCTAGCACCTATGGCTAGATTATTTACCTCGCTGACAGCTTCGAATACAATTAGCCGCTTGGTTTAGCACAACAGATGGACATACTGAAGCAGGCAAAGCACATAGGAGGAATATAGAGGGGTGATCAAGAGAGAAATAGTATGGTGAGGTTAGAGAAAACGTAGACGGAGGATGTAGTGGGAGACACAGATGGAAAAAACAGACAATGGTGGTAGAGATGAAAAAAGTTGTGATACGAGCGATACACTTTATCCTTTATGGCAATACTTGTTAAATGCTAAAAAACAGCATATAATGCTCAGTTTCCTTAGGAAAAATAAGATATATGGTTTACCAGAAGAGAACAAGCTGATGAGAAGTTAAAACTGCGCTACTAGTTGGACTGGGTTTCTGACTTAATATTGTTACTTGCTGGAATTTGACTTTATTTATGAAAACATGGCATTAAATGTCTCATCAGTTTTTGGGGGTTTTTTTTAGAATTTAAGGGGAAACTAAAAAGAAACGTTTGACATTTGGAGAGATTTGCTTAGTTGCTGTTTTGCTGAGAGAAAGAAGAAAAGATGGATGTGACTTTCACATCTGTCCATTTTGTATGAAGCTACAGCCAGGAGTCTGTTAGCGTATCCTAGCTTATAGGCTGGAATCAAGGGGAAACAGCTAGCCTGGTTCTGTCAATCGGTAACAAATCTGCCTAACAGCAAAACAAAGACACTTTATATCTACTTTCTTGTAGACAACCCAGAGCACTGAGTTGTGGTTATAAAAGGGGGTCATGGGAAGGGCTATTTCTCAGCGGGGAGCAATGACTTCTTGTTATCACTGTGCCAGGTTGCCGGGCAGCTTGACATAACCTCTGCAATTCGCTGTTCCCGACTAAGAAATAGTCCAGCACACTCCTTATAACCATAACATATAATTTCTGCTTTCACATTTTTAAATTAATGAGCCTTAAGGTGCTGGTGGGCAGAATATTTTTCCACCTTTGGAAAAGAAAGGATGCTTCCAGTCTTTATACTAGGCTAACAAACTTCTGGCTGTATTTAAATAACACATTTGAGAGTGAATGTTTTCCTTTTAATCACTGCAAGAGAACAAATTAGCATATTTCCTCAACTATTTTTTAACTCGATGATTTAAAACATAATTTGGAGCATTAAGGTTCACAATTGCTTATTTAAATAACATTTAAACACTTGTAGATGGTTTTGTAGGAAAACATTTCTAAGAGTAATATAATGAAAAATGCTTGTTTTGAAAAATAAGTTAATGTTTGAAACTCGTTCTACCAACATTTTAAATCATATCCCGCTCTATTTACTTTATTGCTGTTCTCTGTAATGTCAATTTACAACACTGCAACAAAGCAATCAGTGGAACCTAACCAAAATATCAATGCAATAATTCAGAGGCATAATATCATCAACCAGCATGCATATATAAACATAACAAGGAACATACATTTGCAAGCAAACTCATTTTATGCATGCTTTAAATGTAAATTATTGGGTCTGTTTATGTTTTCCATGTCTGCTTCCGTGTGCATTGACGTGCAGCCAAAATGCTCTGTAAATGTGCATTGATTTCAATCTGGCCGTTCATGTTGCCCTCTCAGGTGATTTAAACTGCAATTATGGAAACATGCATGTGGATTCACACACGCATAAAAACACATACACACACACACACACACATACACACACACACACACACACACCGAAACACATATACACATGCAGGAAATAACAAAATAAACATGAACACACACAACACTGATAACAACGCAGAGACATTTCGGTAAATAGAACAGTCATTTCACACATACATAGAAAAACACACACATTAAATCTGGTTTGTTATCTCTGTCTTTTCCCCTTCTGACTCACACACACAAACAGACCCATAGGAACACAGGCAGATACTGTGTTTGGTAGCTCAGGTAGAGGTTCAAATCAAACTTAGATCAAACTTAAACAACCTTTGTTTTTTTCCTCTTTGAAAGGATTAGTTTCTTCTCTAAAACTTTTAAATAGCAAACAGGAAACAGATATGGACTGTGATGAAGACAGAGGGGCAGCAAAACAAACAAGATTCATAATTATTGTATAATAATTTTAAAGGACATCAGATTTTTTTTTTTTAAAGCAGAAGAGACATAATTCCAATATAATTAAAAATGTTGCTCCACCATGCACAGCTGTTTTCTAAGCCTGGAATAAAATGACTGAATCTATTTTTATGCAGTACAAATCTTGTCTGAAACACAGCACAGCTGCAAAATATGCCTACATTTATAATAGTGATCATTTTTAATCTGTATCTAAAATTCTTTTACATTACGTAGAATATTATTTTTTATATTCCTGTGGTAAAGGAAAATACGGATAAGACCTTTAACTTCTCTGACTCATGCAACCTTGTGTGACACTCCAGGGCAGAAAAATAGGGAGTGGCAGCCATGGTCGGGGGGCCTGAGCTGCACTCCTACTTGCCAAACCTGTCTCTGTCTTGAATGGATGCTTGGAAATGAAGGAACAACTCTTTGGACTGCAGCCGCAGGACAGACAACATGACAGCTCAGAGCAGGAGCACGGTGAATATACAATGTTCCTGTCTGTCTGTCTGAGGGGGGAAAAGCCACAGAGGAGCCGCTACCTGTTACCCCCCAACAGAGTGATTTTTCCCTCTGCCCGGTCTCTGAAGGACATCCACATCCACACACACACCCACACACACACACACACATACACACATACAGAGAATGATGACAGAGGATGCAAAGACTTGAGAGTTTGCCTGTCAGACCTTTTTTGTCTTTAACTGAATGAACTCAAATATGTGATGTGTGTGCGTGTATGTTTTTCGTGCTTGTGAGTGTGTGCGTGTGACAAGAAAACAGCAGGGGATCGTGAGCAGTGACCAGTGACATGCTGAAGGAGCCAGGACACATCAATCAGAAGAACAGGTGCTCACATGCCGTCCCTCCCTTCTAATCCTGCCTGCCCTCGTACAGCACAAGCTTGTTTCCTCAGTCGTCCACCTGCTTTGTCTTCTGACCCTTTGCTAAAGAGTCACTCAGAGTGACAACCTGCAAGCATTGTTTCTTCCTTCTGTACTCTTTTTCTCATATTTTTCTAACAGCAATGCTGTCAAGGTTAGCTGACACCCTCAGCTGCAAGTTTCTGTCTTGCAGTTGATGGTTTGAAAAACAAACCACGTTTGTAGCAACGTGCTATAGCTAAAATGAAAATATAAAAAGGCACACGAATACATTCAAGCACACAGAAGACATATTTTAGTTAAAAACTGCAGGCAAGTTATTTTTAACAAAGACAGCCGGGGCTACAGCCAACCACAAAGGAATACAAGATACACAGAGACAGAATCAGTCACACTTGTATGTAAAGTAATGAGAGATGATTCCTAAAAATAGACTATCAACAGATTGTGTCAATCTGAAGGAAAATGTTCCACATTCATGGTGCTGAAACTGAAGAGGCCCTGTGCTCGTCCCTTTTTAGACACAAGTGTTAAAATAAATGCACTTATGGTTCTATACTTTCCAAATCCACCAAAGGGCAGTGATTATGTAACAGACATGTTTTTAAATTACTACATTTGGTATGCCTGGTAATCAGTATGAACGCTGCAGATCGTCTCAACAGTGGAAGGAGGGTTAAATATATGTGGATGTATTTTTGATGGCAAAAGCAAGAGCTGGGTATTAAGTGTGAGATCGGTTCAATCACTGATTGCTGCTTTTCTCATTTGTGTGTAGTTCCTTGAGACGAAGAGCATCTTTTAAATTTATGTTATATAAGAGAACATTTTACAGCTATAAAGAGCCATATTGAGGACTTATTTTAGTTATCATTGCTTTGGTTCAGAAAAAAAAAGACAATTGGATTTTTCCATTGGATTTTGGATTAATGCAGAAAATCTCTTTGGCAAACGGAAGTTTAGGACTGGTTTTCCTAAACTTTGATTGGGGTCTTAAAATGGATGATGGACTCATTTCTATTGGGTCACCAGATTGGAAAATTTTACAAAAGAATTTTACAGGAGCGTTTTGCCAAAGAGCTGTATATCAAACGCACATTTCATTTGAGATACTAAGAAAAAAACATTAAACTAGCAAATTGAATTATTGCTGTGATAAATTTTTATAATGAAGCAATAACATTTCGTATACATTTTAAATGCATAGTTTAAACTCATGTTTTTGTGAGTTTAGGTGATGGAGTGACTTAATTTTTCTCTTTTGGGTCTCGATCTGAAAAAAGTTCAGCAACTCCTGTTTTAGGATACTTACATGTTTTGTTCAGAGAGAAAGCTTTTGTCAAAAGAACACCACTTTTGTGATCTTTTAAGGGTAAATGCAATCACCAAGAGAAAAAAGCCAACATCAGGCAATAAACGAAATACACCAGTCAAAAGACTTTGGTGTCACCACTACCAAGCATCCAGCTACACCATAGTATTCACACATTAGAACCTGATAAATGAAAAAGTTTGAAAAATTGATTGGTATTGTTTGTAAGAACATGAGTATACATACAAAGAGGCTGTAAGGGACGACTAGTGAGGAGATTAGCTACTGTGTTTGGTATGATGACACTAAACGTTCCTGACAACCCCCTTAATCACATTTAGCTACTTGTTATAAATCATAACAGGTTCTAAAATCAGTAATGTACCCCTTGTTTACATACTTATATCATACAATAAAACCTGAAAGTCTCTTAAGCTTGTATTAACCTGATTCCAGGCATTGAAGAAATAACTCTGTTCAAAAAAATCCACTGACTTCAAGGAAGAGGTGCTACATCGCTAACTCCTCTGGGCTTTAGGACTCATTCCTGTGGCACTCTGTTTTATAATGATAGAATATTCTGCAAGCCTCTCTCCTGCACTCACTCAGTGCAAATGTATTTTTATAGGCCATAAACATCACTATATTGGCCAAAAAATGTTTTTTATCTTACGGCACTGTAGCTAAATTAGCAATCTAAGACTAGGTGCTTCCTTTCTCATATCAAATTTACCGACTGTCAGCAGATGCGGTAACTTGAGTCAGGAGTTTTTCGAAGCTGATATCTAAATCTCCCTGGAGTTTTACTGACTATGGTAAACAGCAAAACAGAAATGTCTTTAACAGTACACAAAGTCAAACAAGATGGGAAACAATCACTAAGGCACACAAAATGAACTCAACATACACAAAAAAATGCACACAAGGGCGAAAACGAGATTACACACAAAACTTGCCGACTCTAGCCTCCCCAATGAAGCCAATCATTATACATCTCACTGTGTGAGGATATTATCTGAACATACTGAACTGAGTCATTATGGCCCACCATGATGTACCTTCTTCCTTTCTGTCTTTCTCTTTTCAATACAATGACTCTCCCTCTCTTCCTGTCACCCTGCGAGGTCTGTGAAATATAAACAGACACACACACAAAACGCTGCTCTCACCGGTCCTCAGAGACACACTTCCTCCCACCATTTCATTCCTCTCCTCCTCTCTCTTCCTCCTCCTCCCTCCCTCTCTCTCTCTGTATTATTTTGCTCTATGCTTTCATTGCTCCCTCCTCTCATTTTTCCTTCCTCTTCTTCCTGTTTTCTTTTGGTTTGTCTCTCTCTGTGGGAGGTGAACATTTTAAATCACCCCTGAGACGCACACCGTCTGCGACCTTCATGAATCACAGTCTCTTGTACCTCTTCTTTCATTTTCTCCCACTCTCATCCTTTGTGGTTTTCCTTTATATTCCTGTATCCTTATGTGGGGCATCCCCCCGCCACCGCCACCGCCACCACTGCCACTGCCACCTCCCTCCCCATCCCCACATATTGTCCAGCTCCCCTCTCTCTTCTCTCATCTCACTCGAGCTCGCTGGCTGGCTGGCACACTGTAGTCCGTCTTGCTTCATCCATCCTTCATGGATGCAATGCATCTCATTTATAAAAGGTGTTTTATTTCACACGATTTAGAAGGAAATTATCTCAATGTTAAAATCAGCAGTTTCTTGCATAAATTTTGCTCGTTTTCAATGATGGGAATGGCACAGGTAGTCTGCTTTTTCAAAGATATTTTCTGAAGCAAAGTCTATGTAAATGTGTGTAACCTGAAACGCACATCTTCTTTTCAGTGAGTCACCCTCGCAATGCTGCTCTCATTTGACTCAAGGAAATCGGCAAAAAAAGCTTCCTGAAAGCTGTCACCCTGCTCAACCAGCCATCCTAACATTCAACCCCTCCTCCCGACACACACACACACACACACAAAACACAGCACTTTTCATTATATTCGCATGTCTTACCTAAGAGGCAACAACAAGCAAAAACACAACAAAAAAAACCCCCACGACTTTTGAGCGCATCAAAATTTCCATCCGCAACAATTTTCACAAACACATTTAAAACCATGTAGATGAGCTGCAGCTTTAATCACCACTGAGCCCAGTTTGGACACCTGAAAGCACACGAGCTCCGACTTTCCACATGCAGGGAAACATCCCTGAAATATTTATTATGGTAATGTGCCCTCTGCAACACTGTGAATGATAAACAACACACACCTCAACCCAAAAAACATACACATACTGGAATAAAGAAAATACACTTAATTCTCAGCAGGCATCTTTTCCATTCAAGCCTCAGGAAACAAAAAACACAGGTGGGGGTCTGACAGAGCGCATGTGTGTATTTTTGCACTTAAGTAGGTGTGTGTCTGTACTGAGTCCCTGCAGAAACTAGGGCTGTGCTTAAGGATGACTGCAGAAATACACAGTCAGAGTAAGTGAGAGGAGGTGTAAATGATGGAGCTGATAAATGACGAGTGTTGTGAGTGATGAGAAACAGACTCCAGCTCCGTCTTTCACCTGCCAGAAGATGTTGTCGATGGTGTTGCCCAGGAATCCTTCTCTGTTGTCAGACGACAGCAGTTTGGGCCCAAGTATCGTCATGAACTCCTCAAAGTCCACCTGGCCATCCCCTGCAGGCACACACACACACATACACACACACACACACACAAAGAAAGGCAGTGGAGACGGACCGGAGTAATAGAAAATCAGTTACACAGACAGGAAGGCTGGCAGACTGGAGCTAAATAATGCATTTTATGCTGAAGTTTAGTTGCTTGCCAAAACAAAGAAAAGCGCCCTGAGACAGATCAACAGATGGATGTGTCTCCATCCATGACAAACACCCATGCATCGTCACCAAATCACTAATTCACCTTTTAAATCAGGTGCATGCACCTGTTCATCCAATTGTGGGGCCGTTCTTTTGTTAAAGCGACAATCAAGGGAGCACTTAACAAATTTAAATTCAAAGGATGCAACTTGTAAGTGTTTGCATTATGTATTTTACTGGTGCACGTTGTTTGAGATAGCAATCAGCAGGCAACGTCCTGTAGAATTAATACTCAGCAAAAATCTCTACTAAAGTTTCTATTATAAACTGAGTAACTTCATTGACCTATTATGTATTGCCAATATTAACTTTACCATCAGTCCACAGTGTAGCATGTAGCATGCCAGAAGTAATAGTATGCGCAAATCACAGTGCTGCTGTGTTGGTGGAGGCAATAGGACAGCTTATTTTATGGGTCTGTAATTTTTGAGCAAGGTCCTGGAAAGAGCTGTATGTAATTTAGTAATAATTACAGGGAAAATAGAGACAATCCTCAATTGGTACTCTTGAAATAAATGAATCCTAATTAATTGCTGTGTGACTTAGAGAGTCGGTGCACAGCAAGCCAGCTGAACATGCAAAAAATGAGAAATTTGTAAGCATATAATTAAACCTTTGTGGAGAATTTATGGAAGTTTTGAACAGCTGTTTGTTTTAAGGAAATGCTTTTTACCCCCACGATTTTTGTTGAACTAAACAGGTCTTTACAGGAAATGTCTTAATACTTGAGAAATGACTCGGGAACGCCTGTTACAATGTGGATTACAGGATATTATGGATATCAAATGGCATTAGCTCCCTGTTTCTGATCCTGACTGCAGCTTATCAAAAACTGCAGTTTCAAATTAACAAAATATAATCCTACAATTTAAGACTACTTTGCCTTAAAACCTGGATAAGAAGCTAATGTCAGAGATCAGTGGATTAAGATATCTGAGGGAGGGTTTTAATCTAACAAACAGAAGAGGTGTCTGTCTTTCTGTCTCTAAGTCCTTTCTACTCAAAGGTTCATCTGATCCACTTCACTCATAGTGGGTGAATCGTTGAAGACCCAACAACGTGCAGCGTCAAAGTTGAGCTTTTGAGATCATACATGACATATTAATTAGTGGTCCACCGCTACTGCTAGAAGTGAAAACTTTTTAGTGTATTTAGAGAGGATCCTTATCGACTGTTCCACTGCCAAATGGCATGCTGGGAAGGCTGGGAACAGCTCGCACTCTGTCACTCGCTACAGTACATTCAAGAACAGATGAAGAAAGAGAGACCGAAGATGTTGCATCATAGCAGAGCTTTGTGAGCTTGAATTTTGGTTCAATAAACTCAAACAGCATCAGTGATTCCCAGTGAAGGCTCCTTTTTCCTGGATATAGCCTGGTCCCAAATTGCTAGCTGTTCGCAATTTAAATAGCCAGCTGAATGCTTTACATTCCCCTTTAAGCTGAACACTATTCTTACTTGAAATGCCCATCCCTAATTGTGTTTTGGGCATCACCCATCGTCGCTAATGTGTCATGGCAGGTGTATGTATTGCTGTGGACCCATAGAAGCACAGTGATGAGTGTGAAGCTGATGGGTTCATGAAGCAATCTGCAGGACTGTGCAAAACCTGATAGTAACTGACAGTCCTAAACCTAAACTAATCATGTCTGTGATGGGAGAGCTTTGCTAGCAACTACTTGGAGCTGATAGAAGTCATGGCAGGACGATTTTAAGAGCATTGCTTTCTGTCCTCAGAAGAAATGGCTCCTTGCTCTCACATGGTCAGACTGCTCATGGAGGCAAAAGCAAAAAGCTTTTAGCTTTGACCTTTGATATTTACCAAGAGGTGTGAAATCAAGAGCCCGGAGATAAGAACTAGTTGAAGGATTGATTGGCTTGTTTGTTATGCAGGGACTGCTTAGGAGTAATTTCAGTCCTCTGTGAATTTACAAGCTGAGCTTGAGTTTAAGAGCAGGAGCGAACAGGTTCTCTCTTTATCGTCTCCAGCCCGGGGGAATTTCTTTCTGACAATTGACCACCTGCTGCCCCTCAAGGCAGTTTAGAAACAGTTTTGCAAGTAACATTTTGAAGCAAGTTTCAACACAAAATAGCATTTGCCTCAAGCAAGTGAAAGATGCATTGAGTTTTGCTTTTTTGGCATCGATTTACAGTGGTCTTTATTTACATCACATTAAAAATTCAACACATATGCATTGCTTTCTCTGAGAAAATAATATTCCTCTTCAATCTTGTACACAATATATTTTAATTCAGACAAAACAACTATAAATAAACATTAAACACATGCAATATGCATGTTAAACAGTGACACACTTGTCCTTTTATGAAGAGCTTCACTCTGTGTTTTTTGCGTGTGTGCATGCTCTGCTGTTCATGCACCCAAGTGTGTGTCCTTATGTAGTGCCTCACCATCCATGTCCAGTCTCTGCATGATGATGGCCAGCTCCACTTCGCTGGGCATGTAACCCAGGGAGCGCATGGCCATGCCCAGCTCCTGTTTGGAGATGAAACCATTCCCATCACGATCCAAAACACGAAATGCCTCACGGATCTCTGCAAGACAAACACACAACATATATTTGTCTGCCTCCGCTGCTTTACATCATGTCATTTCAAACAAGGAGGGGTTTTTTTTTTAATAAAGTGGGTGTGTAAAAATATATATCAAGTCTGCTGAAATTTGTGGTGGATCCATTAATTTTCAATATCAAGCTAACTGTCTAATTGCTTTGTCATCTTGTTGATGCTGATTTATGGCTCCCTGGTTAGTTTGGGACAAGGCTAGCAAGCGTGATGAAAAATGTGAATGAGTCTTTCACCTCTCCTTTACTTTGTCATTTATTTTCCTCTCCTTGTTTTGTTTATATCTTTAAATGCCAGGAGTTCATCACAGCAGATGAAAATATCTGTTTATTTTTATATTTCATTGCCATTAAAATACCAATGCTGAGACTTCATTGATTGACTGACTTCTCTGGTCCATCCTGTGTGTGTTTGTGTGTGTGATGGAGAGCCATGTTTTCTCATTTCATTCATTTTTTTTCTTATTCATCCATATTTAGAATGCTGCTTCCCTAAAACATTTCTGCTGCTGTTACAATATTTCTTTGCATTTTAACTGAACACCTGCAATAATTCTGACATGTAATTTTGTTTTCTTGAGTTGTCTTTAAAATGTTTGTCATTTTTATCAGATTGTCTCTTTGATGATCTGTGTGTTTGATCTTTATCATCCTGTGTGACTTTTGTTTCATTTTTACTTGTCTGTTACACCACAGATCTTGTGGTCATGTGAATAATGACTGTTGTCTCTTAGGAGCAAAGGCAAAAATTATGCAAGAAAACCTCTCATGCAGGAGGTCAGTATGGATGGCAAAGTCATCAAGCTACATGACCTTAACACCAGTGACTGCTGTTTGCATTCACCTCTGTTCAGCAGTCAGCTCTGTTCAGCTTTGGTTTCTTTTAATTGTTTCCACAATCTCTTTTGTATTTGATATTTTTATATCAATAGATTATATAATCACTTTTGTCAAATGGGCCACCAGTAGTAATAACTCAGAGACATGGCAGTTTCTCTCAGCTGCACAGAGTTTCAGCTCATTGTTTTCTATTCTTGTCAAACTGTTTTGGTTTTTCTAGACTGTTTTCAGTGACAAAGCTCTAAAAATCAGCTGCAAATTTCCTGCTTTGCACCATAATGGAGACAGACACAGTCGGTGACAAGCTGGTGAACATGGTGGAGCATATAACAGTCACATATTCGCCTCAGGAGGTGGTAGAGACTCAAAACAGAGCTTCAAGAGAGCAAATATTGGATTTACATTTACCTGGTGGTCAGAAACATGACACCAAATAAATGATAATGTAGCTCTGTAGCTGATGTGTAAATAACAAAACTGTTTGCTAACATGTTCCCCATAATGTCAATGGTGTGTTCACAGTTTGTTGCAGGGCAACGAGATTGCAGATTAAAATCATGAGAGTCATTTATAATCTTAACAATGGTACCTTGACAATAGGTGCACGCTATCTGAAAATGCTAAAATGTGTCTATTTGGAGGGCAATGTTAAATAAATAACTAGCTGTTTAGATTTGTAGTTTTGTAGATTTTAATAAGTAGAAGATGTAAAAAAGGCATAAAGACAAATGATGGTTTGATATAGCAAAAGATGCAAATACAGGACTTTAAACTGGCAGGCTGAAAAACACAAAGTGAGCTTTGTTCATGTAAATTAAATTCAGACAAGTAACTGGTAGGTAACAAAACAGAAAAGGCAGACTTACGTGAATCCAAAAATTAAAAAGTAAACAAAAAACTTAACTCGGACAGCAGACATGACCGGCAAACAGGGGCAAACACAAGATGGAGGTAACAGAGGCAGATCATGTGAAAATTCAAAAGTAAGAAACACAGACTTGAATAACAAACAAACAAGGAGCAGGTGAAACTCATCATTAATCAAAAAAGGCAGGAAAGCAAATAGAGACAGGAAGGAAAACACACAAGGAGAAAACTAACTAAATAAAACAGGAAATACAGACAGTGCTTGAGTTGAGTGGCCATGTTATTAGCCTCTTAAAATTTAAAAAATGTAACAGAGAGCTGTCAGGTGGTGTCAGAGACAGGGCCTAATCCATAAGACAAAATTAATGTTAAACAGATTTTAGCAGGTACAGGTTGCTGAAAGGTGCTTCCCCTGGTGCTGATAACAGGCTTTCCCCATTAACGAGAAGTGCTGCAGCATCTCTCTCAAGCGAATCAATGTGAGGGTGATCTCCCGTCTTCTCTTCATTCCTCTCCCTCCCTCACACTCTCCTTCCTTGTCTCTCTCACATCTTTATACCCATTGTATTTTACAAACCCCCCAGGGGCCTTTACCAATCCCTTCACACAGCACAATCACCACAGTATTGCCAAGAGCATTTCCGTCTCTCCTCCCACATAAAAGACTTCCTTCTGACTTGAAATTCTAAGTAAACACACACACACCTCATGAGGCATCTATCTGTTCTTGCAGCACAATTACTTAAACCTCTGAGGCCCTTCTTGCAAAAAAAAACCTCTCGTCAATCTCTTGCTAATTACTTGTCAATCAGGGGTCACCATTTAGTGGGGGTGGGTGATGGGTAGGCAGAGCTTTGGCCCGGGGTCAAAGTGGTCGAATTTATCGACTTGATAAAGACAGCAGGGACAGGAGAGACTTTTCAAATCTTTATTCAAGATCTTTTCACAGGCGAGCGCTCCATTTTTCTGTGGATCTCTACAGTTCAGGGGTGAGACAGGGTGTCATTTCAGTCGGCATTTGGCATTTGTGCAAATCTTTATAGGAGAAACACAATTGAGAAGAGTAATAGCCTGCTGCACGATGGAATTTAAATCACAATTTCCCTGAGACTAATCCTTTTCCCAACTTAAACGATGAATTTTACATGAAGTTCATCTCTGTGTCTCTCTCTGGCTGTGTGTCATTAATATTCTCGTCCTGACATGCTGCTCCTTCCTTCCTCTGTGTAATAACTACGTCTCAGATCTGCCTCCTATGTCTGTCTTTGCTCTGTCAGCTGCGTGAGAGCCGAAATTCAGTCGCAGACCCAATCTGAGCCTGTAAATATCCCCTACGGCTGATAACTAGACTCGAGTATCGTCCCAATGCTTCTCTCTCTCTCTTTCACCAAATAAAGTGAGGGGCTGAGGCGAGGGGCTGGGATTGCGGGCGAGCATGAAGCCTCCCAAAACAAAGTAAGATCTATCTGTATGCAGCTCAACAGCAAGAAGTACATTTTCAATAGGGTAAGAATGAGCTGCTCTGTGATGTATTACTGTGCAATGCCTGTGTGTGGTGTATGTGTGTGTGCATGTGTGTGTGTGTGTGTGTGTTTGTGTGTGAGCATGCAGCCCTGCTTGTGAGTGGCTGTGTATTACGAAGTCAACCCCTCAGGACTGTACATGTTCTCACAGTGATTGATGAAAAGCCTCAAAAGCAGAGAAAAGGACAGCGGCGATCCAACACAGGGGTGATTAACTAGCCTTCTATCTACGCTAACAGATGATCCTAGAAGAACCTTCAGCATCTCTCTGAAGTGGGATTAGGAGTTTTCAAATGCTGGCAGCAAATACCACGGATATTTTGTCCACATCAAACAATCCCATTGGTTGCGTCGGATCTGTGGCTGACAGGGCCCAGATAATGCTCCATCATAACGTCTGGAGTCTAAGAGTCCAGATTTAATTTATATAATAGCTCCCCATAGGTCCAAACCACTTTACCCTTCTGCTGTCCTTGACAAACAAAACACAGACAGAGGCCAACCGGACTAATGATGATGAGATGTCACTGTTCCAGCTTCAGTGCACTGAAGCAACTGTTTTAGTTAGCTGGGTTGAGTCAAGTCAAACGCGAGAGACAATGGATTAAAAGATTTATGAGACAAAGTACTTCATACCAAAGCTCATTCGGGCAAACTACAAAAGGCCACATGTACAAACACAAACAAACAGCTTCAGTCAGAGACACACTCTCATGCTCTCTCTCCTCACTCGGTGAAAGGATTACTGTAGCTGTTTCATCCCCACCAAAGCAACCCATGTAAGAAATATATGCACTCGCTGCAGCGTAGAAGTCTTTGTAGTTGTTTTCGTATTTTGAGGTCACATCAGCGGATCGCCATAAATCAGAGGCTGAATGTAATGACATACAGTATGCTTAAGGATCTCTTGCAGTCAGTCTTGTACAAACACTGGTACTCACAGAACACACATTAAATAGACTGCCAATTTAAATAAAAACTGCAGTTTGCAACAACTTGGAGTTTTTTTGTTATCTTAGCTCTGTTGTCTTAGATTGGTTACATTTGTACTTACTAAGGCAATTAAAGAGCTCTGTGAAAAATCCTTTAAATTTGTCCAATGGCTACAAAAAAAACAAGCAGTCAGACAATCACATAGTTGACAACATTGCCTGATGAAATACCACTTTATTTGAAGGTTTCAATGAAAGTGTGTACATCTGTAAAATGCTAACAGCCTCCAGCACTTCTGTACAAAAACACTGTGTTTGTGCACAACTTAAGCAAGTGCTCTAAGCCTGAATTAAACCAGGAAGCCCATATACTGTGATGGATGTTTTACAACAAACAGTTTGAGTTTTACCAGCCCTGAAGTTTGATTACAAGCTCGATGTGAACCAATTCAAAGAATCGGATGATTGTGCTTGTTGACCTGCTGGACCTGCTGTCAGCATTTTTACCACATTTCAAGACCCCAGGACCCCTGGCTTTAGTGAGTAAATTGTTTTTGTAACAAGCAATGGCAAAAAAACCCAAAACCAATGTTATAATAAACCTTAGTTTTCCTTTAATCATGAAGGTATCATATTATAAATCACGTACATGACATATTTTTAAGGTAGTCATGTGTATGTGTAAGAGTAGTGAGTAGTGTGTAGTCATGTGTAAGACATTATGGTGAAAAGACCTGAACGTTGCAAAATAAAAAAAAAGTAGAAATCAAACCATAATCTAACAAAATACCTTTAAATCCATGTGCACTGAGTGTAAAAAAAAAAAATCTTGTGTTTTACAAATATTCAATAAAGTTGATTTCTATTGTGATGTGAGGTTTGTTTACATACACAGCATCTTGCTTTAAATTGTCAAAATGCAATTTTACTTTCATACGGTCTATTTACCACATTAAATCAGGCCCTTTGAAAATGCTGTTGGCATCAACTTTCATGCAAGATTGATTGTAAACTTGAATTAGGAAACCACTATCAATACATTTGGTGTCCTAATTCAGGTGTGGTCAAATATATTTTATTTCTGTCTCTTTATTTGAAGTCCTGTGACTGATTTTGTATCCTGCACACGTTAATTGGAAACCAATGCATCCAGTCAAGCTCTGATGAAAAGGCTAAATGGAGAAAAAATTCCCCTGGAGAATTGGAGCATTGTAACTGCATTGTTCTTGTAGTGAAACATTAATTGCTAGTACCTCACACTTTAGTCCACAACCCACCCACCCTCTCTCTCTCTCTATCTATTTCTCTTCCTCTCTCGCTCTCTCTCTCGCTCTTTCTCTGTTGGCACACTCACCTCCTAGCTCCTCTGTGGAGATGCTGGTGAGCTGGAAGGCTTCACTGCCCTCCGTCAGGGAGCTGCTCAAGTAGTTGTCTGGATAGAGCAGGCCCGCCCGCACATGGTGGAATGGCATCTTCTCCCTGCAGAGCATGCACACACACACACAGAAATACAGACACACACACACACACACACAGACAGCGTATAAATAAACCTCGCATATGTGTTTGTGAACGAGGAAACTACGGGTAAGAAGGATTTGCATGTCAGTCTGCACATGTGTTTTCAAACCTCAGATACCTAAATGGTCAGGAGCCTTTTTTTAGAAACACAATCTCTTGTTGAAGAAACATTGTTCCTTTGAATCTGCTAAAGCTTATTTTTGGGAGAAACCACTGTTTCCTTGTGGCACAATCACAGTGACAAATTATGTAATCACATTATAATTCAATGGAATCACAAAAAAACGCATTCTACTGTTGTTGTTCTGATAAATACAGTCCGTGCACAGCCAGGAACACTTTATTATTTGGCGATCATTCTCTCACTGTCTTTCTGCTGTTTGCTCTTTGTTCAGTCTCCTCAGTCCACAGAGGAAAAGCACTGAAGTCTTGTCACTCGCTATCGTTTCTTCTAGCCCCCTCGTCAGATCTGCTGACTTCCCATCCCATCGGACAATCCCAACTGCCACCCATCGCCTCACCAGGAGACCTCAAGGTCTGACAGGGCATCAATCAACCACAGCCAATTCCCCATGTGTGATTGGAACGATCCTCTTATTTGATTTATGAGAGTCGCCCCTCCGAGGGGTTTCCCAGTGTAATATTTTGACACTTTGGCAATATGCTTCATGTAATATTCTTGCCAATAGTACATGCTGAACTGAGCTGAGTGGAGGTGAGGTAGAGAAAGAAAGATAGAGAGGGAGGGAGGGAGAGAGGAAGAGATAGATATCCCGAGAGTATTTCGCGAGCGCTGCCAGACAGGAGAGATAGAGAAAGAAGTGAGGATGTCTCCGTCACAGGAGACATGGTCCAAGTATAAACATCCACACTCCTCTCCTCTCTTCTCCTCTCCTTTCCTCTACTCTACTCCTCACCGCTGTTTAAGACTTAAATCCTTTGTGGATCTTGGAATTAGAGCCCAGGGAGAAAAAAGGACACAGACTGAGCATAAAGACAATGCAAAAGGTTAAGAGCCGTGGGATAGGTGCATGTCTGCTCCGGTAATCTTTAGAGGACACCAGTGTGTATACGTGCTTTTGACAAAGATAGACAACGAACAATGTGTGTGTGCAGAGAGGTGTGCATGTGCACATAGTATGTGAGTCTCCATGTGTATTTTAGTCTTCAGTCCACCTGCTCCTGGTTTTACTCTTGTCCCACCTGAGCTTCAGATATTCTCGACGTTTGAACCGACAAGATGCAAACACACTCAAAGTCTCTGTCTTGGATTGTTGTCCAATTCCTACCAGTTATTGTCAGAGAGCAAAGTACAGAATAAACTCTTTAAATTGTAATTTTTGTCTGTTTCCAAATTACCACCGTGCCTTAAAGTGATGATATATATGATCATTTTTCCTAATACAAATGAAATATTGCATTTGTAAACAATAAAGATGCTCAGTTGCTTATTTGAATACACTCATTGGTTTTGCTGCTTAATTCGTACTTGGTCTTATATGACCAGTAGCTTATGGCGGCTAATGTTGGCTAATGATTACAACTTAAAGCTGCTGTGTAACTGACATTAGGTCAGTTCACTGACTTTATGACTCTTCTCTTGTTGTCACATTGTCTGCATCTTCGCAGTAACTACATGGGCTCACGTTAAGGTGCCAAGTAATATGTTGAAATCAATGAAGCATTTCTGCATTAAGTTTGAGATTTAATTAGTTTTAAGATTTAATTAAATGAATAAATAAGATAAACATTGAGAGATTGGCAGCCCCACTTCTTCATTTTACCTTGTGTGACATCATATTTGTTTGAAAAGACACAAGAGCCCTTCTTCTTTCTCACATCTTCAGATGAAACAACTGAAGGTTGATTGAAAAAACAAACATCACCCATGCTGATTCTAAAGTGATGGATAAAAATATGTGAAAAAGGAAACAAGCAGCTTTTTTGACGTAAGCAACAGGTTTATATAAAATGTGTTAATACTTAAATTACCAAGAGAGAGATAGAGAGAAATTGTCTCAACCTTGGCTCCTCCTTCAAATATCTTATTGTGTGTTCAAGTACACATGCACATTGTTGAATAAACGTGTTGGGAAAATATGCATGTTGCTTTCTGCTGTGCTACATTGGTGTGTTGTATGTAGGCCCATGTGCAGATAAAGCAGATTTATACATGTACGTTATTAATTTATGTATGCACAGGCATGCATATAAATGGTTTACTTTTGAGTGTTCTTCTGCAGAATCTTAAATTAATTAATCCATTCGCATGTTTAAATCCTTTCGGGTGCATTGCTAAACGCATATCTGTAGGCAAAGTTCATGTGTGAACATGTAGATGTAGGGAGCATGCACGTGTATGAGATGTAATGTCATTATCTTTCCAATTTGGATTGGAGAAAAAAGGGGGGCATTTGAGCAAAACATATTATGATGCACACAGTTTGTCAACATGCATCAATAATCTGTTGTGCATTTACAAGCTAATTCAAATGTGAAAAAAAAGAAATGGCAGAAATAAAAAGAGACATGTTTTAAGATGTAAAACATTTAACAGCTGTTAAATAAATGAAATCCTTAATTTCTTCAACCCTTCAAATCAAACAGAACCCAGCAATTTTTTAATCAGTGGACAAATTAATAAGACATATGATATGAAATTAATATAAGAATGTATTTTAACAGTCCATCTGCTCTCACAATTGTTCCCCTGACAGAAACACCCACTCACTCATGGCAAAAACCAGCAGATGCACACGCACATACATCAAGCTAAGTCACACACTGATTCCTTTTCTCATTTTTTTCTTCCCCTCACTCCCTTATTTTTCTCCCATATATTTTTGGATTGTGGCTTTTCTTCTCATGAAAACACAGACTGTTGTCACAGAGACGGACATGAGAGCTGACAAGGACAAGCTTTAGCAGAGAACCTCCATCTGATAAGTCTCATCCTCTGGCAGAAGACAGCCAGAACAGGAACGGCAGAAAGACAGACAGAGAAAAGACAGACAGGTGTGTGGGAGTGGGGGTGGGCCGGGGAGGAGGTTAAAGGGATGAAAGGAGCAAATGAAAGCAACCTGACTGACAGTGTTTGAGCCGTGGGGTCACCTGCGCCCCAGGGAGCTGAGTTTAAAGCCTGCAGCGAGGTGATCAGAACGAATTTAAGCTCAGACGAGAGGGAAGAGACTGAGATGAAGGGAAAGGAGCAATTGAGATTGAACTCAAATCTGGGAGAGGGGAAACAGAAGCATCATGTTTTTTCCTCACCTCCCTCTGTCCCTATGGAGAGAAATGCATTAGCAGAATGGCAAAAAAAGAGCTGAGGGGTCACAGCAGTATTTTTCCCTACAGCACAAGCACAATGCTGCCATCACAAGCAGGCAGCTCTGACTAGACAACAGTACAAATAAGCCTTATCAAGCCAAGATCAAAGGAAACGGGTTGTTCCTGCCGCAGCCACCAATTAACCATCAAAACATGCCAAACTGTGTGATTTAACTTCGTCCAGGGACTCTCTGATGTGCATGAGATCTGTATGTTCGCCAGATGGACTTCAAGATAAATCAACAAAGTATTCTCTTTTTACTTAAAGCCAAAACATCAGTTAGCTCTCCATGTCTTCCTCAGTTATGGAGATAAGGCCCATGCCGCCTGCCAAAAATAATGAGAGACCACAGTTGATCAGCTGAAGCACCAGTGTTGGATGAAGGTAAACTGCAACTCTGCAATTTGTCAGACAGACCACAAAGCCACACGAAAGTGACAGGAAACCAATTTCAGGCATCAAAGAAGGCCATGTGCTACCTCAACAGGCAATCTACAGTATGGCTTCTGATTAGATTTACAACTAAAACGATTTAATAAAAAATGATTGATGGAATTCAAACACCTGCTGTCTTTGATTTTCTGTCTCCCCTTAATGTCACATTGTCAGCGTCCTACTGAAGTCACCTTGGGCAAAGAAAGACAGCCTCCACACAGCTGTGATCTCTGCTGTCTGCCTCTTACCCATCAAGGCTGCGCTCTAAAAATGTTTTCTCAACAGAGGCGCTGGATGGGCAGCAAATCTTGTCGCCTACAACCGTCCCTCCTGCAGGTCAACCTGGGTCATCAAACATGCTCTATAACACCCCACCACCAGCTGCTGCGCAGACTGAATAGCCCTGGCGCTTAACTGTCAGTCAAAGCAGAGGAGTTATGGACATGTGCGCTCATGTCAGGTGGTCTCAAACGACGCTTGGTGGATCTTAGCAGTCCCACGCGACGGGAAAATAGTTGGGCATGACGGTCTGCCACACTGCAGCGGAAGGAGCGCAGCTTGATGATCAAAGCCGCTGCTGCATGTTACCCTCATTACTCCAAAAACTGGGGTGTCTGAAAACTGAAAAAAAAAAAAAAAAAACAAGAAAAAAAAAAAAAACAGCCGAAAAACCCAAAAAAAAACCACCCCCCACCACCCCCAAAAACCACCCAACAGAAAAACCACCCTAACGAAAAAAACCAC
>JAPZDV010000006.1:13999352-14013288 GCA_029814665.1 Acanthurus lineatus
TCCACAGGAACACTGAAGGAGAGGTTTATTTGTTTGGGTGTTGAGTTCAAATGTCAACAATCTTTCTCCAGAATTACTCACCCAAACGTTAAACAGGTGAATGCTGGAAATCTACTCAACATAAATGTATAATTCAATCACAACACTGCAGTCTAAAGGTCATCCAAACAAACAATAAGCTTGGAGATCCTGTGGTCTTATTAAAAAAAAAAAACCTCAATGCCAAGCAGTTCCTCACACACAAAATGAATTCTTGTCTTCTAACATACCATATTCAATACTTTCAAAAGCTGGGGTTAAATCATAATGTTACCTACAGGAAGGTTACATCTGCAACATGAATAATGCAAAACAGACTGAATTTAACATCCAGACTTCGGAGAAAAGGGTGCATGCACGAGAGAGAGAGAGTGACAAAGAGAAAGAGATGAAAAGTGTCCGGCTGCTTGCAGACATCATATAGAAATATTAAACAAGATCACCAAATTATGATATATTCAAGTTCACACAATAAGAGGACTGTTGAAAATTCAGACAAAGTAGAGTAGAAAAATAAAATGTATTTTTTGCATCATTTTGCCAGCAGCACTGAGGCCAGAGCATCTTGTCCATGTTTGGGTGGTGTAAAGGCAGCACATATTCAAAAAAATACACAGAAATGTGCTGTGACTACAGTATTATGTTACCTTAAGACTCTTGAATTGGGTGTGAAAAATGAGCCTTTCACTACAGAGTTTTCAGTAAATTCTATTTGCTCTTGCAGGAAAAACTAGACTACATTTCATAAAGATACTTTATGAGGATACTGTTGAATGTTTTCTCTGCTTTTATGCCTCAGATATAATCCGTCTGCAAGTGACTAAATCTGATCCCACTGCAGCACTGAGGAGGATTATATTACTGGATACAACTTTGATAAAGCGCCTATTTTATAAGACAGAACAGTTAGTAACCCGTCCGAGCCCCATTCAGTCAGTGGGATATTTTGGCAGAACCATCACACCACCAGCCACGGTTTTCCCCTCAAAGCTGCAGGAAGCAGAGCTCTGCTGATTTGGCTCAAAACATAAAAATACTCCCACAGAGATTTTTAAGGTTAGCTTGATGGGGATTAATATATCAATATGAGTATATATTTCTTTAAGTGTGATTCTCATTTTAATGTTATCCAGTTTGTGATAATGTTAAAAGTTTGTTCATTCTGGCAGTGTCACTCAATCAGCTATCAGCTTTTTCCTGCTTGAACTATCATTTTCAAACTGGCCTTTATAAACCCACCAGCAGTCGACCTCTATTAAGTAGCTCCTCCATTTCCTTTGCATATTGAAATATGTGGAAATGGTCTCGATCGACACCACCACTCAAAAATGGAGCAATTTTATATTGCATGGATGCATTAGTGTGTGTAGTGTGTTTGATCTAAGCCCTTTTTTCCACTAGGGGTCTGCTGTATTTGCATAATGAAAACACTGTTTGTGTTGGTATACAGCGTAGTATGTAACTAGGACACAGAGAGAGTGCCGTTGAGAAAGTCAATGAAGCTTCACCTGCTCACTGTTTGTAAGCTGTCAGCTAAATAACTAAAATAAAGAGCGTTTGACAGCCTGTAATGACATTAGCCACGGTAACTTTAACATGGTTTGTCGCCCCTGCTGTCCGCAGACCATAAAATTAGGAATTACTGCCAACTCTGGGGTGGTGACAGGCAAAGTGAGAAGCTGGTAGAGCTGCTAACGAGTTAGCTGTGCAGTGTAACTGTCCTGATGACCTGCATGCACCTGCTAGAGACGTGATGGATGTATCCTCAAACACCGCATCCATTTGGAGATTACTGGGTGAGTCATCATCATCTTCCTTAAATAGATGTATACACTAAGGAATACATTTGCACATAAACACCAAACACAAAGCACACACACTCACACACACACACACACACACACACACACAAATACTGTGCTCCAATCCTGTTACTTGTCAGTCAGTGTTGTGCATCATGGAAACAGATCCACCCTTTGCCTTCTTTGCAAGTTTTATTTCCTCATTTAATTATCAAGTCATGTTTTGGTAAATTAAAAGCTCCATTTATTCCAGGGTTTCCCCTAGAATTCAATTTGAGCCGCTAAACCTTGGAACAATTTAATTTTTAATGGCTTTCAGGGGAAGTTTTAGTGCAACATGATGGTCTAAATGTTATTTTAGAGGCTGTTTCTGCCTTAGAAGTAAAAATAGATTGTGATGGGCAGAAATTTTGACATTTTTTACCTTGAAAATGTTCAAACATGATGCGCAAAGTATCAACTATAGGAGCCTTTAATGCAAAAATATGGGAATCAGCCTTCAAAGAATCCCATATCAGTCAAACCCTAGCAGATATACACACATAGACCCATACCAACACACACACAGACACACACACACAGCATGAATAAATCTCACACCTTGGTAGGTTTAAGCTGTTCTAGTCTCTTTTCTTTTCTGAGCCAGGCAGCTGCCAGTCCATCAACCCCCCGCCCCAAGACACCCTGAATCCAGCTGCAGCAGTTTTCCTCTTATCCTTTCTATTTCCCAGTGGTCTAAGTTTGAATCTGCTAGAATTCATATCCGAAATGCACACACACGGTATGCAGAGAGAGTCAACAAACTAATAAGACACATTTCACCATCTCTGAATCCCTTTGTATCTTTGAATATCACTGTATGAAAAGTGACAGTAAAGGTACACATCTGAGCCTGATTTAATTTTAGCTGTATTAAAGTAAATTCATACTGCAGTAGAGGAGAGGAGAGGAGAGGAGCAACAAAAAGTAAATATGAAAAAAAGTCACTGATTAAATGAGATGAGACAAACATTGAAAGTGCAGCGCTGCAGCTTGTCTGTGTCTGAGCAGCATTATAAGCACATGTACGAGAGGGGTTCCTTTAAAAAGTCAGAAAAGAGCTTCACGCTAGCTTTTTTTCTCATGTGCGACACACACTCAAACACACACACACCAGCACTGACTCCCTCTCATTGGCACACAAACACACACAATTAAACCCAATCATCCACCTACACACATGCTCACACACACGCTCACACACACAGGCATTGACTACCACATGCTGGTATCAGACCCAAATGAGGTTTAATTAAAACACGATTACATTACTTTTAATTCATGATATGGTAATGTTGTTGGCATCGCTGCTGCTCTCTGTGAAAGTCTGAAGGATAAAATTAACAGGATTACAAGTTGATCTGAGCACAAAACTTTTGGAATTACAGAGTAAACAAACAATTCTGAGAAGTGATTTTATACTGACATATGAACAAACAAACAAACGAATAATGCCTATTCAACTAAAAAATCACCAAATGCTAACAAATACAGATATTGTATCAAAAACTGTTCACATATACACATGGGATTTGTTTATTTCAGTCATTAACAGCCACCATTGCAGATGAAAATATATCTGACTGACTCAGGCAGATGATTAGGTAATTATTTATGTTGTTTTCACGTTATGTTTAGTCACGTTTGTCAATTTTTCCTTCCTCACTCTCTAACAAGTTTTACCCTGGAAGTCAGCAACAGGAGAATTAAGCTGTCTCTTTAAATTAAATCACAGATTTCTTAAAGTTTGAACATTATTGGAAAAAATTGAGATAATTTAAGTCCACAACTCAACAAAATGCATAACATTTGTAACAAGACATTTTAATGTGGAACTGTGACAAACTGTAAATTTAAGCATCTTTCATAAGGTCTATTTTATAATATGTTAACTCCATAAGATATTTAGAATTGTATGTAAAAAAAAGTTTATTATTTGTTGATGCAATCAACCTTCAACTTTTATTTTTTTTACTAGAATATCCTAATATGACTGCTACAGGTTTGACAACAATTGTAAAACAGCTCTGTGTCCCAGGCATTTTATATCAGCAGATACAAATCACAGATAATATGGCATGGAAGAGCTTTTACTTTATCTCAGACTGTCCTCTGTAGCTTGCAGTCGGTCCTTTGGGTTGAATTTAAATGGGCAATACACTTTTGTCTTCATAGCCGGTGTCTATAGCGGCATGTCAAAACAGTCTGAAGATTATTGCAAGTGAAGACCATTCCCTGCAGCTAATAAGTCCCTTGTCAATAATGCATGAAGTCATATAAATCACAGTACGTCTGTTTATCTTGCCTCCCCAAGGTCATTCCTCCTCTTCCTCTTCTCATCTATTTCTCATAATGCATCCCTTCCCCACTATAGCTATCCGAACCTTACCCCTCCTCATCCTCTCAATCCAGCTCTTCCTAGTGTCTCCCAACTCTTACTCAGCCATGTAAATAAGTGATGACCATCTTGGCATGATTTTAAGTTAGTTTGTTTTCTCTGAGACAAACTCAGGCAGCAAAAACCAAACATCTCTACTCTGCTGAAGGGCACATCTGTGTGTGTGTGCACACTTCAGACGTGTGATGCACTAACATGTGCTAGATTGTACACACACACACATACACACACAAATAGGCACACACACACAAGCTCGCGACAGTGCAGCTACACCCCCGAATCCCTGCTGAGCCATCACAAGTCACGGCTCTCTAAATTAAATAACATCAAATTAGATTAAAGTAAATGAAACATCACTGAGGAGCAGAGGGATGAGAGGATGGAAGGGTTGTGCAGAGATAGTGAGGGGAAGGAGAGCAGGGACAGAGAGAGAGAGAGAGAGAGAGAGCAAGAGAGTTTATGCAGATTTAAGGTGAAAGAGAGGAGGATGAGGTGAGGGAGAAGGGAGAAAAGGGGAAGGTGAAGTTAAGGAGAAAGAGTGAATAATGGAGGAGCAAACTGAGGGGACGAGCCGAGAGAGGTTACAGTAAACAAACACTTGATGAGGAGCCAAGAGAAACATGTGTGGCTGTTTGTGTGTGCGGGTGTGAAGAAGCTGCGTCCCCATTTGAAAAACAGTTCATTTTTAGGTCAGTGGTTGAGCTCGGGGTAAGTCTCTAGACAATAAATACAAGTCTAAGTAATTTTCTCAAAAGGGACCTAGGTGTGTGTGTGTGTTCACTCCAGTACGACACACACATCATTTCATGTGTGGCCAGCTCGTCAGACTCGAGCAGCACGAATATTCAACTCAGCTGGTGTGGGAATTGGCATGGCAACATATTAAGCACTCTGAGTCATATGTTCATTGGATCAAACTCAGAAACAGGCGCTTATTTCCATGACAACATCATCAAACATTTTGCAATAAATGTACCAGACGAGCGCTTAGCGAGTGCAGCGTAACAACAAAAGACTTTTTTGTTCCATTCAAGTTCTGGTGAAGGGCCATAACGGTACTACGGAGTGTTGCAATCACAAAGCAGACAGTATTTGGGAACCACAACAGCACCTTACTCTTTTTTGTGAGTGATGGTCTACCTCTTTTGGCAGTCAAGTGTCGTGTAAAGTCCTCACTGCAGCAGGTGAATAGAAACTCTGTGTTTCCTCGGGTATTAATATCCGCCCTGGTAAGGAGCCCTAAACTGGAGATGGAGGCAGATGACCGTGGAGGGGGATCTTCATTTGGTGGTGGGCAGTAAATCAACCCCTGCTAGAGGCACAAGGAGGCAGAAACCGGGGAGAGTGATTGAGCTCAACCTGCCCCTCACGCCCCACCACCCCCATCGGCTGTAACCTGTTCCACTCATACCATTCAGTCGACCTTTCTTCCCCCTTAATTATCACTTTCCCCTCCACTTTCCATGCTTTTTCACTTTCACATGCACGCCCCCTCATCTCCCTCAGGTGCCTCTACCTTAGATTTCATTTAACTCCTAACTCACCTCTCCCTCCACCACCTCAATTTTCTCAGTTCATCGTCGACAGCTGGTTTTTCCCATCGCCCATGACTCCCTCTATTCCTCCCCCATCTCCTTTTCTCACCTCCTGCTGGCACAATCCCCAGGGAATATAAAAGGAGGTCAGCTTTGTCACAACATAGGTTCACATTTTATTGCCACAGTGTTGGGGCTGCCAGAAGCCAGGATGCAAAATTGATGGGTTGGGGGCTTTCCGCTAGCCCAGATATCATCTACCAATAAAGAAAGTCAAAGATAGCTGGGTAGAAGGTTAAAAGAGAAAAAGAAAATTAGAAAATTAGAAAATTGAGAAAATTAGAATATGCTGTATGAGAGAGATGCCACAACCAAAAAAGGACCATAGAAAACCACCGGATTTAATTTTTAAGATGCTGAAGTGATTAATTAATTGATGATGACATCAATGGGCATTTCTTAATCAAAATGAAAAAATCAATAAACAAGCTGCAACAGATATTTAGTAATTTATAGTTAATCTTCTTTTAATATGTGCTTATTAATTTATAAAATATTAAAGCAGTGATAAAGTATTTGCTAAACAACTTGAGGGCAGAAGAAAAATCTTGTAAACACAATATTAACATAGTTGTATTAGCGAACATGTGAGCTAACAGTTGCTTATTTAAACCTCCAGCAGTGCAACAATAGCAATGACTCTGAAATATGTTTTTGTCCACCCAATGATTGTCAGTCTAGTACCAACCCTCTTTTTGCTCTGTTTTGGACGCCACCAAATCCTGGAGTAAATTTCTGTCTGTTTAGCTGTAAAATGCTCAACTATGTTAAACAGCTCATTTCTTATTGTTTGTCTTTGTTGCTAGCTTGCTGAGAAGATAGTGTTGGGTGAATTTTTAAAGCTTTTACAATGAAACTACATGCCTGCTGTGGATGAAAACATAACTGAGGAGAATCCTGAGAGTGGGTGAATCAAAACATTAATTTTGCAGGATGCAAAAACAAAACAGTTTGTTGAAAGATGCTAACTGTAGATTTATGTAACTGAGGGGGGGCTGCACAGTCACATAATTAAAGTGCAGTTGTAAGATGTATATCAAAAGATACCAAATGTTTTCATGGCATGTTTTTTACTTGATTGTTTTAAGGTGTCACATTTACCTGTGGCAGTCTTTTCTTGCTCACTCCACCTAAGCTGCTCCTCACTGCCCAGTTCAACCACTGACATTATGGCAACGTGAAGAACATGCAACTCCAGACTACAATACATACACACATCCACAGACACCATGTCCATATTATGCATTACTTACTTTACAGTATTAAGGGTTTATTTGTTCCCCGTCACCTGTTTTGTTTCATGTTTACTGACAAGCAATTTCTCTTTGAACTCAGCTGAATTAAAAGAGACAGAGATAATGAACGGGATGTAGTTAGTCTGTGATTCATTAATACTAATGAGTAAAGCGTACATCAGCAGCATCTAACAGGTGCAAATTCTCTCTAACACACACACGCACAAACACACACACACATACACTTGCATACATTAAGAGGGGAATAATAAGGCCACATAAGGGACAAAAAACAAAGTAAAATGATGATATTTGTCCTTGTATAATCTAGAACAGCAGGCAAAGGTTTAATGCCCCATAATAAACTTGCTTCTCTATCTGTCAATAAAGCCTTAATAAAACCACTTTATTGGTCTCTGTCCTAGCAGACAAGACACTCCTGAACTGTCAATGTCTTATCTCAGGTTCAATAATGCCTGCCTGGGAAGTCTTATTATGATACATGTTTGGACTGTGGTGCTCATCATAAAATCAAGTAAACATGTAAAATGCTTTTGTGCGTGTCTGGATTGACGGTAAACATGGCCACCTCCTGCACATCACCATCTGCCAACAGCTAGCGAGGAATAAACAAACATACATGTACCTTTCTTCCTGCAGGTTAATGCGTGCAAATGCTCAATAACACACCAGTTCTCCCTTTACATGCAGTAAATATACATAAAATAACAAGCTTGAAACTCTTTGCTATATCCTCTAAACTAGTTTTTGTATATCAGTGACACTAGAAATTACCAAAAAAATGCATTTAATCTATAATTATACTTGGCTAGTCTACTTGATCATGTTTCTTATTTATTGAAACACAACTTAGGGCACTGATATTAATTGGCATCGAGGGTAACATATCTACAACATGAATAAAACACATATAATAATATTGTGCTTTAATACAGTGCTAAACCCATTTTTTAAAAAATTTTGCCTTATTATGGCAAGTGGCACCTTATGGGAATTTTTTTTTTCTAAAATAATCTTAAGGCCATGATAGTTGTTTAGGAAAAAAATCTGATATTGTGCCTTTTTTAAAAAAATTTGATCAAATGTTTCATTTCAGTTTGCGATTTTAAACAGTTACATTCGAAATATTATGACATTTACACATGCATACACACACAGACTTATACAAGTCAAAACCAAACAAAATTACAATAGAAAAACTTAATAATCTCCTTACTAACCCCCTCACTGCCACCACCAATATCATCACCACAATCTCCATCTCCCTCCCCTTGTGGAGCACGCAGCATTACATTCGGGTACTTGTAAAATAACTGTCAAAGCAAATGGATAGAATAAATTAATGATCAGGGTAACAAACTGGATATTGTGGCCTAATTTGAATTTAATGTTGCTTGGACACCAGATGTCAAACCTTCCCATTAGTCTATGAAAGAGGGGCGAGATCACATAATCATTATTTGCTTGACATCCGGCCACTGCAGCCGATGATGAAGATTGACATACAAACAAGGTGGCGTTCAGGGACAAGCTCACCTTGATGCAGGAGAGCCAATCAGAGACAAGAATGTCCAGCCAATCTCATGTTTAGCAGCTCTGTAAAAAGTCCTCCAATCGTCCTGGAGAGTGGACCAGGAGGCACAACAAGCGTTGAGTGGGATAGCATCTCTGTATCACATAATCAATGCACACGCTCACACACACCTTCACACGCGTCAAACGCAGTGATACACACACCACAGCTTGCGTCCACCGTTATGGTCCTGAATGAGAATTACCTGCAACTTAAACAGATCTTTTTTTTTTACAGTGAATCTTTGTGAAAGTCAAACTAAACACTGAGAAAGCTAGAAACACGGGTATAAGAAGATTGAATTTCCACATCGATTTCCTGAGAATATCAATGCATGTGTGCGTGTCCTTGTTTGTGAGTGTGTGCACGTGCGTGTCAGTAGGCATTCATGTGTGTCTGTCCACAGTATTGATTCTGCAAGAGGAGGATCAAAGACATGAGGGAAGGAAGATCTCTGGTGAAAACTTAAAGGCTACATTGTGTCACTCAGTAGATTTACACAGGGCTTCACCCCTTTTGCTGAACGTCACTTCTTCTCCTGTAATCTTCATTCCCTCTTTTCATGCGGGGCAGACGTACGAGGAACATGAAAGACCCTTTGGATGAATGAAATGATGAGGGAGAAGAAAGAGAGAGGGAGAGAGACATCAATCACTTGTTCTTTTCAGGGGGTTCAGACTTAAATGGAGCATGTGAGGAAGAAGAGACAGCGAGGTTTTTCTGCAATTACAATGTCGCTGGTGCTGTGAATGGGAATAATGAGGGTTGTGTCTAAACTATTTTTTTTTTCATTTCCTCTCTCTTTGTCTCCTTATTAGGTTTGTCATAAAAAGGAGAGCTGGAGCCAGCAATATAATGGTCCAAGAATTGGGAAATGATAAGAGCGCAGATACGACTGGGTTTGAGTGAATGAAGCTTGCGGACTGTGGAAAATATATAAAACAAGACTGGGACAAAAAAAGTGTGTGCGGTGCTGATGTTGCTGTGTGTTTGCACGTGCTGGGTTTGTTTGTCATGCACGTGTAAGTGAGTGTATGTATAATGTGATTCAGGATCACATTGGTTAAAGGATGGAGGGATCAAGGATGCACTTAGTATGTAGATGTGGTCTCCATTAAGGTGACAGCTAACTGCAGAGTAACAAGATAAGAGTTTTTCAACATCGCTTGAAGAATGATTCATTCATAATCAACTCTACTTAACTAGAAAAAGACAATTAAGTTTTTAAATTTATTCTTCTCTACTAATTCCCAGCTAAATTTTACATGCTAATTTTTATTCAAATCAACCTATCTTGTTATGTGTCTTTGTAAATTGGTTGTGTGACTGTTATGTTTCAACAATCACTGGGGGAAATGTTTAGAGTCACCAGGCAAATCTGATAAAAACAACTTAAAGTTTTGTCACTCTGCCTTAAAAAAGGTTTAATTTTTCTTCCCCCACAAATTAAGCCTCTATTACACATGCACAAGGGTTTATGACTAAGCTTCTTTTTTGACTTCTTTTATGACTATGGTTCAATACGTGTAATAAGGCAGATGATTGACATTTTGAGAGAAAAGCAGGATATGTGTGATGCAACCGTCATATCTGGTGTTATGAACTTTTCAATTCAAAAATAACTCATCCATCCCTTCTCTTACAATGTCTCTGATTGCAGGCAAAGTGCAGGACTGCAACACCGGAGTTGAGGGTCTAAGTTCAAGCTAGTATAAGGTTTATGTAACAAAAGCCCTTTGGTTAGAAAAAAGGACTTTTCAGGCCATTTAATACTCACAAAAATAGAATTTACCTTAGTTGTGGTTATAGAAAGATTGTATTTTTGGTTTGGTCTTAAAAATCTGTTTTCTACTTTTATGTTTTATGGGGAATTTCATGGACACAAATAGATTTTGTCACTGTTTCACTTGTATGGAAGAATGTTTGGAGTTAAATTACATTTCACTGTATTATTCAGGTAATCTTAGGATCTTCATAACAATTGAACATCTAAAGTTACAAGCTATTTTATCCCATTAAAGTCAACACAACTAAAGGCATTGTCTGTCTCATGTATTTGATTTTCTTGTAAAATATGATTTTGCTGCATCCTGCAGTCTGTTCACCAGATTTTTCACCTGCTCCTTCTTGTCTTCTGACTCTGGAGAGAACCGATGATTTGGTATGGAGCAGAGACAGCGAGGGGCCGGTAGCTGGCTGCCGGTGGCCCCCTCCAGGGGACACACTGGGAGCTGGAGAGCAAGTTAGCAGGATGGGAGCTGGTCTGGAGCCAGTCTCTGTTACTTTTTAACAAATTCTGTCTTCCTTCCACACTGCAAGTGGAGCCCTTCTATCAATCTACTGAATCTGACATTTGAAAGTCATTATGTGTATCTGTAAATGTAAATCAATACCAGTGCTGTTTGGATGGTCCCAAAACTGGACTGCACATGCCCAACCAGACAACACTGTCTTTGTATTTGAAGTGTTGTCCCTTTTTTAGTACGTATATATTCAGAATTTTGTGCTTTGTTTTGCTTTTTTTAAATTTTAAAAATGTAAGGTAGAACTGAAGCTCCACGTTGTTAAGTTTCCCGAGTGGAAGAGAGATGTTAGTTACAGGCTTTAGATGTGTGTAATTCAAAGATAGTGTCAAGATTCAATATTCAAGGTTAACTTCATTGTCCCACATTGTGTAAATTTATCATAGGCAATCTCTCATTTAAAGTGGTTGTGAAGGGGGGATGGTTGCAATCATAATGAGGAGGCTGCAGACCAACAGGGATCATTCTGAGAACAAAAGGTCACGTTTCTATCTCTGCTCATTCTGTCAAAGTCATGAATACTGCACTGAGGCAAGACACTGAACTCTCTTTTGGATTAGGAGTTCAGCATCTGGAAGAAGGAAGGAAAAAGGAATAAGAAGGGAAAAAGCTACAAAGGAGATCTAAAATGATTAGACAGATCTTTTTATCAGACTGAAAACATATTTAATGTACAAATAAGCAACAACTGGAGATTTAGACTGAAAGTGGTGAACAGCTTGTCTGAAAATATTCTCCCTTACACATGCAAACAAAAATCTGAAGACACAGAGTCCTCACAGACACACACACACACACACCAGAG
Source organism: Acanthurus lineatus (assembly GCA_029814665.1). NCBI lineage: Eukaryota > Metazoa > Chordata > Actinopteri > Acanthuriformes > Acanthuridae > Acanthurus > Acanthurus lineatus. Next base: position 14,011,163 of record JAPZDV010000006.1, read on the forward strand.
GGGTTGTTCGCTAATTACTGACATGAGGATTCTCAAGAGGGCAAGGAAACCAGAGAGGTGCCTCTCAGCATCCTGGGACCTGTAGTGCCCTCCAGCATCGTTGGACCTACAGTTCGCCCACTTAATCACCGTCACTGCCAGTTGGTCACATGATCGGGGAGGAAGTAGGCCATAGCGGAGTGTATTAGAGAGAGAGTGAGGAGGAAAGAAAAGACCATATTAGCATAGTTAGACTTCTAGCATAAATTGACTCACATGCAAGCAAACACAAACATACACCAACAGACAGACAGACAGAAACATACGCACACACTCACATGCACGCACACACACACACTCACAAACACAAACACACAAATTTTAATATCTAAATATACATACACAAACAGAGAGAAGCTGCCAAATCTCAGATGATAAAATGAACAGCCTGAGGATTTGGGAGGTTGAGCCAAAACACATGCATATGCACCACACACACACACACACACAGACTCAAACAGACACAAACACACACACATACACACACGCGCACACTTTCACTCTTATTTAAATCGATTTTGCATACATATTTATGACAAGAGTGACATGTAGATAAGCACTTTAATAACTTTCCTTTTCTCGAGTTCTTCTTAAGACGCTGCTGTCTCATGTCACAAATGCACACAAACATTTTCTAGTTTCAAAAAACAAGGAAAAATCCTTCACACATGTCAGGCTCTGACAACAACAGAGGCCATGCTGCAGCTTGTTGTTCTGTGCAGACATCTATCATTCTGCTGCGCACAGTTTCCTCTGCTGAATCATCTCCTTCAAATTGTCTTTGTTTGTGCCAAATCTTGTTTTTTAAACAAAACAACTGAGAGTCTGACACCCTGATGGCAAAGCTGGAGCTCTCTGAGCGATTCTGGTTGGCTTCTCCCAATGAATCCCCTAATGTAATTGACTAAGAGTATGTGGGAATATGGACTGTATTACAAATAAATGCATTCAGTTGGACATGGTTAAAGACAACAAGCTTCTGCAGCCTTTGTAAATGAAGTGGATGACTTTTTTTTGGCCATTGATTTTTAGATGGTAGTGGAACAGACTGTAAACACAACACTGACACATTGACAAAAGCAATATTTACATAGTTGACAAGGCAAACCTTTGCTTATAAACAAGCAACTTCATCATTGATTTGAAGTCCAGTATTCACTGTCTTTTAGCTCTGTTTTGGTCTCTACCCACTCCCATGGGAAATATCTGGTGCTTTAGCTAACAAAAGATTTACTTTGTTCACAAGCTAGTTGCTGACTATGGCTATCTGCTGAGCAGGTAGTGTTTTTTTTGTGTGTGTTTTTTTGTATGAGTTTTAAAAATCTTTTGCTGAAAACATCTAGCGTCTGCAGCTTATTATAATGCTCAGTTATCTGTGAGGGTAATCTAAAGCACTAACTTTGTAAGCCAGACAGCTAAAAATGCCCTGAAAGCCACAAAAGCTCCATTAAGGTGAAGAGAATTGCAGATAAAGGTGATAATTCTCTTTATTTTCACCACCATGAGAAAACCCCATTTTTGTTCTCACATTGATGTATGGTAAGCCAGCACTGATATAAAAAACTGATCGTGGCTGCTTTTGCATGAAATACCATCCAAAAAGATAAAATGGCTCAAGTACTCTCCTTGTATCAAAGCATATTTCAGTGTGAAGAGTTCTATAAAGGATAAAGAAGCTTGATAATCTTATCTGAATGGTCATAAACAAAATGTTCTGGACCATTGCTCCTGAGTTAAGAGAAAATAGTAAAAATCTATACACACACTTTACTGCTGAAATTGTAAAAAGAATAAAATAGATTGTTAAAAGTCAACTTAGACACATTGTGAGTGATTATAAAAGCACAAATAATAAAAAATAAATCCTTACAGGACGTAAGGTAGTCTAAAAAGACATTAAAAACTTCATAAACATTTTTAAAAGACAAAAAAAGATTATTAAATAGGAATTAAAGCTTGAACCTCAAAGACAACTGAACTTTTACTATAAAAAATGTTTTGCACAAAAATATTCTAAGATCTTCACCATGGTACAAAACTACACTGCATACAAAACTAACTGGACTCAAAATGGCATCAGTAGTGAA
>JAPZDV010000006.1:14019833-14051637 GCA_029814665.1 Acanthurus lineatus
ATGTTTGTGTTGACGTCACCCAGCATCAGTGAGTACAACACGACAGCAGAGCTCTGCTTCAGGGTGCAGTGCCAAAGTTTTTGTTCAATCAGTTGTTCTGTATGTTCTGTGCAGGGTGCACAGATCTCTGGTACAAGCTGATCATTCACATGTCTGTACAAGTATAACACTCTGTATAAATATGAACCAGTGTGTTACGGGTTACTGGGGGGTTGAGTGCAGTTTAAACCATGGTCTGGGTGAATACTTGATTCTGATTGGCTGCAGGATGTCCATTTATTAATGCAAAAGGACACCTACTAAGTAATTCCAGTTTATAGTTCTAAATTAATGATCTGGCTCAGTCTGAATCTATATCCAGTCACTTTGAAATTAGAAAAAATTTAATTAAATTGCAGTTTATTAATTTCTGATAATGGGCACCTCTTCAGGCGTTATTCCTTACATATTACAAGAAGTTAAAACTGTCTAAATGTCATCATTATGAAGAATTGTCCTCCATTGAATTGCCTTCACTTGGGAAATGTTGACTTTTGGGAGAGTGAGAGAGCAATGGGATGGAAAATAGAGATGACAAATTAAAAGCGAGCTGTCTACAGTAGTGTGGACTTTGGTTCTCAGTCTATTTGAGTTGGCACTTCTATGGTAGATCAACTGTGACATGTTTGAATTAAATATAGGTCACATAACTCCTAACTCAGCTCTAGTCAATTACCATTAAATGAATAAGGATAAGCCTGCTCAGTCCTTGTCCTATTATTCTTTAAACCACAAACTAATTGAAGAAAGAGTAGGAGTAAGAGTAGAGATTACATACAACTGCTCTGCTTACATTTCTGTCTTGGGCATTCATTCAATCCTTGCCAAGTTCACTGGGGTGATACCAAGTAGGAAAGCAGCTTCCCTCTACCTGTAGTGAAGCAGAGTAGCCATGAAAGGATCAATATCTCTGAAGAAACAATACAATGTGGAGATCCCCTGGTACCTGTGTAATTTGGCCTTCTTCCCAGGATACAACTCCAAAGAAAAAGGGCTTTTTTGTTTGCATTGAATGTATGTTGTAATGTAAAAGAAAAGACATGAAAACCCCCTTGGTTGTGATTTTGCTGGAAGACACCCCCCTGTCACCCGATTTTACCTCCTCAACATGCCTCATACTCGTGGAAAGAATGGGGTCTGCCTTCTTGTTTTTGCTGAGACGAGGCCTCCAGCATCCAATTATTTCACTCCTTTAAATGCCTTTGCAGCAGAACCCCTTCAAAGGCCTATTCTCACAGTGTAGGACGTGATTTCACTCCTTTGTGTCTTTGCAGCCCTTCCTGTCCAGTCAGCGCTGCCTAAAATGCAATTCGCAGTCTCTGAACGTACCCCTGCCCCTTCTCTTCTCTCCTGTGACTCTAATCTGTGTGCCAAATGCCATGGGAAAGATCGCAGCTAAAACAGACGGGAGGACCAGGCGCAGGGTTTTCCACAGATAAAGAGGTAGAAAAACCATCTGGGGGCTAAATGAACTCTTTGAATGATACTCATTCTCCCAAATCTGATATTCCTGTGGCTGCTGGACATCATGCTGTGAAGAGTCCCCGTGAGGGAAACCCTCTCCCTCATCTACTTATCTCCCTCACTCTTCTTTAGTTCTTAGAAAATCGTTTTTTGTGTGTAATCTAATCTCATTCGAGCGGATCCATCATTGCCACTGAGACAGTTTATGCAGCATAAAGGCCCTTAAAGTGATTCTGTAACAGGGAAAGTTTCCTTTTTTATCACAGCATATACCTCTACCTACACATTAAAAAAACAAACAAGAGAGGGGAAACATCAAGGCAAACAACCAGGAAATGTGTCATTTAGGGACAGTGTTTCTAATGTCTGCTTGACCCACTTCTGTAATTGTCTGTAAGGTGTTGGACAGTCCATGCACTAACACAGCCAAGGCTGAGAGCCTCATTTCCCCTAATCTTTCTATTCCATTTTCTTTATTTTGTATACGTCACAGTTACATCCCTATGTACTATCAGTAGCCCACTGCTCTGTTTTTCATTCTGTCATGTGCATTTGTTCATATTAACATGTAAAACAAATGAACTTTTGCAATTGTTTGCACAGTTTGCTTTGATGCTTCACTGCATTTTGTTTTGCTCGTATTTACTGTGTGCAATTACAATAAAACTGTTTATGATCTAATAAGAAAGACTTTTTCTGCAGGAATAAAACTAAAAAAATATATAAAAGCACATATTAGACACAGCACATTCTCTTTTCATAAGGACACCCGGGTGCGGCCACTTTTGCTAACTAGAGGACATTTTGCTTCATTTATACAATAATTATTGAACTGATGGAATGAAAAATGAAAATGGGGAAACTTGAAAGTGCAACAGGATGGGATGCTAGATAAATTATATATTAATACCTAAAATGAAGGATATTACTCAGGATTATGCATTTTTAAGTTTAAAGGGTTTTCCAGTTAACATATAAACAAATATAACATATATAAATGGACTTGAACATCTTTTTTATCTCACACAGCGAATGTTGGCCTTCCCTCTAAGACTGTGAATGCAAATCATACAGAGGTTCAGCCTCTCTGGAGAAACTGACAGGCAGAAAAGACAGAATGAGAAGTCAATTTTATCATTGGCAGGCACAGAGAAGACAGACAGAATGATTGGACACACTGGGAAAAAAACAACATGCTGTGACAGACGAACAGACACACACACACACAAATAATGCACTACTTTTACACCACTTTATTTTAGAGGAAAATATTGTACTTATCAATCCAACCTACTTCCATGTCCTCTTCAGAAAATGATTTAAATTTTAAAGATATGCTAATCCTTAAAAATACAATGTATTATTAAAGATCACACTCGTTCTTCCTGACTTTCGTGACTTGTGACCCCTTTAAAAGCAGCAGTTTGTAGTTGGGGCCCTTTCTCGCATTTCAAATATCTATGAGTTGTTATCAGCTCCACAAAAGAGACTTTCTTCTAAATCTCTCAGATAGTTTTATTCAAATAACTGTTTGAGGTCCAAAGAGGTAATTTTATCTATTATTCAACAAAAAAGCAAGGATAAGTGAAAGGTCCCAGAAAATAATGTGAACATGTGTTGCAGAAACTTTCCTTTCTCTTCTTTCCTTCTTCATTAATTTACTTTATGACCCCTCCTGATAATCATGTGACCCTTCAGAGGGGCTCATACCCTGGGTTGGGAACCAATGTACTCTCTCACTGCTTCTCAGTCTGGAGTTAATGCAATGACAGCCAATGACAGAGCAGAACAGCCATCAGAATGTCAAACTTTTGACAACCACAACAATTTATCTTTGGACGATGAATCCTGTTGACCTTAGTGATCCTCTGACTTTACCTCTGGCGCCACCAAGAGGCCAACAGTTGTTGTTTTAAGGGTGTTTTAACTCTCTCTGTACATTTTGGTATGAGATGAATTTGGTTTGAATATTCATCCATCTCTGAATTTCTGAAATAAACACAAAGGGAAAAACAAGCCAAACAAAATAAATCAAAAATGACGACAAAAATTATCTCTATTCATTAAACATAGCTGAAATGTTAATAATATATTACATATTTTACCTTTACTGACACACTGACACATTTAAAACACTGAGAGGGAAAATTTAATTGATGCTAAACAGGAAGTGACCAGATTGTGCCAGCATTCCTCTCAGCTCAGCACCTTTGTGACCATAAGCTCAGGTTTAATCCAATCACTATCACTATCCAAGATCCTAACCTCTGCCCAGATATCAGGGGTTGTTTTTCTTTATAGTTTGCTTGGTCAAGCTCTCACTGCATCTTTCTGTCTTCTGAAACTCACTGATCTTACCTGCCTCACCGAGGACTCGCCCTCCCCCTCCTCCTGGGCCCCTGACTCACATCGTCCAGCAGCAATAAAAGCAAACCAAAAACAACCCTCACTGTCCAGTAACACGTCTTCACAAAGGTACAGCAGCACAGGTGGCCTGTCCTTTTAGAGACTCCAAACTTCAGCTGACTAAACAAGAGGGAAAAACGTGTTTTTGTTCGACAGTTTGATTCAATATGATCTCTGTGCCAGTGAGAAAATACAAGCTGCTTCACACTGCTGGAACACTTTTACAAGAATACCGTCTCATTCAGTCACAACTGTGCAAATACTGTGTTTATGAGTACAGACACACAGTTAAACACCCAAAGAAACACACTTATCTTAATGCCTTTTAGTGTGACTGAGGGTCATCTGATTAAACTCAGAAAAGTGAGTAAAAGTTTTATCTTTTTATTTATCTGCCTCCCTTCGTATCTCATACTTGATTAAAAATGTATCCAAAAACTGACTTCTGTTAGAACTTTGTGAGTCTGTTAAATACAACATATTTTTTGAATCTTATTTTTTTTAAATTACTGAAGCCCACAGAGAGTTAATATCTCCTTACTTGAACCCTCTTAGGGTAACTCGATTATGCAAATGGACAGTTCACCTCGATATTCCACATACTTTTCATCTGAAAGAAAACAGATTCTACATGAAACTGCTCATAACTGAGTAACCAGTTTATCAGAAACTATTTAAAAAAAAAACTCTAATCTTAGCTTGAAATGTGAAATATGTGTGTGTTTGTGTGCGTGTGTGGGGGGGGTGTCTGGTCAATAGTCTGTTACTTAAGTACTCCAAGGTTTGTGCAAATACTTTCATCAATTATTAAACATTTATCACTAGAGGGCAATATTTCCCCCCTGTATGACGTGCTGCAGTAAATAAAACAGACTGCATTTTCCTAAAAGTACGTCTTAAGTTTTAATGCAGGTTGTTGTGATAACCGGCTCCATTTTAATCTTTAATAAACTGTATAAATGGCAAGGTCGGCAAGACACTACAAAAGGATGAGATTTGCACTAAGTTTCAGTCTGAAAGTCTTTTCAAAGCACAGGAGTAATCCTGTAAAATGTAATAGTAATTAACCAAAAGACTGCACTACAGTTACAATATCAATGTATCTGACCTTACCTTGTGATAATAAGTAAGACAATTTTGACATTTTTCACTATTCATCTTTGTCTATACTGCCTATAACAGGATTTAATCATTTAGTAAAACTTAAAATCAACATCAGCCAATCAAAATAAAGTATGTAAATACTCACATTTTAATGTTTTTTAAATGCACTTTGCCAATTTCTAAGAATGTTCTACAATTAAATAACTTTTTGGGCCTTTAACACGTGTTTTTTCTGTACTTCAGATGACTGCATTTTTCTGACACATTAAGAAGTGAGAAACTCTACAATATTTGTGAGACAGCTCCTAATCTCAGCACAAATCACGTTGCATGGTCACTGTCATTAAATGTTACACACAAAATAACGAGTTACAAGTCATTGATAAACTTTGTTGTGCATGAGTATTTCTGACACTTTAAAGTGAAGCCAACTCCATAATGCTGTACAACATAGTTTCTGATTTAAAATTCTTCCCTAACATTACTTGAATTTGGCAGGACAATCCAATAATAGAAAAACAAAACATTACAATCAAATCTTCCACTTTTATTGTACTCAAGTAACTGTGTACTGATGTTATTTAAGGATTCCAAGCATAAATAAATAAGGTTAAACTTAAGCAATGCGTTGATGAAAAAACCCATTTATATAACTCATCTGTGACCTAATTATGTGGGTAAAGTTGAGCCAATCATTTGTCACCATTGAGTCCACAATGAAGCCAGTCAATCAAGGAAATCCAACTACACAAACTTGCAGAATTTCTTGCTGTGTATTCTGCATCCAGTCTCTCCCTGTTTGAGGATGTACTGAGGAGTGCAGTAGAACAAAAGTTCAGTCAGGTCACCCACATCTATGTTTGGGAAATGCAATGCACCCACTGCTGGCAAAGACCTTTACAATGCGAATTACTGTTTGAATAAAAACAGTCTGTTCAAACAAAGAAGTAAACATTAATGGATACCATACTGTATATCTCAGGGGAAAAAAAAAACAATACAATGAAATTCTACCTGCAGTGATTGTCTCCAACACTAACCCTGAGAAGAAAACAAGCTGAGGAAAAATAAAAGAGAATGGAAAAGCCATCAATCTGCTACTCTGTAAAGCTGTAAGGGAATGACATCAACCCCAAACTTTAAGTAACCCTACTGCTACGATACATGAGCACAATGATACCAAATAAAACCTCAGTAACTCAATTCAAAATAGTACAAAATAAAGTTCAAGGCACATCAACGGTCTAGAATACAAAAATATAAAAATTGAAATGACAGAGCTCAAACTTGTAACTGTGCACTACATTTCTATTTATCTCTATGAACTATCACATTGAGTCACTAAAACAATAAAGGCAACTGTGTGCTGTTATCAGGAAAGACAGTCCATGAACCGAGAGACAGAGATCTCAAGCATTTAAAATCAAAGATCAAACACTGCATTTAACATATTTATGGAGTGTCACCTCCAGACTCTGTCTCTGCACACATTTTTTCTGCAGATTACTTTTAACAGCAAGATCAAAACGTCCTCTATTACACTGCATCAGTTATCATGAGCTACTGTATCTTGGGTGTGTTTGATGGTTCAAAAGCCACATTTAATGATAGCTTGCTCCATGTTCATATAGAAATCTGGGCATTTTGGGTTCTCTGATTTTCTATTTAAAAAAAATAAAAATCAGTAAAACACTATTGGTTTGAAAGAAGATGACCAAGAGCTTCTATATTTACAAATTCTTAAAGACTTTTTTTGCCTTTTCCTAATTTCTCAAGGCAAGAAAATGATAATTACTAATTGCATCTAATGCTGGAACTTTGTTAAAGTCAGCTTGTGACAAATTCAAACTCTATCCATGTCCCAGTTTTTTAAGGCATTTATGTGTACCTCTTCATTAAGGCATGATTCTGCATTTGACCATGTTGCAGCTAAATTCAGCTAATCCCTTAAAGCAACAAAAACAACAAAGAATTATTAGCAAATTAGAACTCGTTCAAACATCCATCTTCAGCACCATATCATGAATCATTGTTACACAAGTTACTGTGTTTATTATTTATAAAAGACATGTGGAAGGTGCTGTGGTGAGGCAGGTGGTATGACCTGGTATGACAGCTTGTGCAGACCTCAAACGTGTTGAGGGACATGTATGTATGTGTCTCTCTGTTAGTTTCAGCCAGGTAAAAAACTAAACCAAACAATTTGTTAAAGCACTGAGTCACAACAGCTGGCGCCATCTTTCCTTATCCTGCAGGACAAGGATCACACTTCTTCAAAGTAGGCCATTTGAGACATGTAGGCAGAGTTTCGCTGCAAAACAAGACAAGCATAACAAGTTTGAGAGAGGCAAAGGTGGCTGACATCAGAGAAAAGAAATATGCTTTCATGGTGTGATTAAAAACTCAGAACAAGAAGAAACTGCATGGTGACTTAAATATCACTACTAATGCAAATAACATCTTTCCTAATTACTGTCTTTCGTACGATTTTTTTTTTTTTTACCTGAGACAGAATATTTAAACTAGTATCTCTTTAAACTGTTGGCTGCTTCTTCTTTCTTTCTCTTTCTGAGTGATCACTACATGTCTTAGCTAGGTGGACCCAGCTTGCAAAGCACCGTTATTTTTGTTCGAGGACATTTTCTATTGAAAAAGTTTCAGTCTATTTGAAATCACTTTCATTTCAGTCTTTAAGTTGCATGACAATACGTTCAACACAAAGCAAATATGTGTATATTTAAATATAAAGGAGCATATAAACAAAAATTAGAGAGAACATTTGCTGAAGTAACTGTTCGTACGTTGCTGTGAGGTAAGTAGACAGGCTCCTGGACGTATCCTCTGGCCTCACTGCGGAGGTTGTAGAGGCCAGCCTGCTGCTGCTGCTCCTCCAACTTCAGAGACTCGATCTCTGTCTTCAGCTCCTTCAGCTGGTCCTGCAGATGTTTGCTCTTCTCCATGTACTCCAACCTGCATTAATGCATTAAAAGACATAAAAAAATGGATCCAAATTCCTCTCAATAAAAGTATCATTTTCAAGCTCACCTCTCTCTTTCGATTTCCATTGACAGTCTTTTCATGTCCGAATCCTTAAAGTCGAGGCGTGAAGGTGCTGATTGATAGGCAAAGTCAGGCGCCTCAGGAGGAGCAGGAGGAGCAGGGGGAGCAGGAGGAGTAGAGTAAGCTGCTATTAGCTGGAAGACAAAGGCAAACAACCATCAAAAAAGCCGTTGCACTAAAGAAGGTAAAAAATAAATCACCACTATGTTACTTTCTGTTGACACAAAAACTGAAAGTGATATGAATCTTAACTTAATCCAAATCATCAGCAAGATTTTTTTATTGAACTATCACTTGTTTTTAAAAACTTTTCATCACAAAATAAAGCAAACTATTTACATCCAATCTAATCCACCCAAAAGAAAAAACTTCAAATGAATTCAAATGGTGGCAGTGCATTCTGCATTCCTCCTTTTTTTTTTTTTGTTTTGTGTTTTCCTTCTCCTTCCAACTCATCCCCGTACAGGATATGTTGTTTTGGTGATCTCCAGCAGCTTCTGTTTGGCTCTCCGCTCGGCGTCCTTTGCCTCTGTCAGATCTTGTTTCAGGTGATCTGCCTCCTTTAACCTGGAACCAGAGGTCGATAGAAAACAGTAATAGTGTTTTTTAATATACCCTGAATACTTTGGAGTGTTCTAAAGAATAAAACTTTTTGTATTTTTAAATGTTTCTGGATACAGAAGCAGACATAACCTTAATCGAAACTATTGATTTTTCACTGGATAGTTCTATTTTTTTAAAACTGCATCCACTGAAAGGAGAACATGTTAGTAGATCTATAAATCACAATAAACGACAACACCAAAGAAAAAACATTAGCTCTGCTGACATTAGAGATGCCAAATTAACCTGTGTTTGACAAAGAAGTAGAACTGAAGCAAAGCATCAGACTGTGGGGTGGTATTTATATTGGAGATATTTTCTATCCATAAAAATGCAAAAACAAGTATGCTTGTTGTGATTCCAGAGAGAGATCTCGTGATCTCTACAGAGCTGCCTAAAGTGATGTCATTCTCCGGGTCTCAAGACCTCAAGTGTAAAAATTAAAAAATATAAATGTGTGGGGCAAAAAAACTGAAAGAGGTTCATCTCTCAGTAGCACACTTCTCATCTCTGCCTTAGACTACATTAGGTGCTACTAGCATAATAGACACGAGTCCCCGACTAAACTATTAGCTATTAGAGGTTGAGTTCCAATGTCGGTAATGTAAGTGCCAGACTTTGACAAGGTAAAAGAATGCATAAGACAATAAAAGACAGTATCTCTCAGTATCTCTCAGGATCTGCTGCAATGATTTCAGCCCTTGTTTGTATTAGATTCAGACAATGCTGCAATCTGTAAGATTCTCTATCATTGTCTACCACATGTTCCCCTGAACCTGGCTGATTATGGTTAAAATCAATAATGTTTCATTAATTCACTGTTAAGTTATTAGATGCTGTTTCCTGATTTGGGGGGGAATCAGGTAAAATCAAGAGAAATTCAATGCCAACATGTAAATATAAAAAACAAGATTACTGCAGTGCATATTTAAGAGCTTTAAGTGAACTATAACCAAGTTTGACAAATGCAACACAAGTCAAAGTGTGTCCAGACCTCCTCTCTGACTGCTCCACCAGTTTGACAGCCAGCTGCTCTGCCTCCCTCATCTTCTGCTCCATCAACCTTTTCTCCTCCTTGGTCTTCATGGCTGTGACCTCTAATCTCTGTCTCTCCTGCTCAGCCTCTGCAGCCTTGTGCGCCAACAGCTTGGCCTCCTCCTCAGCAATCTGGGCCTTTTCAGCCAGCAGGTCCGCTGTCTCTTCGGATCGCAGCTGAAGAAAATACAATGTAACATTTAAAAATAAAAATTTTTACGAACCATTAAAATACATTGTTGCTTTAGGGCTCACCATGATGGAGGGATTATGTAACAAAGATGACATAATTTTGCAGCCACCATGTTTTTAATGACTTTCTATTAACAATTTCTTTTGACCTTTATTTCAAACAGTTAACAACAGAAATTTCAAAGCTTTTTGCCCAAACAGAAGCTCAACCAAAAATGTAGAAGACTAAACAATGATCTCATATCGAGGAAGAAGCTCTCACCAGGGCCTCGTTGGCAAGTCGCGCCTCCTCCTGCAGCTGGAAGAGTCTTCGTTCCATCTCTTCTTTTGCTCGCTCAGCTTCCTCCATCCTCTGTTTTTCACGTGCCAGGATTTGACGCTCCATCTAGATGAAGCCCAAGAATAGGGACGGGTCATGACGGAAAGCAGAATGTTTTCTCAGTTTTTCCTGGGTGTTTTTTCTACAGTCATAAAAACGTTTTGTGCAAATCTACTTAAAAAACTAAACAAAAGTGATATAATCTCAAAGATGATATTTAAAAACCCCCCTACAGATCAACCAAGAAAAAACACACTTTATTGAGTCATGATTGATGGTTTCTTTTTTAATGATTTTTGGAATAATGATCAAATACTTCAAAGTGATTAGTGACTACCATTTTAGCTTGAAATGGCCATTCCAGGCCAAGAAACCCAGTTTAAGTAAAACAATCAACCATAATTAAACAATTAAAACTTTCAGTTTTCATTAGTATGCATGGTGACATCCCGTCTAATCTATTATCTCATTGCTTCAGTGGAGTAAAGACAGCACTGACCTTCTTACGAGCCTTCTCCTCTTTAGCTTGAGCCTTCATCTGCTGCATCTCAATGGAGTCCACCTTCCTCCTCCTCATGAATAAATCATGGTTACCGATGCACAGCTGCAGGATCTATGGGCAGAGGTGATGCAAACCAGTGATATCTTGATTTATGCAACTCTCCCATGACTTTTTTAAGCATTTACATGGACAACGAGTTGAACCAACCAGCTTGTTGACACGTAGTTGAGAAGAGTAGAATTTGAAAACATCTTTCTTCTTTTCCAGGGGTTTGATTGTGAACTGCAATATAAGAAAGCAACACAGTTCATGTCTTATAAACTACTGGCATTTTTTTTTGTTTTGCACCGGATTAATAGACAATCAGTTTTTTAATGCCTATATGACAGCACAGCCAACTTGTCAGTAAAAAAATCCTGTACTAAAAGTCTGCAGGTTTTACGTTTCAACTCACAAAATATCAGATGGCACTTATCTCTTGTCTTTTGCAATGTGTCTTTAATATGAAAGAAATATTCCAGAATATTTTTGTAACAGGCATTACTGATGTGGAATTTTTTGGCCAGTAAAAACAACTAACCAGGTTATCGCTACATTTTACACTACTCTCAAAGGAACAGATGTGTGTCAAAAATGCAGAATGCCCTGACTAAATAACTAACATTTCTGACAAAATAAAGACAGTCCATTGCTTGCATTTACCTCCTTTTCACTGTAAGAGATGTTGCGGATGCCGCTCCAAGGAAAAGACTTGTTTGGGTTGAGTTTGCTGTTGGGGCTGTAGATGTGAAGACCCTGAGCATCCACACCAAGTAACAGGTCCGTGTCCCTCTTGTTTTGCTGTCAGTGTGACGTGTACATAGATATATAAATCAACACTACGGTGATGTTTAAGGCTACATTTTTCAAAATGAATTTACAGCAAGTCAAGCCAGAGTGATTTACACTCACAGTTATGGCAAAGTAGCTGACACCATACATCTCAAGGTCCTGAGCAATTTTTAGATACTCCATCTCAGCCTCATCCCTGAATTGAGGGAGTAAAAACAGTGGAGACAAGGCCTATTAGAAACCATAAAATATTAATCATACTTTAACTACATTATGCAGGACTAGACCTTTTGTAAAAACTGTCAATTTCTTTTTACATGCTATATTTCAGGAGCCCTCCTGGTTCAGTCCTACCTGGCGATGCCTCTGTGCTCTGCGTACCAAGCTGAGATCTTCTCCTCCCACATGTCAGCTGTCATCTGGTATTGCATCAAAACCTGGAAGATGGGTACAAGCGAAACATTTTACATACATAAAGGTACAAAAACATATGCTAACTGCTCTTAGTGATTACATTAAGTGAACTGTGTTACAATGTACTTTAATGGATAGTCAACAAAGACGCAGTGCTGCATACTTACTCTTTTTGGCAGAAGCTCATCTTGTGCCAGGAAGCCCGGCTTGTGAAAGTTTGGATCATAGTCCCCATACTGTAGTTGAGAGTGAGGGGGAGACAGTGGAAAGAAATGCTGGTGTTATTGTTGCACATTATCAAAAATGTAAAGTATATTAATATAAAAAAATGTACTGTTATCATCTGTTGGTCTTGTGACAGTGTGCCTTTTGTGAGAGCTTTTCTGCACAAAGCTTATCAATGCATTTTAGTTTTAAGTGTATGTGCATAAAGCATCAACTGGGAATTTCAGATGGACTTCAATCAACCAAATACTTTAAGATACAGATAGGACAAGCCTAATGCAGGTGCATCAAATGTTGATAAGAAGGCATCAACCTTGTATAGCCCGTCTGTCTTACCTTGGCTTGAACAGCATATGATGCCAACAGAACAGATGCTTCAGGGGAACAGAATATCTCTTCATCTAATATTTGTTTTTTCACCTACACAAGAATTAGAGGACATGTATGAACATGTGTTGAATGGAGTAAGAGTTTTTCATTCAGTTTTCTAAAACACAGAGATGAATTCAACCTATATATCAAAATGAAATCATCAAAAAAAAATTATTTTCAACCGATGTCTCTAAAAAATATCAGATTACCTGTAAGAAGAAGAGATGCTGAGTTATTTCTTGGACCAGTTCTTCCTCTACTTTTTCTGGGAAGAATTTAGCCAGGAAGTGAAATGTTATGGGAGAGTCCTTGGGAACCTCCTGGTCCAAAACCTTGGTGAACAAATAAACAGTTTAAGAAACACAGAAAGAAAGTGCAAGAATATCATGTCATGATCAGTGTCAGTGTAATTAGTTTCTACCAACACTAAACAACCAGGCAATTGACTGCTGCACTGCTTAAGTATTGATTGTCTCTTGAAGTAATTTATTGAGCAAATGAGACAAGCATTAACTTGTTACAACCTTTGCTGCTTTAAATCAAACTGTTGTGGACTATTTCTTTTTAAGATAGTGATGGAGATTTCTTCTTTTTTAGTTTTTTTTTTCTGTGTTTTGACATTTTAAAGACTTGAGGTTAATGACTAAATTGAGAAATAATGCAATAATCTGTTGGTTATAACAACTTGTCATTAGTTGCAACTGTATAGTTCTGATTACACTCACCTATCAAATCATCTGCACTGAGCCATAAACTTAAACCACATGGCATTTGACAAACTGTTTAACACATGTTTTGTTTTGAATCGTCATGTGTCAATTTCACCGCATCGCTCCTTCACTCACCCGTTTCTCTGGTTTCAGCCAGGCGTAAGTGTCCTTTACTGTGTACCTGAGACCAAAGAACCAGGTCTCCCTCAAACCAACAGTGCGACACACCAAATCAAACAGATCTTTGCCTTTCCATTTCACCTGAGAAAAACAGCGAGAGCAGTAAGTGAGATGCTTAAAACTAAACACAAATCATGGTTGGACAATTTTATGTGAGTAAATAAGTATTGCAACATATAGCATATGGTTATACGTTGACCTGGGCATGTAAATTATATTTTCACTCATACAGATATAGATAAGGAATCCTTTAAGGCTCAAAGGTTGACTAAACACATCCATACCTCACAGCTGAACTCCATTTCAGCATCCATGGTGATAACTTTGACTTTAAAAGTCTTTGGTTGTTTCTTCTTTAATCCTAGGATTGACATTTTGAGGGTGCTGCTGTCAAAGAAACCTGTGTAAAAAAAACACAATTTTCAGTATTTCAAGGGTAAAAGCTGCTTTCACGACAAAACTTGACATTTGAAAAATGATAAGAGTGATGCACTTAATACTTTAAATAGTAAATTCTGACGTAATTCAAAACTTTAAGCTTCTGGAGAGAGGCATGACACCTTTCTTGCAGTTAACCGTTACTGGATGTGGCTGTCTGGCGATGTGACTTTAATGTTTCAAACGGATTCACAGAAAATTGTACACTAAGTGTTATTTCTTGGTCAAAAAACCACATGCGGCTGAAATGTATGACCTAAATAAATGAGACCAATTACCAGCGAGTAAAGTTAAAACTTCTGCCGTCCAACAAGGCTCAGAGGAGGCTGGGCTTTTTTTTGAGAGAGACCAATGCTAAGCTAACCAATATCACTAGCCAGCGTTAGCTTTTCAGCTATGCCACGAAAACGGACCAAAACAAGTTGTAGAAAGAGCGGAACTTTGGAGAGATATCCATAATGAATTATATCGAGCTAAAACACTTTGTAACTATCCCGCTTATTCAAATATAACTCAGAACAAACTTTGTAAACGTTATAGGCAGCTACGTGATTTAGCAGGTTAGCTTGCAGTTAAATATCAGGAGGACTTTCCAGAAGATTTTTTGTTTTGACTCCTGGTCACTCTACAGGTGGGAACACGAATAGCAGCTTGGGATAATGCTACTGCGCATGTGCAAAACTTTGGAAGCACAAATGCCTCCTTCAGGGGTTCTCGGAAATATTGCACTTCTAGCTGTTTTAGGGCATGTTGTTGTGTTGGCAGTTAATGCAGCGGCACGATCCGAGTCCAACCTCGAATATTAAAAACTACAACACGTGCAGGTAGCAAAGTATGCAAAAGATATTAATGGCGTAACGGTCATTAGTGTGCTTAGTCTTCTGGTTCATACCACTGACAGTCTTCACTGAGGTAAACCTGAACTGGTTTTCATAACACTTCCTGTTCCATTTTATGTTCTGCATGGTTCTGCAGCAGGTCTGCAATCTCTTTCCACTCGCATAGAGAAACACCTTGAGAACCAACCTGAAATCCGTGCAGAAGAGACTACCAGAAAAAAATAAAGAATAAATAGTAAGTAGGCTACTTCAAGTGATTCTGTTACTATTATGCACGTTCTTCTAGTTGTACAGTATTAGCAGGCTGTAGCTTTTGTTTATGAACGCAGGACAGTTCAGACAAGTCCATTATTATTATTTTTACCCTTATTATTACTTGACTACCTTTTCTCTGGTTGTTTCTTCCTTTGAACAGGTTTCTATAGAATGTCATCTGTCACTAAAACATTTGAAAATGTGAAAGCAGTTATCTTATCAGCTCATGAGAGCTCCACATTACAAGAAAAGGTCAAATTCTACGACTCCTGGGCAGAGGACTATGATCAGGTGAGAAAGCTGAAGTACAAAAGACAATATCAGCGAAATATTGGCAGCAATTTTTTAAATATTTACTTTGTTTTATTATTTTTTTTGTTCAGTTAAAATTATAGTAAATGTATCTAAAGGAATGTTATTCTGCAGAAATAAAATGAATGAGTTGAGTTTTGAGTTTTTCTTTTGTACATGATGAATATTATCAGATACATGTTAATGTATGCCCTCACATGTAGTAAACGCCACTGTTCTGTCTTTATACTCATCTGAATAGGATGTTGCCCTTCTGGAATACCGTGCACCCAGTCTGGCAGCAAACATAATTTCCACCCATTTCAGTGGAGATCGTGAAGCAGCTGTCGTGTTGGATGTGGCATGTGGTACAGGACTGGTGGCCAAACAGGTAAACTCACATGATCAAGTAAAACACAAATTGCTGCATTAATGAGTGTCAACAAAAATTAAATTAAAAAGGGTAACTTTGTGTTAACCAATGCTGCAAATTGTTACTTCATATTTTAGAAAGGATCTATTTGAAAATGTGACTAGACAAAAAATATTGCTTTCTATAAATCTATACATCTGCTGATGCCCGTTAAGCTGAAAAAGTATTCCCAATTGAAATGTGTCTCTGTTGTGCAGCTGAAGAGATGCGGATTTGGTCATTTTGTGGGTATCGATGGAAGTGCAACAATGTTGAAGCTGGCCACTGAGAGTCAGTTGTACCAGGAAGTGAAGCAATGCATTGTGGGAGAGGAGCCTCTACCTGTCCAGTGTGGTAATCTATTCACTGGTTTATTGTTTCCAATGGTTCACTAATTCACAAGGTGATTCTCAAGTGGGGAAGTTTATTCAGTATTTGGGTTTTGACTGACTGATTGCAAACATTTTTCTTTGTTTTAATTATTTTAGTGTCTGTTCACTCTGTCACTGCTGTCCAGTGCAGATTTATTGCATGTTTACATCATTGATGGATTTTTCTTGTTTTTTATTGTGTGCAATTGACTTTATAACCTTATTATAAAAATAATCTTAAAATATTAGGGCTTTTAAATATTAATAATCTTTAGCAAAATTAGTAGTCATATTAAAATCTCCTGTCTTCTTCACTCTTTCACCTTCGCCCCTTTTACAGGTTTGTTTGATGTTGTTGTCGTTGTCGGAGCACTCAGTGTCGGTCAGATCCCAGTTCATACAATCAGAGACTTGCACAAGGCCACGAAACCAGGTGAGAATATGCTTTTTGCTTTGATTTTTGTCTCCACTATAGTTCTGATCTGTGGTAGAAAATCAGTAGGTCTTCACTGTACTGAAGGTGTGTTTTAATCTCTCAATAACACTGTTGCACTTTCGCTTGTTACACACTAGGTGGCTACGTTTGTATGACAACAAGAGGTAACCGTGACAATGTCGAATACAAAGCAGCCCTGGAGCGTGAGCTGAAGCAGATGGAGGAAGACGGGCTGTGGAATTGTGTAGAGGTCACTGAAGTGGAAGACTGGGAGAGAGCCGTGTCAGAGCAGGAGGACGGCTACATACCTGGAGCTGTGTACCTTTATAAGAAACTATAACTAAATCACAGTGCACTGACATGTGCTTGTGTCTTTACACCAGCAAGGATAAAAATCATTATTCAAGAAGATTCAGAACATTCAAGTAACTCTATGCACTTCAAAAAGAAAGTGTCAGGGGTTTTTTTCCCGACATTCCCAGACCTTAAACTTGAAGATATGAAGCTGCATTTCAGGGTGTAAATGTGAAGCCTAAAATGTTCATGATTCAATGTCTCTGTTTCATGTTTAGCAATAAATTTTGCCACATGTATTAATAAGTTTGAAATGGTGTCCTTGTTGTCCTCCTCATAAACTTCGTCAGATTTCTACAGATGTACAGTGTCTTGTGGATGTGCAATCTTCCGAGTAGAAAATTAGTGCATAAATTCGAGAACTTTGAAATAAATTAAGTAACTGTTTGGTTTTCTTGTCCTATAGTGTGTCAATATCTGCGTCAATCAAATCATGGGGTAATGAGTATAATAAAAATCATGGGCTTTGTAACTCTGAAATATTAAAGAATCAGAATCATATTTTCTATTTAAAGCTTTTCAAGCTGCAAGTCTTAATAAATGGGTTGAATAGGGTTTTTGAGAGACTAACTGGACAAAATTAGAGGTAAACAGGCACTAACAAATAATATTAAAAAAAACATACATAAGAGTATATAATAGTGTTTAGTGTTAAATTTAATATACGTTGTGCAGTCTGTGTAATATACAGGCACAATAAGTAATACCAAAACTCTTAAATTTGAATAAGGATTAAAAGAATACAATGATATACTTCGTCAGGTCAATGCACATTAAGCATTATCTAGTCTGATTCCCACCTCCAGTTGCCTGAAGAACCTTTGTATTGTTCAAACTGAGTTGATGCATTTTAGTTACCACCAGAGGGCTCAAGAGATTAGATATTAGAGCAACCTTACAGAGTGCCATGAGATCCTGTATATTGTTTTTAGAGCACTCTGCATGAGGCTGCATCCTTCCGGTGTTTTTACTGGCTGTGTTTTTCTATAACAAATTTCATCAGCCTCAGCTGTGCAGTCACTGAAGTGAAGTGAAATAAGCAATATTGTTGTTTTTATAAATAATTATATTTTCAGCTAATTACCCTGATATTATATTTTTGTATTGTCCAGTACTTTTTATAGTTTCTTCCTCACTTATGTTCTTACATTAATTTAATGATTGGCTCAAATTGCGTCTATCCTTGACAAAGTTTTTGTATTTTGAAATAGGAGCATTAGGTCACGTCTCAATAATGAAGCATCTGTACATTTTAATGAGCAAAACCAAAACAACGCGTTCACTGAAACCAGGTTCGCGTCCTCTTCAAACACATTGTGCCTCCCTTCTCTAACACTGCACACAAGCACTATAATCACACTCTCTGTCAAACCAGTTTGTCCTGTGGATTTAAATAGCCAGGAACAAGACTGAAAGTCTTGGGGGATGCTGTAAACCTAAAAGGAAAGATACATTCAGTTCATATCTGAGACATTAGGATATATTTAATACATTTATAAAGGTTAAAAAATGCTATGGCATGCTTTCTCAAATTGTAGTCATTTATTAAAAGTAAATGTACAAATATATGTCAATATATCTTGTCCAAATAAAGCAGGTATAAAATCACATTTCACAGTTGTGACAAAAAGCAAAACAAAACTCATCACAGAACCCCTGCTGCCTATAATAGTTTTGCAGCCAATGTAACAAAAAACTTTTAAGAGCTTTTCTTCACTGTAGAGCTCATCAAGTGAGTATTTGTGAAATAAAAAACTCTGTCATATTACAATAATGAAGGAAAAATATACATTGTCTCAACTGCTTCAATGCTCATGTTTCATTCAGGTTGTGTTATATCCAACAAAATAAAAGACTAAAAAAATCTGAGGTAAAATTGTTTACGTGGACTAACTTATCTTCATTCAATGCACTGAAACAATGAGAAACAGGTAACATTAACACATTAAACCTAACATCTCATAATTACTTTCAATTACTGATTTAAGATGTGTATTTGAAGAAGTGAATTTAGAAAAAAATGAATGGCTTCCTTCACTTGCACCTGTTTTTGCTTTGTTTGTGGAGTAGTAGTACTAATTCGGTTTTAATGCATATAACTTATTAACGCTGCTTTTTCCTTCATATTGATAAATACAGTCTCTTCTCTCCTTCAATCAAAACAACATGGCAGAATATAAAGATACCTAACACTACAACACCAACTTCATGATCATGGAGTAAACAATCAAAAAAGCAAACAACCACTTCTAAATAACATGTAAACCAACATTACAGGTACGTTCTTGCTGGATTAGAAGATGCATCCTCATTTTCATTCTCAACTGATAAGTTCTCTTCCATTTCCGCTCGTCTCAGCTCAGATTTTGTCGATGGTGCTTCGCTGTGTTCAGATTTTGTTGACTCTGGTCTTTTGTTTGATTGTTGTTGAATTTCCTTTGTTGATGATGCCCATGATCTCTCTGACCCCTGTCTTGAGCCCCGCTCCGGCCCACCCTCCCAAGGAGGCCTTGTGTGCAGCTGAGACTTCGTTGAAGCCCCCTCACTGCTTTGAGACCTGGGAAACGCTGCTGCGACTGGCTGAGACATTGCTGGTGGCACTCTGCTGCGATGAGAACCTGCCTGGGTGGACCCGTTGGAGGATCGGACCACCAGGTAGCGGACAGAGGGACTCTTGTCTGTGTCGTGAGCTTTGAGGGGGCATGTTGAGCTGATGAACAAACCCCCTCCCAGAATAAGCAGGATGGAAGCTCCCCAGCCAATGTAGATACAGGCTCCAATCTCTCTGCGCTGAGCATCAATGGAGGCGCTGTAGAACTTCCTCACAACAGCGCCAGCCGCCCATGATGTAGGGATTAAACACAGCAGTCCGGTGGCAATCAACACCCCCCCTGCTGCTACAGCCACCTTGCCCTTAATTCCACCTCCTTCTTCATCCAAAAAGCGAGTGCACTTCCCTCCAACAAAAGCCAGAATGAGGCCAAAGCTGCCTGTAGTGATGGCGAGGACGGTGAGGGCTCTGGCGGCCTGCAGGTCTGCACTAAGAGCAAGGAGAGATTCGTAAGGTTTACACTGGATCTGCCCTGTGCTCTGAACCACACAGGTCATCCAGATGCCCTCCCAGATGGTCTGAGAGGTGACGATGGTGCTTCCTACGAACGCTGTGACGCGCCACATGGGCAGTATGCAGCTGATGATGACCCCCGCCCAACCGAGGAGGCACAAGGCACTTGACAACATCTGCATCCCCATAGAGGCCATGATGCTGCCCAAAATGTCCTCACAAACCTTTGAAAAGTGCTTTAATGTTGAGTTCTCCTCTGGGAAACTTTCTGTGAGCTTTCTCTTTGTCAGTCTTTCTCAAAATGTGATGTTGCCGTTTTCATACGCCTCTTTTTCTCTGCGTTTCCTCAGTTATTTTTTTCTTGCCATTGTTGCAACATTATAAAGTATCTTTTCCAGGAATGCAGAGTCCAGTCTGACAGTCGTCCTTCCAGCCTTTTGTAGCGTCTATTTGACTCCAGGTGCGTCTCAGCTCAGCCTCATTTCAATTCATTTGTTTACAACCAACCCTCCCCCTTTCTCCCCCTCCTCCTTTGTATCCTTACCTGCCGTCTCTTCTCTCTCCCCCCTTCTCTCTTTATCTCTCTACCTCAGAGTGCTCTTTCCTTTCTGTCACCTGAGCAGCTGCCTGTGTGCTACTGGCCAGGTGTAGCTGCACCACACCTCCACTACAGGGAAAAGAAATGGGAGGAGGTTGACAGAAAGACAGAGAGAGAGAGAGAGAGAGAGAGGTAGTTGCAAAACTGTGACATCATCTTTTCCCCTCCCTTATCTTCATCTGACAAGATCATTTTGGAAACAAATTCTTTCAGTTTTGAATAAAGTGGAGAGAATAATAGGCCTCTGGGCGTTAAACTTGTTTAGATCCGCACTCCTGAGGCTCTGCATTGTTGTCTTTATTCAGCCATCCACCATTTTTCTGCAGAAACAGTAAACTGGATTGAAAATAAAAAGGGAATCTGATTTGATTCAAAAGTTAATATAGGATGCGAGCTTAGTGTAAGTCTGTGTGTGTTTGTGTGTGTGTTCATGGAAGTAATACGTGCATACAGAATGTATTCGCGTAACAAAAGGAAAATGATGTGAAACATAATCTCCTGGGAGGAAACCAGCTTCATTCTAGCTGCGGCTCTTGTGCAGAAAAACCAGTTTGAAAAACATACCCCCCCACCCACTAAACACACACAGACACACATGCAAACACACACACTACTTCACATTTTAATCAGGCTGAAAAATAATCTTTAATCTTGCTGTCCCTGTAAAGTTCAGAGAGATATTTTCTGTGCCTATTCTTTTTTAAGCAGAATTAAAAAGAACAAAATATTAATATGTGTTCAGAGGATGTGAGAAATTTGTTTCTCTTCTGCAAAAGTTTACAAACCTGATCGATTTAATAAAATAAAAAAAGGGAAAAATAGATACACACATTCAAACTCAAAAAACATAGACACAAGCATACAGGTATTACTCAGCTTCTTGTTTATTTAGAAGTGTTTGGCAGGAAGGACACACGTCACATAACTTGCTTGTAAAGATTCTTTCTGGTGCTCTCGAAAAACCAGATCGACTGTTTTTGGCATTCGTCATCACTGTGACTGTTCTTCCATTGAAAAAGCAATCTGATAAGCTCAAAAATATGTGTCATACAAATGTATACAAATGACCTACAATTCAATGGCAAACAATAATACAAAAAAAAGAAAAAAAAGGACATTTTACCAAAGAAATTCTATTGAAACATCTGAATTAATCAGTAGGACAACAGCCAAAATATCAGGTTTCGTAACAAAACAAACTATTTGTCTCATAAAGCAGTTTTTAACTCACATGTTAAATCTCACATATTACAGATAAAATGCTGAGTATTTATAGGGAAATTAAAGCACTATAAACATAAAATATAATGAAAACTGTAAAAGTACAACTGAGTAGAATGCAAAAACATTGTATGTTCACATATAGAGAAGTAAAATACTGCATGTATATAATATGATTGTCAAGGCTGCTTTAAAGATTACGTTTTAGTTAAGTTTTCTCCACATTTCTATTTAAAGAGGTAGAACTTGACCTATATTCATTGGACAACAGGAAATACATTTTAAACTCTTCATCTTTTCTCTTTTCAACATCTCTGCCTTCTGCTGAAGATCTAAACGTAGGCTCTGCTGGTCTCCACTGAGCGAGCCTTGGCATACTTCACATCATAGTCCGTCTCGTCTCTGGGGGGACAGGAGCTGCACAAGAGGCCCCCACCCAGGAACAGCAGCCCCGCCGTGCCCCAGCCGATATATAGTGAGGCCCCCAGCTCCCTCCTCTGAGCGTTGGTCAGAATAGGGTTGTAGAAATCACGAATGATTGTGTTTGCGGTCCAGCAGACAGGGATGAGCACCAAGAGGCCTGCAATGATGAAGAGGATTCCTGAAGCGATGGCTACTTTGCACTTTTGCCTTTCGTCCTCCACAAAGTTGGTGCACTTGCCCCCGATGATGCCGAGAAGGATCCCAAAGACCCCTACAATGATGGCAATGACGACGAGTGCTCTGGCAGCCTGAAGGTCTTGAGGTAAGGCCAGGAGAGAGTCGTAGACTTTGCACTGCATCTGGCCCGTGCTCTGGGTCACACAGTTCATCCACAAACCCTCCCAGATCACCTGAGAGGTGACAATGTTGGCACCAATGAAAGCTGTGACTTTCCAGGTGGGGAGAGCGCAGATGATGATGCTCCCCAGAAAGCCTATGACAGCCAAGGCCAAGCCCAGAATCTGCCTTCCACTGGAGACCATGCTGAAGCTCCAACGGTGTCTTCAAGGAGGTAAGACTGAGCGTTGCTGAGAGCTGGAGGAATTTACTAGTGAGCGGGACAAAGGAGCGAGAAGTGTTTTTATCACCCACTCAGAGGAGACGCTCGCGGTGGTTTTGTCATGTATAGGAGAAGTTTAAGGAGGAGTTTCAAAATGGTCTCTCTGCTAAAAACTGGTTTGTGACAATGTCACTTGACCAGATTTCTTCTCAACAGCTGAAGACAAGAGAGGAGTTTCAGAGACGCACACAGACGCCCCTTTAAGGACAAAACCACACAGACCACAGGCAAACTGGGTTTCTTAGTGACACACAAGCACAGATCTTCTGTATATTTTTAAAAAAAGCTAATAAAAGCTAGCCATTCATCAGTAATTTAGACAGTAGAGTATTCCCTTAAATGTTACTAATTATGCAAAGAGGGACGTGACAAGTGATTAACACTTGAACTGTAGTGACCTCAGTTTCAGCATCAGTTTCTACTCCATTTTAAGATAAGAAAAGCTAAGAAGGATAAACCTTTATTGATCCACCCGTGGTAAATAAGTATAGGAAAAAGAAAAGATATATTTTACAGCATTAATATAAACAAAAATTCAAACAGAAGTATAAGTAGAAAACATTCGAGTAATTTAAGACAAATTACAAGATAAAGGAAACACCAATGTGATGAGATTTTTTTAGAAACAACAGCATACATATGAAAAAATTAAGCAATGATACTCAGTGTTTGTCTGTGTAAATATAACAGAAAAAGAAATATAATAGAAACATATTATAGTATTAAATGTAATGAGGCAGTACACCATATTAACATAATAATGTCTAATTTAGTACAAAGCAATGTTATATGTGATAAAAAGAAACATTTAGGGGGAATTATGCCCTTAATTTATTCATTAATTTCAATTAAAAAAATAACATATGTTTGTTTATAGTAAATACAGTATACACAATAAATAGAATATGGTGCAGTATAGCACAATGTAATATGTTTTAGTGTAATATATAATAAATAATACCATAGTATAATATATATCAAAATATACAGAAAAAAAGGGAGTTTGACAGAAAAAAGAAAGAGAGAGTCATCTGAGTGAAAACGTTTCTCAAACAAATGAGAAATGTATGACTTTGTAAAATGTTGAATCACCTCTAGGAGAAGTTTCTCTTAAGAAATCAAAAATTGTTACAGTGTGACTAAAAATATGTGACAGTCATTCAGAGTGAATGTAAACTCACAGGTTTTCCTCTGTTTGGCAGAGATCAAACGTTTGCCAGAAAGGACGCGTCACCTCCAGACTGATCACACTGCCAATCGATACCAGCTGCGCTCAGAGTGTTAGCACATTAATTTGAATACAAACATAACATCCGTCTGCCTGTGGAGGGAGGTCAGTCACACACAGCGCCACCTGTGGTCACAGGCAGCTGTGTTCCTGAGTATTGCAGCAGATCCTTACTGAATTTCTGTCCTGCAAAAGTGTCCTTGAA
Source organism: Acanthurus lineatus (assembly GCA_029814665.1). Lineage (NCBI taxonomy): Eukaryota > Metazoa > Chordata > Actinopteri > Acanthuriformes > Acanthuridae > Acanthurus > Acanthurus lineatus. The sequence continues at coordinate 14,044,044 of JAPZDV010000006.1, forward strand.
CACAGACTTGAAACACTGGTGCTCTGCTAATATCCTGGCAGTTGAAAAGCTGTCATTGACCCTCATGTCATCATAATATCTAAACACAAGCAAGTATAAGTACAGTTTTTTGCTTATTTCTACATGCAAGGACATGTCAGTGCAGAGAATATGAATTTTAAAAACCTTATTATTATGATTATTATTGATAATTTTGCAAGTTTAAGATTGGCTTCCTGTTTTTCTGTAGATTAAACAAACAGCATTTGCCTTTAATATTTTGTCTTGCTCAGGAGCACATACTTAACACAGAGTCCTGAATCTGCATGTCATCATCATAACACTCTTCGCCAAAATATCTATAGGAGGAAGAAAAATTCATTAGTCATATGCAAACAAAGAAAGTAGTTTCATCCTTAAAATGTGTGCATGTTCCTCATACAATTAACCACAAAAACAACTCGCTTCCCTTCTAATTTCCCCAGAACTTTTATTTCATATTGTCAGCATAAAATATGTTTTTATCATCTTGTTTCGGTTCATTTAAGTTGCTTACAATGTTTAAATCTATACCATTTTTGTTTTTTTTATCATAGTTCCTCAGAGTTCAGCCTGACATATTTACTGCATTTGGATATTTTGTGATGTCCACAGGAATAAGTGATAAAGTTTTGTCGCTTAGAACAATGTATTAGTTAATAATGATCCAAAAATCCATATATTAAGAGTGGAGATGACAATGCAATCCAACTTTATTGATGTGAAAGATAATATTATTAACATGTAGACAGAAAAAACAGTCACCACAGTTAACATCATGTGATTCTTTTTGTAAGGATACACAGGAATGATAAAGTCTATCGTATCCTGTTGTATCCTGGTTCTTGTGTTCAGCCTCTCTCAGAACTATGATGGATGATACTTTATCAAACTTTTCACTCTGCAGTGTTGCAGTGCTGCTGAAAATATCACACATCAGATTTGAGTTCATCCTCATGAGTAAGCCCTTCCGCCTGCGTAGCAGCCCTGATCTGTTTGACGGATTACGGTCCAAAGCCTCCTTGTTGTGTCCCCCGAGGATGACTGTACATCCCAACCCCACTCTGAGCTTTATACACGGTGCTATAGTCATGAACTTGGGCTGCGTGCTCTATCATCCTGCTCTGCGGATAACGATCAAACCCCCTCGAGCTGTTTGATCTCATGGCATCAGACCTCAGAGTGGCCATGTGAGATGAACGGTCGCTGGACTGAGTGTTGGTGCTGTACGGCATGTAGGAGTAAAACGAAGGTTGGGGTCTCTCCTTCTCCCCACAGACGAAGCAGAGCAGAGTACCGCCGAGCAGGAGCAACAGAGAGGAGGCCCAGCCAACATAGATGGAGGAGCCCACCTCTCTCTTCAGGGCCGCAGCCAGCAAGGGGTCATTGTAGATAGCAATTGTTGCTGCTGCGGACCAGCTGACTGAAACCAGGCACAGGATGCCGGCTAGGACACACAGAGCTCCACCCAGCAGAGACGCCTGGAGAAACAAAGACTGTCTGTGATTTAACATTATAATCATGGCCTAAACTTGATGTATGTCGAAAAATAATTGGGAATGTTATGTGAAAAAAGTTTTAAAAAATGCTCTCAAAGTGTATTTTTTGATACACTAGAAGTAACAAAGTCAGGAATTTTATTGATTCTCCACACAAAACGGTAACACACTTTAAAAAGGTTTCAAACACACAGGTTTGTAAAAAACAGGTTTTTCAAGGAAGTGAAACTTTATAAAGTTCTGCTCTGATTTTAATCTCTTTGTGGAATTTCTGTCATTGATAGATTATTGTTTTTATCCTTAACCATGAACTGATGGAGACTTGTTTTTATGATTTTCTTAAATGCCCTTTACTACTACTCCGACTATGAAGAGCCCTGTGTGGCTTTTGGCTTGTGGTAATGTTATTAATTACAGACTTGTATGGTAAAACTACACTGAGATGTAAAAAGTGGCCTCAAGGCAACTCCTGCATCTTTGCTATACATCTTCAGCACCTTCTTTCTGGAGGAAGTGGTGGTTGGAGGCTCTAAGGGGTCAGGTGGAGCACCACTACAGTTTGCCACACCTCCACCTAGGAGGCAGAGGAGGAAGCCGAGGAGGCCGGCAAGGATGGCGAGCAGTGTGAGGGCACGTCCAGCCTGGATGTCCGAGGTCATGGTGTTGGATGTTGTGTGTCTCTTACACTGCATCTGACCGGTGGCCTGAAGGATACAGTGTAGCCACAGACCATCCCACACCTGAAACAGAGACAGAGTGAGGTTCAAAAGCTGGAGAGGATGTTGATTAAGTTTTTTGTGTAGGAAAGGTGGCCCATAAACCCTGATTTAGCAGCTAATATGGTCAGTTAAGCTCTGCATTGAAGCCTTTGGTTCCTTTTTTGTTCTCTTGGATGTGATTCAGCTTTGAAGGCCTAGTGTGTTGGAATTAGGGGGATCTATAAGTAAATTTTGTCAAAAATGGCATATAATTTTTATAAAGTATGATTTCCTTAGTGTCTTATCACCTGAAAAAAATAAGACTCATTGTGTTTTTATTACCTTAGAAAAAAACTTTTAGGTTCACAGAGGGAATGAAGCAGCACAAAGTCTGCTAAGTTGTACTACCGTGTCTCTACACTAGCTTAGAGTGGTCAAACCAAACACTAGATTTTACGGGGGCTTTTCAAATTTTTTACAAGTTTTACAGCCACCAAAGGTTTTCCTACACCCTTGAAGGAGAAGGGGGAACAGATATTAAGTTGGATATTTAATTGGGTGCAATCTGCAACTTCACTGTCAAATGCTACAGGCTGGACCTTTAAGCTGGGACAAACATTAATGCATGACCATCACATTATTTAGTTTTCACATTTTTATATTAATTCTCCATGCTTGACTGATGTTCATGTCATTTCAATCAGACTGTGTTTTTTGTCTTTAAATGGATAATCTTATTTAACTTATAATACGTTATATTAATTTCTCAAATGATGTACACTGACTTACCGTTTGTGCAGTCACAATATTTGCTCCAACAAAAGATGTCTCGCGCCACATCGGCAGTCCACATGCCAAACACACTCCTAAAACCCCCAGCAGAACCAGTGCCAGACCCCCGATCTGCCTGCCCTGCCCCCCCATTTAAAGTACATACAATAATGCAGCCGTAACCTAAAACCGGAGCTACAAAAACAAAGATAAGTCCACAAAAACATCCAGTGTGACTCCAGAAAAAGTTACAATCTTAAATTTCTTTTGGGAGGTTTTCGAATGAGAATAAAGGTAACGTCTTTGTTAAAAGAGAGAGTATGAGGCTTTCATCAGCAGATATGTTTTGCTGTTATGTTAAGTAGTCAGATGACACAAAGATCAACAGAGATGTGCAAACGTGGTCCAGAGGGGGCAGCTTTCTGTAAATACACAGAGGATATTCAAACACCTCTGAGCTGCAGCCGAATCCAGTTTTTCAGGCTTTTAATACACAATGAAATGGCTATACAAAGCACTAAAGTTCTCAAAGTGACATATTTATTTTTTTGTCTCATTTATTTTGGCCAACATATGTCTCTGGAAAGAATATTTTATTACTCAAGCTACTTTTGTAGGTTGCAAAATGCTATAAATCCACATTTAAAAAAAAAAGAAAAAGTCGAAAATGCTGAAAATGCTGAAATGACAGAAACACAACTAAACAAGTTGAATTTATTGGTTCATCTAGATACAAGGATGCAAACATTCACTGTTTCCTTCACTTGACATGACAAAGCATGTCCCACAAGCAAACAACTTATATATAAAGCAGATGGAAAATGCAGATGGAAAATTTTTCAGTGAAATGAGACGTTTTAGCTATTTCCACTGCAATACAACTTCTTTCACAACCTTTGAGGGATGAAGAGTAATTTTAGCTTCTTTTTTTCATTTTTAAGTTCCTGAAAATTGTTCCTGAAATTGCTAAGACAACTAAATCTGACTTATTGCAAAAAGAAGGAGAAATTTCGAAACTGCACTGGCAGATTTTAAAAATATGTTTAAAATTCTGGTTAAAGATCAAACCAAAGATCTTTTTTTTTGGGCTTGAAAACTGATTGTTCTCATGTTATTCACAATTTGTGCTACAAATGCTAAAACACTTCACATTGTCAACTGCCTCTACATTAAACATTGTTTTTTCAGTTAAAATAATATAAAATCACATTATACGTGCAGCTTGACTTCATTATTTAGTGCTTCACTAAAAAAAAACATTCATTAAGAAGGCATGCTCCAGTCATGCTATTGACTTTAGGCCTACACTTCAGTGCGCTGCTCATTTTACAGATCTGAAAATGATTTGCTTAAAAAAAGTCTGTACCAATAAAGTTTAAAAAAGAACTCTGATCAAAGAATAAATCAAAGAAAGTTCATCACAGTAAACACATTTTTTGTACATTTTTCAACAATGTTATCTAAAAGATGGATGGCATCGTGTATTCTTTTCCTCCGTTCTGCTCCTCATCCTCAGCATCTGTAGGTGCTACACAAGATCCCTCCTCCAATGACAAGCAGCGATCCAGACGCCCAGCCCACATATATGGAAGCCCCGAGCTCCCCCCTCCTCCCGACGGTCAGTGGGTCGAAGAAACCTGTGATGATGCTGTGAGCCGACAAGCTGACGGGGACGATACACAGGAGCCCTGCTATTATAAACACTACGCCTCCAGCCAGGCCAACATTAGCTTTGGTCAACCCATCATCACGGTAGAAGTTGGTGCAGTGTGCTCCGACCACAGTGAGCCCGATGGCCACCACGCTGACGGCGATGGAGACACAGATCAGAGCCCTGGAAGCCTGCAGTTCTTGTGGTAAAGCCAGAATGGAGTCGTAGGCCTTACACTGAGAGTGACCCGTGCTCTGGATCACACAGTTCATCCACAAACCCTCCCAGAAGACCTGAGCTGTCACGATGTTTGATGCAATGAAGGCCGACACCTTCCACATGGGCAGTCCACAGATGAGGATGGTGCCAAGAAAACCAATGATTGCCAAGCATACACCAACAAGCTGAGTCCTCATATTGCCCCCAACTCTAAAAAGTAAATCCAAGGAAGATATTTAGCTTTGCAAAACAAAGTCAGAGGAAGCAACAAAATCCACCTTCAGCTGCCCAGAAGATCATTTTTATCACAAGCTTTCGATCGGCAGTAAATGCTGCTTGTTGTGTTTTGCTGGATGTTTTTGCAGGTGTGTGTGTGTGAAGGAAGAGCAACAGGGAGGGGACTCTGCTAGTTTGTGGATCAGGTTTCCTGCTCGTCTTGATTCCTTCTCGCTATGAATGAGTAGGAGGAGCACTTATGTATGAAAAGCTGCTTTGTGACCCAAAAACAAAAGTCCCACATGGCGCACATTTTAAACGGACTGGGGCACTAACAATTTACAGAAAAGACAAGCTTTCACATTTCTTCAGTTCAATCTTTTAAAACCAGACGTGACATTTTGCATGAATGCATGCAACTTAAATACAGTTTCTTACCTGTGCAAAGGTTAGAGAGGAGGAACACATGCTGCCATATGCAAACAAAGGGAAGGGAATATCAGTCCCTCTTTGATTAATGCCTCCAAGTTTAGTTCAATTCAAAAATATGCACTAAAGAAATAAAACAAATAGAAAACATTTCCAGGAGCAATAATAGAGTCAAAGACAGCAGCCAATAAGCTTAGCATAAAGAATAGAGACACGTAGCCACATTTTCCTTCAATCCATCCAGAGGTAACAAAATCTGTCTCTAAAGCTCCCTTTTAAAAACATATTTTTTGTTCAAATCATACAAAAATAAAGTATAAAAAGGTTGTTTTCTTTGTTAAAATATGTCCTGGTGGGTGGAGTCTCTCTTTAAGCTTCACAGAGCTAGTTAGTTGTTTTATTTTAGCCCAGCTGCTGTCTTTATTTTCTTATTTACTGGACAAGAAAAGCGTGGTACTGATCTTGTTATCTTACTCTCAGCAACATCAAATGTGTAAAAATGTATTTTAGATCTTTTAAAATAACTCCCATTGTCTATTTTTGTGGTTTCGATTCAGATTCATAACATCTCACACAGGGGCATTTGTTTGGTTCATAAAAACACATAAAAACACAACAAAATCCACAGTAAAAACAATATTGAGGCCTAAAAAATAAAAGTTCAAAAACATTTGATAACACTGAGAAAAGTTAATATAAAACTGCAAACTTGACCAGTTAACAGACCTTGTTGGTTGCCTTGCATGCTGCACAGGCTGGTGGTTTGTGATAGAGAGATTAGTAACAGCTGTGTCTTTCCCTCGACCTTCATTTGTAGGAAAAGGACCTGCTGTCCTGTATTAGCCACAAACACTGCTTGAGGAGTTAAAAACCAGTTTTAATCTTAAAAAAAAAAAAAAAGTATCTGGTATCAGCAATTGAGATGTTTGCAATGTCAAAGTGACATGCAGGGATGCTTTTTTATAGCCTTAATGAGCTACAGAGTGACTGTTAGTGTTGGATGTAAAGAGGATGAGACACCTGTAGGATGACTTAGTTCAAGTAATAAGATTTTGTCAAGATCAAACTAAATTAAAAACTCCATTGTGACTGAAAACACAGTAACGTTCACCCCACCATACAAACAAGAGGACCAAGTGATCAAATGAAGGTTTAATTTATTAAAATTACAGTAAAAAGTTTTGATACAAGACAATAAAAACAGGATTTTTAAAAGCAGTCCAGCATCCTGGTGCAGGAGAAAAGTATGCAGACTTTCACACAACTTGTAAGCATTTTAAACATAAGCTCCTCCGCTGGCTGTCGAGCGTGGGGCAGAATATTTGACTGAGTATCTGCTATCCTTACGCTGCTCACACTGACAGCAGAGAAGTGCCCCTCCGATGAGCAGGAGTCCTGCTGATCCCCAGCCGATGAACAGCGACGCTCCGAGCTCCCTCCTCTGTGCGTCAGCCACAATGGGATTGTAGAAGTTCCTTATGACCTCATGAGCAGACCAGGAGACAGGGATGATGCACAGGATACCACCAACAATAAAGAACACCCCCGCTGCAATGGCAACCCTGCTCTTGGCCACATCATCTACAATACAGTTGGTGCACTTTCCACCTGCGACAGCAAGCAGGACTCCCATGAAGACGACCAGGATGGAGATCACAACCAGGGCCCGAGCCGCCTGCAGGTCACGAGGCAGAGCCAGCATGGAGTCGTAGACCTTACACTGCATCTGTCCAGTGCTCTGCTTCACACAGTTCATCCACAGGCCCTCCCAGAAGATCTGCGCCGTCACAATGTTGTTCCCAATGAAAGCAGAGACCTTCCACATGGGCAGGGCGCAGATGATGATGTCACCCAGAAAACCAATGGTGGCTAGAAAGATGGCAAGGATCTGAAGACCTGCAGAGGCCATTTTGTCTCACCTTTAGCAGAACAAGTATGAGGAGTGAGCTGCACCAGAAATGAAATAGAGGGTCTTATGGCTCACCTGAAGCTTTTCTATCCACATGGTGAGCTGTGGTCTCTCCTGATTGGTTGTTCAATATTGCCTAAATTGAAAACACATGTGGTCATTGTGTCTGTCCTGCAGTGCACCA
>JAPZDV010000006.1:14051737-14075075 GCA_029814665.1 Acanthurus lineatus
GTCTCTCCTGATTGGTTGTTCAATATTGCCTAAATTGAAAACACATGTGGTCATTGTGTCTGTCCTGCAGTGCACCAAAGACTGAAAGAAGTAGAATTTGGATTTTTAGGAAATTTTAGCTGCTCAGGTACCAAAGATTTTGCTTTATATAAAATGAAGCTGAACCCTTTTTAAAAGGAGTATTGAATCAAGTTTGAAATGTCTCCGCAAAGTCAGATTTGAAAATATGAAGTATAATTTTTTGTGATATTCAGTGAAGAGTAAATACAAGCTGATATTAAAATGTAAAATCCATGCAATCTTGAGGACTTTAATGTGGAAACAAAAGGTGCCTTTAATTTCTATTGGCATGATCATTGTGGCTCAATCAATCAATGACTGAAAATTTTATGAAAAAAATCTGTCAAATTTATCTTTAACTGTGTTTATTGTCTGTTTTGTCTATTTTCATAGTTGAGTAACACTGAAAATACAAAAGCATGGGGGAGGATGGAGTCTGAATTGTAACTGTACAAAAATGTACAAAAGAACTGTCACATTTAATGGTTTCTGTTTAATGTTTGGTTGCAACTACAATAAGATACATTGACAGCAACTACTTTGGCAAAGAGAGAACCAAAGAAACAAAAGTGATTTATGAAGCACCATATTACTTACATGATATTTTCATGTGTAATTTAAAACCACAATATCCAGATTTCTTGCATTTTCATTCACTTTTATTTGATCTTTTTTAAATACTATTACCGTTGTCAGTACCTGTATAGTGCAACACCCCTAAATGTACTATTTTGAATAAAGTTAGCAGTGTTTTCTTCCGTTATATAACATTTGATTTTCATGTTTCAGCTTCTCAGAACTTAAAAACAGTCATTTACCGTCACAGACTTTTCAGACTCTCTTTTCTTTCTCAGAGCTCTGCTGAGGCACCAGAGGGCCTCTTTGTTGGTGAGAAACACCTCTGAACTTAAAGGCAGCATGATGGATGTTTATATCTGAGCAATGAAGCCAAAGCCCACCCAGAGGAGGGGGCTACTCGGGGGCATCTGCGGGTCATATAAAAATTCCCCACAGTGGGAAAGCTTTTAGTTGGCAGCTCAGTGAAGCATTTAGACATCTCAGGAGAGAGAAGGAGCACCAGCGAACAGCAATGGCATCTTTAGGGCTGCAGATTCTGGGTGTTGCGCTGGCGGTTCTTGGATGGATTGGAAACATACTGATCTGTATGCTGCCCCTGTGGAAGGTGTCTGCTTTCATTGGGAACAACATCGTGGTGGCTCAGACGATCTGGGAAGGGCTGTGGATGACCTGCGTGGTGCAGAGCACAGGGCAGATGCAGTGCAAGGTCTATGACTCCCTGCTGGCCCTGCCTCCGGACCTCCAGGCAGCTCGGGCTATGGTGGTCATCGCCATCCTGTTCTCTCTGTTCGGCCTGCTGCTCTCTGTGGTTGGAGGCAAATGCACCACCTGTATAGGGGACAAGGTAGCAAAAGCCAGAGTGGCCATCTCTGCGGGTATTTTCTTCATCCTGAGTGGGGCTCTGTGTCTGGTCACCGTGTCTCTGCCTGCCAACACGATCATCAAGGACTTCTACAACCCCATGGTTCCTGACGCCCAGAGAAGGGAGCTGGGTGCGTGCTTGTACATGGGCTGGGGGGCATCAGGACTGCTGCTGATCGGCGGCGCTCTTCTCTGCTGTCAGTGCCCGTCAGGAGGAGACCGCTATAATGGAGCAAAGTATTCTGTGCCAAAATCCACAACACCTGGGAAGGAATTTGTTTGAGTTGCTGCATAACATCAGCAGCAGCAGAAGCCTATGAAAAGCACCTGACTTTGCATGCAGCTCCATTCTGTTTCTTATCAAGTTCTGATTTGCATTGTGACTAACTTTTTTTTCACTAACACACTGTGGCCTTTTGAGACTCTGAGGTATGTGCCAGGTTAGGATTACACTTTAATCCACTTCTTTTTAAACAGTTTTGTGTTATATTTACAATATTAATTCAGTCTGACTAAGGTGTTTGACAAAATGAGCACTTCAGAAAGGCTCATCTATTCTTACATGAGATTGATTTTGTTTTGGGGGTTTTTTTGTCATTTGGACAATAAACAGTATGTTTTGTCTACCATGTGTTTTACTTTGCATGCCTGATCTGGTTCATTCACTTAAATACTGATTTAAATTTTGAGATTTTCCTTCAGAACTCTTATCATGCGCTATCTTTCAGGGGGAAAATGACATTTTTAACTCATTTGACAGCTATAGTTTCCAGTTATTTATAAGAATTAAATAGAATAAACTACCTAGATTTTAAAGACCACTGAGAAAAATCTGCAATTTCTGATATTTTACTGCGTAAATAAAGCTAACTTTACTTGACTGCAATAAAAGTTTATCTTAACTCCGCCTGAATCAGCCAAAACATTGTTCATACATTCTTGCATGGGTATGAATAATTAAATATTTCATGTTTAACCCTGAGCCAGTGGCTACTCTGCATACAAAGTGCATTTGATACTTTCAGTACATGTAATTCACATAACTTCATTACTTTTAATTAACTAAGTAACTTTATTTCTACTTGAAATTAACAGATTGTTTTTATTGTAGAAGTTTTACATGTGTCATCTTAGTGACCCAAAACACACAAAGTGAAAAATGACGGCGGCGTATTGTTTTTCTGGTCAGACTGGATTCAACTGTAAACAAAAAAGAAAACCATTAAAGAGCCTCAGGATATATCAACCTGACAAGACTTGGCAGATGTGCTCTTACTGGGCAAAGTGTAAATATCCATTCTCCTGAGATATAAAACAGTTCCTTAGCAACATGAATCCAAGCATACACAGAGCACTGTTGTCTCAGGCAGTGACGTCCATTTTAGTCAAGACAGAAACTGTAAATTATCATCTTAACACAAGGGTACTGGATTACAGCATGGAGAGCATTGCAGCCAGATGCAGTAAATTCCCAGGAGTCTACTCCCCAGAATTCCTGAAGGCGTTATCACAAGCGCTTATTGAGAAGTTCAGTTTCAGCTCTGTGTCTGCAGGTGGAAAATGAACACGCGGAAGAAGTCAGGATGAACAAAGAAGCTTTATTTCTGACATCTGAATGACAATTTAGAGTTCAACAGTGATTATCACAGGATTATACAGATGAACTAAAAAAAACTTTACAAATCATTTCAAGGCACATTATCTAATATTCAAAAAAATCTCAGAATTTATCTAAATAGTTCAGTTTTTACAGCTTCTGCATGATTAGAGTAAGCAATACTAAGAGTAACTAAATAAAGATTATTTGTATTCAGATTCCATCTCTACATTCAGTTTCAGTCTCTATAAATGAAAAAGTACCGTGTAATAGGAATATTATTGACAATACATGAAAACTAACCACTGGCAGTGTATAAAAACCTCTGATGAAGTCACAAGCAATCATGGTGGATAATGTACCTTACTATGCTGTTTTATGACACTACAATGCTTCAGAATGTTTATTGGGTTTAAAAAGTGACTCAGATTGTTAATGGTTTTATGTTCTAATTAAAGAAATGCACAGATTCTTTATTTGGTCCGAAACAGAATTCTTAAGCAACTTAATAACTTTTTGGGTGAGAGTGTCAACCAAATCAAATGAAAGTCTAACAAAGACAAGCACTCACACATAGTCCACATTTGAAGATACGGTTCTTAGAGGGGCGAACTTGGCAGGTATGTAGGGTCTGCCATCTTTTGAGGGGCAGTTGTTGCAGAGAAGGCCTCCACCCAACAGCAGCAGCCCAGCAGAGCCCCAGCCAATGTAAAGTGCAGCGCCGAGCTCCCTCCTTTGAGCCGCGACCACCAGAGGGTTGTAAAAGTCCCTGATCACTGCATGAGCTGACCAGGACACCGGGATCATAATCAGCAAGGCGGCTATTATGAAGATCACTCCAGATGCAATGCAGGCTTTGGCTTTGGCCACTTCGTCCTCCATGCAGTTGGTGCACTTCCCTCCAACCACAGCCATGAGGGTGCCAAACACCCCGACGATGACAGAGATGACCACCATGGCCCGGGCAGCCTGCAGGTCTTGAGGTAGAGCCAGCATGGAGTCGTACACCTTACACTGCATCTGGCCCGTGCTCTGGACCACGCAGTTCATCCACAAGCCTTCCCAGATCACCTGTGCAGTGACGATGTTCGCCCCGACGAAAGCAGTGACTCTCCACATGGGCAGAGCACAGGTGATGATGGTGCCCAGCCAGCCGATGAAAGCCAGAAGCACACCCATGATCTGAAGGCCCTGTGAAGCCATGTTTGTGCCACTGCAGCCACAACTCAACTTCTAGGATGTGTGCTCAGATACTCTGAAGTACCACTGTGAGAAGAGAAGTGCTTTCCACTGTGGCTCAGACTTTCAGGGTGGAGTTTCTGTTCTCCTACACAAAAGGGTAAACTGAGACCTAATATCCACAATCCTTGTTGTCTCTCTCTGTTCATTGTTCCCCCACATACAAGCTTTGTTACCTCGAGCAAGGCTTCAAGATGTGGAACAATGGCTCCAGATCCCACCTGTGCTCACACACAAACGTACACAGACTCACTCACACACACAGGTCAACCCTAAACAAACACAAACTGACCAGGAAGTGAATATTTCTGAAAGAACTGTTAACCATAGTTCTCTGATCCAATCTGCTTTCAAGTGAATATCACAGACGCATGGTATCGTTCTAACTCCAGGTTTGCATATTCAAAAAAAAAAAAACTAAGAAATTAAAACAAAAGATGTATGTTCCCATTTTTTTTTAAATTTATATATATAAACCCTCAGCAGATAAAAAAATGGTCCTGTAAGTCTATATAAAGCTCAAATACATTAGCCTGTGGGCTCACAGCTTGAACAAAGACAGTTTCCAGCTGTCATGCTTCTCTTTCTGCCACACCTAAACCTGATCTACAAGAAAATCGGGTGAATGCTGCCTCTCATATGCTGTTTGCTGGTATTTTTTGTTAAAAGACTGTTCATGTCTTGATGGTAGTGCAAGAGTAAAAAAACATGTATGCATCACTACAAAGTATTAAATTAATATAAATAATGAATAAAATAAAAGTTCTTATAAGAATTAAGGTATGTTTTTCAGTATTTTCCTCCTGACCCAGAAGTGGATATTGTGTAAATACATAAGAAAATATACAGGAAGCACAAGTCAGATTTGTAAAGAAAATATTTATTTATAGTTTAAATGACACATTATGAATCTCATGACACACAGTCCATAAAAACAAACCCACTTACACCATTTTAAAAATAAAAAAAAGGTTAAAAAACATTTATAGCACTGAGAAAAGACTTACAATTGACTAATTTTCATATTAACAACCAAGCACACAACCAAGCTGCTGTGTTAACATGCAAAACTGGGTTTCCTCTTTGGGTGTGGTTCCTTTCTTGTTGTTTACCTCATTCAAACGCTCTCATGAGGGGTAAAACTCAGAAATACTTTTTGCTCAATTTAGCATCCTGAAATACCAACACTCACAACCCAGCAGCACCAGTTCATCAGTCCCAGTAAACACTGCCCTGAAGAATCTCTTTGCTGATTTGCAGATCTGTTTCAGACGTAGTCTTTGCCGGACGCGGGTGCTGAGGCCTCAGATCTGGCAGCTTTGTACTTTGCAGTGTAGGAGCCTTCATCCTTAGGGGGGCAGTTGCAGCAGAGCATCCCCCCTCCGATCAGCATCAAAGCGGCTGCCCCCCAACCGATGTACAGCGCAGCGCCCAGCTCTCTCTTCTGGGAGCTGATCGTGAGAGGGCTGTAGAAGTCTCGGATGATGGTGTGGGCCGTCCAGCAGACAGGGATGAGGCAGAGGACCCCAGCTATGATGAACATAACTCCAGCTCCAATCCCCACTTTTCTCTTGGATGTCTCATCCTCCACACAGTTGGTGCATTGCCCCCCGGCTACAGAGAGCAGGATAGCCATGATGCCCACCACAATGGCAACGATGGTCAGGGCCCGGGCAGCCTGCAGGTCAGAGCTGAGGGCCAGCATGGAGTCGTAGACCTTACACTGCATCTGGCCTGTGCTCTGGACCACGCAGCTCATCCATATACCTTCCCAGGAGGTCTGTGAGGTGACAATGTTGCTGCCGATGAAAGCGGTGACCTTCCACATGGGAATGGCACACACGATGATAGCACCGATCCAGCCCAGGATCCCCAGAGCTGCACCCAGCATTTGTAGCCCAGCAGACACCATCTTGAACAGTAGATTTGCTCTTTAAATGAAACTTCTTCCTCCTGTCTCTTTGTGTGCTGAAATTCCTCCCTTGCAGTGACGTGAGTCTGTGAGCTTGTTTGTCTCCTTCTGTGATGGAGGTAACTCCTCTTTTCAGCAGGTGAGTTTGCTTAATGAAAGGACTGAGAGAAGAGCAGGTACATATTATTCTCACCCTGAAAGAGGAGGGAACAGAGGGAAACAGCAAATAGTCCCTGCTCTTTGGTTCCACCCCTCAACTCCACAAACCCATAACCTGTTTCCCCTCCCCCAACCATCTGTGTAACAAAAGAAAGCATGTCAAGCTACTCTGCATGTAGCACCATATGTGTGATAAAACACTTAATTTTTGTTCATCTTACTCGTCTCATTTTATGAAAAGTTGATAGTAATGCTTTTTTTGTTCATCCTTTTTTCATCCTTATTTTTTTCCCCTCCATCTTTCTTTTCCCTCCCCCCAGAGTTTCACCTGTAGCAGCGGGAGGTGGAGTAACGTCACAAGTGAGAGATGACTCAGTCTGTTTAGAATGACAATGCCTCTGACAAAAACTTCAGACTGACCAAATAAGGTCTTGCCTTCATTGTTTTTGTAGTATTACACCTTCACAAACTATGGAAGACATGCTGCTGGAGTCAAAAAAAGAGATCCAGGATGATTTATGCCAGCTGTATACAATAAAGAATCTGTTTAAGACACATTTAAACACCAGATCCATCTGTGGATTGGTTTAAGATTTATTTTAAAATTCAAATTTTAACATTTTTATTTTAAGCTCTGAAGCTTCAAACTATTTGATGATCTAAACAAGATCATAAAAATGAAAATCATGCCTTAGATGCTTTTAGCAGATCAAAATGTATTGACAGATCCAATGTTAAATGAAAACAAATAATTACATTTTTAAAATCAAAATACAGCTTTTAACATTTATTAAAAACATTTACTGTTTACGTAGACAAAAAACATAATCTTGGTCAAACCATATTTCACACATTTTTTGTCCTGTGCATTTGTTGTTTAAAACTGTTTTTTATAAAAAAAATTAATTTCAGTCTCTCTTCACCATTAAAACTGAAAAACAGCTAAGCGCATCTTTTTATCTGTAATTCATAATTTCTGGTATTCAGAGTTTTCATTGCTTTGCACAGATTAAATAGAGTTTTAAGATTTGTTTAACCATCCTTCTTAAATTCTCAATATACTCTTTAAGTAGAGTTAAATTAACTGTGATGATATTTAATTATTAAAAATATTTCCATGTCTGAAAGAAAGTAGATGTTTTATCTCAACTTTAATAAACTACATTTGGGAAAAACAAAAGATATTTTAAGGCCAGATGTAACCATTTATTCTACACATGTGAGCTTCTGAATCTGGCTCTGGTTTAAGACCACTGATACATGGATGTGTTTCACTTTAAGAATCTTTTATTTGCATGATTCACACACACACACACACACACACACACACACACACAGGCTAATCTTTAGATTTGCCGTAAAGTAAATATCATGAATACCAGCAGCTGAGAAGAAAAATCTGTTCATGACAGGATAAACTTACAGCACTGAGGTTGGTACCATGTGGAACTTAAACTGCATGTGAAACTGGAAAAACAACAAACACCTTGTTTCATACAACACACAAAAAAACCCATAAGTATTTGAATTTAAATGAATTGTGGTTCATGAATTTCTCAACAGTTTTCAGCTCTAACACCCCTCTGAATCAGTTTGTCAACATTTCCATTTCCTGTCTTGTTTTAAAAGAAACATCCTGTCCTTTTCCAGAAGGTCTTCTGCAATCCTCACTATTGTTGTCAACAGGTGTGCAAACAGAGGTTGAAAAATCTGACTCACACTTTGTCACGTACTTGCAAATAAAACATTTCAATAAGGAGACACACAGTGTGCGAAGCATGTGACCTCACTCTGATATTACGCAGGTCAGGATCCTCCCACAGCCGCCATCTCTGAAGTCAGATATTGAAATGTTATGCATGCACTGATGAAATTTAGCTTAAATCATTTTGTAACTCTGAGATTATATTTCTCATAAGAACAAATAGGATTTATTGAAACATTTAAATAAGTGAGAAACGAAGAGACCACATGAAAAAAGTTGGGCTTTGAGCTCTGTCATGTTCA
The DNA here is from genome assembly GCA_029814665.1 of Acanthurus lineatus. NCBI lineage: Eukaryota > Metazoa > Chordata > Actinopteri > Acanthuriformes > Acanthuridae > Acanthurus > Acanthurus lineatus. The sequence goes on from JAPZDV010000006.1 coordinate 14,060,152, forward strand.
GCCTGTGTTCTCACACTGAGGGCTGATTGTGACTGTGAACACAAGGTTTTTCTGTTCGGAGATCACAGGAGCTGAGCTTGTATTTGATATATATGTGAATTGATGTGGGTTAAGATGGGAAGGGCAACAAAGAGAGGTCACTGTGAGTGCAAGTGCAATGATATATGATGTATTCAATATGTCAGGACTTTGCACCCTTTGAATGTTGTAACCTTACATGAAAGAAAAGTTTTAAACTCTGTGACGGTTGGCTTCTCTGTCTGCTGTTCTCTGTTCTGTCCAAAGGGAGGCAGCAGCTCCTGCTTTCAGCCATTTACACTGTGTTTGTGTGTGTGTGTGTTTATTTGAGTACACACCTGTGCTCTAATCTGCTCTAAATTTCCTGGAGGATTCACTCACGGGTGAGACTCTGACCTAAAGGAAGTAGGAAGATTAAAATCGAAATCTAACATATATTTTTATTGCTGCCAGTTAAGTTTCATGAAGACTTTTATTAACCTGTTTATTTCATTTATTTCCCCCTGATACAAAAATGAAATACACAACTTGGGTTTTTTTTTTTTTTTAAGAGAAAGAGGGGTGTATGGGTGACTGTGACAGTGTGGCATTTCCCAGTGTTCAAAGAGCCTCTTAACTGCAGTTTTGAATGTGCCCATAAATCTCTAAGCAGCCATTAAATCCAAGGCTGCGTTCCTCTTTCAAAGCACTCATTACTAAGTAACTAAGACTTGGCTTATTGGGCAGTTTTCCAACTTTCATTGAGACACTCAGTTTGAAATGAAGGCTGGTGATTGGTCGAGAGAGATTTCAAACATAAATACTGGTTTACTTTAATTATCCTTTTACCCCCCCACCCAAAAAAAAATAGAATGATGGCATAAATTCGCCTCCATATAATACTAGTCATAATTTGTAGTATTTAAATGTGTAGTGCAATGTTCAAGGTCCTCTCAGGCCAACAGTTATTTTTACATTTATATATCCCGAGACACAGTTAATGGCACATTTATTTAGACAGCACCATGCAGACAAAAGGCAATTCAAAGTGCTTTACGGGGGCATAGAAATACTTTAGAGGTGAGACATTAAGAAAACATTTAAACTGCATTTAAAGCACAATCTAAACCAAAGGCAATTGACCAATCAAAGAGGGAAATAAAAAGCCTTTGAAAGACAACAAAACCAAAACAGAAAAGGCCTAAAAAGCTAAATATTTTAAAAAAAAATCTTTAATTCGACTGAAGGAATTGTTTCAGTGCCTTGTTAGTTTCATCTGTTGTAGCTGGTGTGCAGATTTGCCTTTAAACACAAACAATTTTCACAGCAAAATACACACACTTTTACAAACTTAAAAATCGCGTCATAAAAAAATTCTAAAAAGTAGTCTGAGTCCGAATTATTATTTTCTGAATTAGATTAAAGAGTGCTTTAAAAACTTTTTACTGTCTTTACAACACAATTTTGCACTAATGCTGTATTAATTAATGGTGTTTTGTCCCCAACTAATGTTTTTTGTTTGAGGGACATTGTGGGTCAGATCCAAGTCACATTCAAATTAGTCTTCTGAAATTTGACCTGTTTACATTTTGAAGCAATAAAAAGAAATAAAACATGAACAGAAACTACAAATGACTTCCGTCCAAGTCCACGTGCCTTCTGCTTTTACTTTTTTTACAGCTCTTCCAGTAAGGGAGCATCAGGACCAATCCAGAGAGGATTTATAACTGTCTGCCCTCCTGTATTTAGGTTACTGTGATCAGTAGGTTGGCAGTAGTTGCAGACACATACATGCATGCTATCTGAATATCCCTTGGCAGCAAACCAAATAGATAAACCTGTTATTCCTACAGTATGCTGAAATACCATCTCCCCACGCCCAGTTGGATTTGATGATGGATCAATTGTGTGTTTTTTTATCTGCAGCTGGACACGAGGAAGTGCTAACACTCTCACAAATACACTGACGCACACAAGGAAACAACAGAGCAATGGATAATCCCTCAGCTAACTGAAACTCACCTATCAAACATTGTGTGAGATGAAGCTGTGTAATGAAACTCCCCTGAATGCACAAATCTACTTACATGAAGAAATATTTGTGCAGTTGTGTAAATTATTGTAAGCAAAGAGCTGTTTCAATTGCATAAAACTGGATTTCATATGCCACAATTTATCAAGGCTCCCTGGGCTTTAAGTATTTGTTTAAGGGAGTTATTTTAAAACAAATTCATACCGAGGCTGTTTAGAAACTAAATCACTGCCCACATATCTAGTTTTAGTTTTTCAGTAGTTCATGTGGGTCTTTTGTTGGTGTCACAACAGATGTTTCCATGCAAAACACGAGAAAACTTATTTCAAACTTATCACTGGTTATGACAATGATAACATTTTTTAAAGCTTCAAAACTGCTTAACAATATGAGCAATGTGAAATGTGAGAGTATAGTTTTAATAAGCTGGTCAGCTAAATGCTTACATAAGTCAGACCCTGTATGTGGCAGCGTTTTAGGCCACAACACATTTCTCATTGTGTCTAAAATCACATGTGATTAGTGGTGCCATATAGAAAGTTAACAAGGATAGAAACTGTATTTTCACTGGAGAGGGTCCTTAAAATAACTTAAAATCACACAAAAGGTAAAACCCCTGTCAATTGTTTATGCGACCTTTATTCATAGCTTACCGATCATGATCTTTTCCTGACTCTATTCAAACAGTTTTAATTGCCCAAACCTAAAATAATTGCAACCTAGGTCTAGCCTGACACACCTTCAGAATTCTGTCCTATATATAAGCTGTAATTACTGCATTGTAAACTGTTTTATCTCATGGAAACTTGCCAATTTTTGTTGACCTATTAATGGTATGTAATGGCTATCTCTTGTCATGGTAGCACAGCAATATTACACTTATCATGTTCTTATTTTCATATTCTTTTTCTTCTTCTGCCAGTTTTGCTTCCTTTTTCTTTGTTTATTCTAATTGTTGTCCATTTTGGAAAAAATGGACAAAAAATAGAATAAACAATATTGCTGTCAATATTGCTGCCAATAAAATATTCAAGGATGATAAGATGAGTAAGTTTAATTAGTGGTACCTAATATGCTCATGTGCTTAATGATGCAACCAAACAGAATTAATATTGGAAAGTAATGGAAACTAGGGCCCAGACCGTTGATAGTAGATTTGCAAATTTTTTGCAAGTGAAACTGCTTAAGATTTATATCCAAAATTATTAGAATTATGTCAAAACATGGCCATTTCTACCTGAAGCCTCATTATCTTAGCTTTGCGTTTATTACATATACCTATGTTTCAATTGGAAAATCTAGCACCAATTCATGTACATTTGTGAAAAACAGAGGTCACATTTTCACAGCCACACCTTAATTTGAGAAAAACTACTCCAGAGGTTTACCTGTGACCGAGAATCATTATATGGGCTTTGGATTTTTAAAATTCATTATATTTTATCACTTAATAACTTTACTACCATTTACTGGATTAGGTGTATGGTGTTTTGTATGCCCAGGCCCAATGCCTTATCTTACTATGTTATCGAAAGGGAAACATGATTTGTGTTTTTGGCCCCATGATCCAGATCACCAGATCAGCTCCAAAATTGAATGGGGTTTACTTTGTTTCACCCTTCCACTAATTTCATTATAACTGGGACACTATTTTCCCATAATTCAGCAGGCAAAGAGACAAACAAGCAACAAAAACAAACTGAAAACAGAATCTCCTTAGCGGAGGAAAAAATGAAGACAAAAAAAATAATTTAGCCTTCAAGAATTTAGTATGCGCTTAAGTTCCCTTTATCTCTTCCTCTTTTTTTTTGGACTTGTCAGGTGGTTAATAATTTGTCTTAAAATGAATGCTTTGTTTGCTGCATTCATATAAAAATTGTTTGCTGCAAAAACATAGTAGATAAAAAATAATCAGTGCTGTGTATTTGCTTGCTGGAAAACACACTATCAAACAGCATTCCAGCTACATTATTTATCAAAAATACATTGACACAGACAAGTTTTGAATCAATAATAGAATGTTCTCTTCCTTAATACCACAATAATCTCAACAAATTGCCTCCTATCAGGCAGTATCTTATCGCGGTTACTGGGTTATCCATTCTTTAGCGGACATGTTTGACTAATGTTGAAGTATGATAATGTGTACACGTATACAAGATAAAAGTGTGCCAGAGTCTCATAGTGGCACCTTACAAATCTGTGTAGTCATACAGCACATGAATCCACTCTAAGAGGGCCACTCAGAGCTGGTTTGAACAGCAAACCATAATCTGTCAACATGATCTGATTTTCAAGGGTCATTTAAAAGTCAAGAAGAATAATGACTATGTACCTCGCTCAGTCTGCCTGAAAGGAAAATATGGTCACTCTCTTCTGTCAGAAAACAGTCTAATTGTAAACCAAGAATATCTTCATTTTGATCTCTTTTACATTTACATGTTTTGTTGTTTGCTAGTTTTATGCTTATTATCCCTAAAGATACTGGCTGATCAAAAACAACCTCAAATTAAGATGTTTATAAAGGAGATCTGGTGATGCTCTTCATTTTTATAACAATTGATCCAACGACCAAGTTGTGTTTGTGTATCTAGCCTGGTAAAGATTATTCTTCAGTGACAGAAACATCCTTTTTTGTCCAAAATCTATTAAAAACACAACAACAAGACACTTCTGCACTGGCTGTCATGGTCCTTTTATGACAAACAACATGATCACTGCAGTCATTTTGAGCAATTCCCGCACACATCTTTGTGCTGCCATAAATACTCACTAGCACACAAAACCTGTATCGATCCACAGCTGGAAATAATCCCAAACAATTATTCACTTTACTCCACTTTTTTGATAAAGTCTGCTAAAAAGTAAAGTACCCAGCTGTTTTAGGAAACTAGTGAACCTTTTTTTAAAAAAAATACACCATATATCTGTTACCACCTTTTAAAGATTTACATGTCCTGTATGCATCAGTGGGCTGAGAGCTGTGTGCCACAAACAGGAGAGTGACAACAAACACATTGCTTCTTATTGATCTTTTCATTGGACTCAGTTTAGCTTTTAAGGATCAATGTTTTACTTCAGTTTTTCAAACAGAAAACACTTAAATGTTTTTAGTTTAAAGAGGCCTTGATACATGGCTATAAAATATATTCCCAGCATTTCTAGTTTGTTATTAACTAGATTTTATTATTGGATTACACACACACGCACACACACACACACACACACACACACTGTGTGACCCTGTGAAGATGGTCCAAGTTTTTGTTGAGGCTATAAAAACATGTCTGTGATAGAAAAAATAAAAAATAAAGTAATAGAAACTAGGGTCCAGACCTCTGATAGTAGATATCGGATTTTTACGATTCATTATATTTTATCACTTAATAACTTTACTACCATTTACTGGATTAGGTGTAAGGTGTTTTGTATGCCAAGGCCCAATGCTTTAACTTACTATGTTATCGAAAGGGAAACATGATTTGTGTTTTTGGCCCCATGATCCAGATCACCAGATCAGCTCCAAAATTGAATGGGGTTTACTTTGTTTCACCCTTCCACTAATTTCATTATAACTGGGACACTTTTTTCCCATAATTCAGCAGGCAAAGAGACAAACAAGAAACAAAAACAAACTGAAAACAGAATCTCCTTAGCGGAGGATTAAATGAGGGCCGAAAAAATAATTTAGCCTTCAAGCATTTAGTATGCGCTTAAGTTCCCTTTATCTCTTCCTTTTTTTCTGACAAACACATTACCACTAGGTAAACACACACACACACACACTGCATACACACACTTACAAACACATCCATTAGAGTACATGTTTGTATGTCTCTTACTGTCTCATGTGGTCACCTATCAACCACATAACAAGCTCTACCTTGGCCACTCATTACCTCTTGACAGCAATAAAGCAAACACACCCAGAGCTACCATGGGCAAAAGGTTAAACCATAAAAATACTCTTCATTTAACAAAGCTCATGAGCGAGGACCAACACCCAGGTGGTAAACGAGGCCAATGCCTAGGACTCACCTGATTGGCTTGGTGTAGCGACTGATGTCACATCTTAGGAGGGCCTGACCAGTTAGTAATAAAACAATACACAGATAAGGGTCATCAACACCTAAAGGGTAGCAGAATACAGGAAACCGGCAGCAGAGACGGAGACACATACACGAAGCAGAGAGCTTGTGAAGGAAGCAAACTGGGACAAATCAGCACTTGTAGGTTCAGTAGCAGGTGCAGTAACGGCAGCCTGAGTAATAACTCACCTGGTGGACAGAAGGGGCGACAAAGAGGAGCGAATTAGAAGGCTTTCAGACATTTGCTGGAAGATAAAAGCAGGAAAGAAAGCAACAAAAAACAGTGAAAAGGACAAAGTTCTATAAAAGGAACTGAGAGGACACATTAAAAAAACTTTTGATCCAAGGAGTGGACTTCTATTGGGTGCACAATGCCGGCTCTTGGACTTGAAGTGACTGGTATCTGCCTGGCAGTGCTCGGCTGGGTGCTGAGTATTATCAGCTGCGCCCTGCCGATGTGGAGGGTTTCCGCCTTCATTGGTGCCAGTATTGTCACAGCTCAGAAGTACTGGGAGGGCCTGTGGATGAGCTGTGTGTTCCAGAGCACAGGCCAGATGCAATGTAAAGTCTACGACTCCATGCTGGCTTTACCTCAAGACCTGCAGGTAGCCAGGGCGCTCACTGTGGTCTCTGTCATTGTGGGGTTGGTGGCTCTCCTCATTTCTATGATGAGTGCAAAGTGCACCAACTGCATTGAGGATGAGGCAACTAAAGCCAGAGTGATAGCCATTTCAGGTGGGGCATTCATCCTGGCAGCTCTGGCCGAGCTGGTGCCTGTTTCCTGGTCGGCAAACACCATCGTAGTTGAGTTTTACAGCCCATTCATCAATGAGGGTCAGAAGATGGAGATCGGAGCGGCGCTGTATATTGGCTGGGCAGCCGCGGCCATGTTGCTCATTGGGGGGTCCATTCTCTGCTGCAGTTGCCCTCCAAAGGAAGAGAAACAACTGAGATACAACGCTTACCCCCAGAGTCATCCGGCTTACTCGGCTGCACCGAGGTCAATCGCTCATAGTGGCTACACCAGGAGAGACTATGTGTGAGAGAAGAGCACAGGGATCAGGAAGAATACCATCACTTTCTTCAAGTGTAACCTGCTAAATATAACATCTTCTTCAAAAGTGTACAAGATATATAGCAAAAAAATAATCACACTGGTTTACTTGATCCAACTGCTCATTATAATATGGTAAAGGAGCCAAACCAGATGTTTGAGGGTTTCTGAATATGTAAGACCATAAATATGTATAAATATGAAGTTTTCTGATACTTAGAAAAATAGATTTGAAGGATCCATTCAGATGTTTAATGATCCTGTTTACAATTACCATCGGTCTAAAAAAAGTGAGGGATAAGATAAAATGAAGGAAAATATGAGCAAATATGACAGCAAAAAGCTCAAAAATAGGGTCTATGTGGTTGGTTCAGCAATGAGACTTTATCCCATGTATATTTATATTTTTGTGTTTATTCCATTTATATTTTTAATGTTCCACATTGTGCTGATGAGTATTAAAATATACGGTATCATACTGAAAATGATTGTAACAAAATAGGCTGCAATGTTGCAAATACTTTGTACTAAGAATTCAATGGCTTTTGTTCTCTAAAGGAATAATATTTTTCTTGCTTCGATAACAAAACACGGATGCAGGTTGAGTCACAGATGTAAAACAGTGTACAGTTGAGCAAATTGCGGCTCACTTTGGGCTCCAAAGGTCAACATGGCAGAGTGGACTGTAAAATGAATGAGGGAAGTACACACAGTTTATAGAGGGTGGTACGTGAGTGATTTTAGCTGTTTCATCTGTATTACATGTCACTGTGGCTGAATTTCGACATTTTCTTCAAGATGTTTTTATATAACGTGTCTTTTGTTGTGCTGAATGTGTGTGCTGATTTATGAGCAAGTAATTGAAGTTAAATGTCTGAGGTGGAACTTATAAATGGAGATGTGTTAAATCTACTAAAATGATTGAAATAGCTTGTAATAAATAAGATAAATGAATAAAAAATGTTATTGTGAAACATTACTTTGGCTTTATTTATTCTGGTTTACATTATACTGATAAATGGCATTAATGTTTTTAAATATTTCCTGAGAGAATGGAGTCAAAAATTAGTGAGGAAAAAGGTTTTTTGACAGCTTGAAAAAATATGTTTAAGTTTGTTTTAAAGAGTTACTGACATCTTCAACACATACATCAGAGTTGCATGTGACAGATAATTTTCTTTTACAAATTTGATGAGAGAGAAAGTCTCTCTTGTTTTTGTCTGACTGAAGGTCTCAACCACAGATACCAACTTTTTCCTGTTTTGAATAGTCAAAACAGCAGTTGTGGTCAGGCAGGACAGCCTCCAAAATCTACAACGTTACACTTGACCTGTTTCTGCCTGCCTGAACAACTTTAAACAAAACTCTTTCAACATTCGAGAGATGAATCTTCATTAGGTTTTTAAAGTCCCGTGTAAACACAAGAGACCATAATAGCAAAATCAGTGGCAAAGAAAGTATTTTAATGTAAGGAAAAATAGTAATACTATAGTCTAGAAATACTGTTGCAAGTTAATGTCCCGCATTAATAATTTACCCAAACAAAATACAAGTGACAGTTAAGTTCATGGCCTCAGGTAGGAGGAGTCAGTTTTAATAAACCGGGCAGATCTAGTCCACCACTACATTTACACACTCAGTATGATGTTCCTTGAGCATACAGATCCCTTTTTTATACAAGTCAACGTCTTGGACCTCCACACAGTGGTTTACAGGGATGATGATGTCGTCATCACTGTCAAAATGGCGACCACTTCATCTTGGTGAAGAGGCGGCAGCCTGAAGGTGCCACATCAGGTGAAGAGAGCAGCTGTTTTTTAAGCCACCACATTGAGGCTGATGTCCTTTTTACCTGGAACAGAAATACCACAAAGGTTGTCAAATGCAAACTCAGTACATAAACATGAAAATTGAACTGTGTAAACATGCTGAAGAACTTTATAACTCTTCTCCCTGTAGCTACTCTAGCTGTAACTTCACTCCCTGTCAAAAGTGAAAGTAAATACTTTTTGTACTTTTTATTTACATCAAAATACACTTAAAGTGGCAAAAGTAAGAGTACTCATGACCCATGTTTGCCTATGTGGGAATAATGTTTATTATACTTTTAGTTAAATTAAATACTTAGTATCCTAGCTAGAAAAAGTAAAACTAATTCTAACTAATTTATTGATTGTTGTTGGATTGTGAAATTATCCCTTAGTGATTTTTAAGTTTTTTACTTATTTTAGCCCAATGATAAATTTATTCAATCATTCATCAATTTCTTAATTTATCATATCTTTTTTGTGTTATTAATGTGAGTCTGTAAAGGAATTAAATTACTAAGTAAATATGGATTAAAGCATGATTTCCTTAGTATAGTGCAATAAAGTAGGGGAAAACAGAAATATTTAAGTACCTTATATTACAGCACAGTACTTGAGTAAATGCAAATAACTACTTTTTCACCACTAGAAACACTATTATTTAAACCCAAGTGACAAAAACAGTCCAACCTCTGTTAACTTGTTTTGGTAACACAAACAGCTGGTCCATACAGGTGTGATAGTTACAGGTCATGAATGTTGTCATGGTGATGCATCAACTGATGTTGTTACATAAACACAAAAAGAAAGAAGGAGATGCTTGCCATGACACCACAAACAGATCCTCCCTGTTGTTCAGCCCTCAGGTTTGTTTACGTGTGTTGCTGTTTTAACTTTCATCAGGGCTCCACACAGTCATGCTGTGAAGAAATTTCTAACGTCATTTTTTGTGAAACGTTTATGTGTGTTTAACAAAAATGTTGGATTAGATTGTCATTCATACCTATAGGTGATTAGCTTCACGACCCCTTGACCTTCACAGCCAACATGTGAGATCCCGTGGATTCGGGTTTGGATGTAAGTTTAAAAAATCTCCCAAGAAAAAAAAAGTTGCCCTGTTGTTAAGTCTCCTTGATAGTAATTTAAAAAATAAGTTGAGGGAAATAAGGTGTATTTTGTAGTAATTTCAAGACAGTTAAAAAGATTATTTAATTAGGCAGTACTCAATAGGAAAATGGACAGGTAATATTAAAAAAATTAAAGAAATTAGATTAATTACTTTAGATTAAGATTTTTTTCCTGGAAATACATATTTTTTCATGCAGTCATTACAAAATTTTAAAGATTTTTCCAGGAAATTTTGCTTCTAATATTTCAAATAATTATGCACCTGTCATATAAAGCATTACTATTACCATTGCCTATTTAGAGAAATAGAATAAATTACAAAATGTCTGTCTTTTCTCATTTCTTGTTCTGTTTTTTAATTATTTTAGAAATATTTTTCAGACTGTAATTTTTTTGTGTGTGTGGATATGTTTTTAACAAAGCCTTGCAACGGATGAAATAATACTGTGAGTGATAGTAATTTACTTCTCCATGTCTATTAATCCTCTCTAATGCAGTTTACTCCATCACATAGTGGCTCTTGGAGTTGTTTGGTCAGAGTAAAGAATTCAGTCGATACTGAGAAGATCTCGCTGTCTGTGTGCTCAAGGTGTCCGAGAGTCGGCCTGTCATTTTTTCTCTCTGCTCATATTTACTCTTGGTGCAGTTATTCCGGTTTCCATCCAAGCTCTGGGATTGTTTTCCCTTACATTGAATCCTGACTGTTTCAGGAAGCAGGAAGTAACAAAAGCCCAATATTATCAGAGGGATGGTCTACCTAGCATGCGTGTGTGTGTGTGTGTGCTTATTAAGTAGCCAGAGGCAGAGAAGCTGCTTCTCTTACTCTCCACCTCTGCTTGTGTGTAATTCAGCATTTATATTTCAGGAAATAGACACTCCTTTTGTGACTCACTTGTCATTCTCCTTCACCAATAAGATCAGTGATTATCTGGTCAAACTTCATTTATGACCTTGTTTACTCTACTTTATGCAGCACTTTGGATTTACTCACTGTAGTCCCACATCAGGTAGAGAGTGATTCCTTTCAGAAAACACATGATGTGTTTTTTTTAAGTGCTGTCTTTTCTTGGTAGTCAAGAGGCAGCCATGTTACCAATGACCAGCCCCAATCAACCACACACACTCACACACGCACACACACAAACAAACACCCTCCCTCCATCACATCCCTTCTCACCCGCCCTGCCTCCAGCTCCCCTCCTCCATTGTATGTGTGCTGTTGGTTTTCTTTTGTCTCTGTTTTATTAATGTGTGTGTGTGTGTGTGTGTGTGTGAAGACAGCCTCCTGCTGACATCATCACCAGAGGACACCTCCTTACTCTCCTGAGGTATAAAGGATCGCTTGTTTCCACGGCAGCATCTCATAGCTACATCACACCCTCCTACAGGTGCTCACACTTTTCAGAGGACACCTGAGCAAAGAAGGGGGAGGCTCTTTTCTGCGATCTAAAGAGTTTAATTTGTTGGACTCACCTTTTTAAGTTTTTTTTCTGTCAGTACACAAAGAACCAGCATGTCGATGGGCATGGAGATTGTGGGCATCGCCCTCGGAGTCATTGGATTTATCATTGCAATCGTGACATGTGCCCTGCCAATGTGGAAGGTGTCAGCCTTCGTTGGAGCCAACATCATCACCGCTCAGACCATCTGGGAGGGTCTGTGGATGAACTGCGTCACCCAAAGCACGGGCCAGATGCAGTGCAAGGTGTACGATTCCTTGCTGGCTTTGCCTCAAGAGCTGCAGGCCTCCAGAGCGATGATGATCATCTCCATCATACTCGGGGTGCTGGGGGTCATGATCTCCATTGTAGGCGCCAAGTGCACCAACTGCATCGAAGACGAGGCCTCCAAGGCCAAAGTGATGATCATTGCTGGAATCTTCTTTTTGCTCGCAGGCCTTTTGGCCCTCATCCCTGTCTCCTGGACCGCCAGTGTTATCATCCGGGATTTTTACAACCCCCTCTTGACCACCGCGCAGAGGAGGGAGCTGGGGGCATCACTGTACATCGGCTGGGCAGCGGCTGCCTTGCTCCTGATTGGTGGAGCCATGCTGTGCAGCAGCTGCCCGCCGAAAGAGAAGAAGTACAAGCCACCCAGAATGGCCTACTCTGCCCCGCGCAGCGCCAGTGCAGGGGGAGGGTACGACAGGAAAGACTATGTTTAATTAGATCATGTTTGGGTTGGATGAAATGAAAATGTGTGTTGCACATGAGTGTCTTTGTGTGTCTTTGTTGTTTTTTGCCGTCTGAAACCACAGGGTGAAGCCCACCAAAAGACTCCGAGATGAAGATAAGTGTACAAATATTTATCTTTCTGCCTTGCTTTGCCTAAAATGCCAACAATTTAAATGCTTTAGCTATGCTTTTACTAAGCAGGTTGTCCTGTTGAAGCTCTGATGTTCTGTATATGAACAGCATTTTTTCCTGTAAAACATTAGGTTTTTCGATATATTATATGAGTAAATGTATACAAAGACTTCTGTGTCATTGTGTAAATTTGGAAACACCTGCTTTTTGTGTGTGTTTGTGTGTGTTTGTGTGTGTGTGTAGCTCTCTGTCATTAGCTGTTGGCTGGCTGGTATCAAGTTTCACTGAGACTTTAAGTTAAAATGCTGTGAGTCATTTCATTGACAATGACAAGGAAGAAGCCAGCTCTCGTTTTACATGCATTTGCTTTTGTGATTGTTCATTGTGTGTATATGTGTGTGTGTGTGTGTGTGTGTGTGTGTGTGTGTTTTGCATGTAATATTTGCTTAGGTGAGTTTCAGCTGAGACTGAAACCAAAGCAGGATCCATGATGTTGCCTCAGGTAACAACTTTATCTGTGTCCTCACAGTTTCGCTGTTTGAGGACATAGGAGAGACTGTTTCAATCAGCCCACAAAGTCTGACTTTTTTGTGTTCATATGTGTGAATTTTGTTCTTATATTTCGGTAATAAATGTTTTTTGTTATGTATTTAAAACTGCATATTCCACTGTCTGTGTTTCAAATAGAATTGTATAGTGTCTAAATTTCAAACAGTTTTCTATCTTTTTTATCAGAGGCAATAATTTTTCCTCTAAGAAAGCATCAAAAGACCTCTGTAGTGTGTGTGAGGGTGTGTGACATCCTGAGGAAACATGTCCACAACTGTTGTAGGATGTTTGTTTCCAGAACAGCAGGATGTATTTTGTGTGTACAAATGAAACATTTTATTGATTCATCTCCATTTCTCTTTTTTTAAATAGGATTTTTTTTTTAGAACACAAATAGTTTCTTTAGTGTCGTTCAAAGAGCTGATTTGTAAAATAAAATGTTTTAAATAATGTTTTAGTGCTTGAATTGCTAATATGTTGAAGACTTATAAATAATAAAAGTCGAATGTTGAATGGTGTGGCATTTTTCTTCTTCAGAGCATTAAATAAAACAGAAGGGACATCACAAAGCAGGTACTACTCAAAAAAGTGAGCTTTAGTTCAATTCAGTTGTTTAAAAAGCTGAAAGTCTGGTTGGGCTCTGGGAGTTAGGTTTCTTTGTTTGTTCAGCCGTGAAACACGACCATCAGTTGAGCCACAGCTAAGTAACACTCAGGTGTGGCAGGTAAAAATAGATTTATTAGGCTGCTACATACCTGTTAAAGGAGATAGAGCCCTCCTGTTAGCTTCAGTATGGAGAGCAGCGATATCAAATGAAGTCACTCCAGTGGCATTTCAAGAGGAAGTTAAACAAAAGTCTTACTTGAGTATTTTTATTAAATTATTTTAAAATTGTATGATTAAAAAAAAACCCTGAATAAAAGATTTCCTTTTGTTCAGTTATGCAACAATCAGTCCAGCCAAAAACCTTGTCTGTATTAGATTATAAAGGATTAGGAAACTAATATGTAAGCTCCACCATTCAAAAGATTTAATTAAACAGGTGCTGTTTGACATCATCAACAGGTGACATTTTTATGACATCAGGAGTTTGTTGATTCTGTCAGACAGTTAAAAGAGACTCATAAAGAAGCTGACACTTTAAACCTGGCATGTGCTCTGCAGTAAAGACACTCACTGCTTGACGAGACCTCATAGATTATCCTGAAAGATTTCAGACCAAAAATAGAAACAAACAGCAAGATCTTAGCTGATGTTTAAAGTTTATATTCTCACTGATTTTCTATTGTCAACTAAGCCCTAATATCTAGATTGGTGAATAAAAACTGTTTGATTTAATTATTGTTGGTTTGGTTTAGTTGTTTTAATATTTAGGTTTCTTTGTTTTGATGTTCATCTTGGTGTTTATGAACAAAGGTCATTTGAGTATCATGTACAAACAAAGGCTGAATGCAGGAAACTCAGGTTTACCACCTGGTCAACGGAGGCCAAATCCGTCTCCATTATTATGCCTCTAATGCTTCTCTTTAAAAGTTCACAAGAACTTGAAACAGAGACTTTGCTTTCTGTAGTTTTTTTAATTAAAGAATAAAGTTGTTTCTGAGGACCTGCACACAAATTACACACAAAACACCTGCACATGCAAACACCAATACTCATTTACACTGAATCATGCATGGTAGCATATTTTACACCTCATGCACACAAATGCGTATATCTAAACTGGTGTATATATTCAAATACGTCAGTTGACTGCCACAACAGAAATTGATAGTTAACAGTAAATAAGTAATATTTGTCATTGCTCTAAATTAGGGCTGTTGAATTTAACGCGTTAATAACGCGTTAACTCAAACTCCTTTTAACAGCAATAATCTTTTTAACACGCGATTAACGCACACACGGTCTGTGCCTTGCCAGCTCCCGTAGTTTCAGGAAGTGGCGCTAAAATAACATTGCAAA
>JAPZDV010000006.1:14075175-14094120 GCA_029814665.1 Acanthurus lineatus
TTTGTTTTCTTGAGATAAAATATTTCGTTATCTCGAGAAAATGAACTTTGTTTTCTCGTGATAACGAGATTTCTTCTCGTGAACTACAGCAGATTTACAGAAGAAGAAGAAGAAGTGGCCGGCGGATGATGTGACCGCAGGTGCCGCACGGTACCAAAAAGCACTGGAGCGACAGCATAATACTGTAGTTATGATTATGAATGAATTTGGGGTGATGTGTTCCTGTAAGAATCATCTTACCTTGCCGACAACAGAAACTATAAAATCACTCATGTTTTGTCTACTGTCTTGCCAATGTAATAAATAAACGGTGAAATAATGTATGTTAATGTATGTTCTGACTTTCTGTTGCCACAGTTACCAACTAGCGTTTGAGCCAGTGCAATAATTTTGAACAATCAGGCTATTTTACCAGAACTTTTTTATAGGTGTCCAACACTTTTTAATGGACACTCTGCAGCCAATAAAAATTGAGTATTCACTCAGACCATGGTAAAAGTAGTTTTAACCAGTGGCAGTTTTAGGCACAGGTGAAGCATCACGAATCAGTGAAAGTGGGGATGTAGAGGCAGTTTGCGGAGATGTGGAGCTCCCGAGAGAGAGAGAGTGCTGCTGGAGGTCTGCCTGGGACGGGCAGTCAGTAAAACGCTTATTGGATATCAAACATCCGGCTAACTTTTCCGCCTCGGACGGCTGTGGCTGCCCGCTTCACCTGTGCCTATTAAATAGTCCACTCAGCCATTTCTTGTGAAAAACGTACAATTTTAAGCGTAAAAAACAACATTAACGTATTAATAGTTGATTAAATATTAATTTCTTTCGTAAGTGACCATGGTATAAATGGGATAATGCCCTTCAAAGTGTCTATCAGAAATGAATGGACTTCGCGGAAGCAACACGCCACCATGTCGTCCATTCATTTCTGATGATGGACACCTCGTCGGGCACTATCCCTTACGTGACATCACGAATCAGTGAGAGTGGGGGTGTAGAGGCAGTTTGCGGAGATGAGGAGCTCCCGTCTGAGGGGAGAGAGAGAGAGCTATCCACCATCCATTCCATGCACAGTTTTGTGTAATTTCCACCGCTTTCGCGTTTTGAGGGTGGACCGACAGCCCTGCACAACATAGCCACATAGTTTGTCTGCACACACTGCTGCAACCAACCCACAGTTTCGCAGGGAAACGCGGAGCCGTTGACATAATGAAAGATTAATTTTCAAATGACAGAATAGGTTATGTTGATTAACAGCATACCGTCTAGCTAGCTAGTAGCTAATTTAGGAGAGCGCTTCTTGTATTGCTATGGTGACGAGGGCGCTCCTCTTCCTGCGGGACTTCTTCTTCTGTATATCCGCTGGAGATCACGAGAAAATATCTCGTTATTACGAGAAAACAAAGTACGTTTTCTCGAGATAATGAGATAATATCTCAAGAAAACAAAGTTCGTTTTCTCGAGATAACGAGATAATAACTCGTTATCTCAAGAAAATGGCTTGTAAAAAAAAAATTAAACCATGTCCGCTTAGGGCTTCCGTAGAAATGGATACAGAAAAGGGACTTTTAAACAGAAAGTTTAGCTTTAAAGTTTTGCCCGATGGTTCTCTGGACTAAACAAAAGTAATTTGTATTTATTGTAAATGTAAAAGGGCAGGGTAA
Source organism: Acanthurus lineatus (assembly GCA_029814665.1). Classification (NCBI taxonomy): domain Eukaryota; kingdom Metazoa; phylum Chordata; class Actinopteri; order Acanthuriformes; family Acanthuridae; genus Acanthurus; species Acanthurus lineatus. The sequence continues at coordinate 14,076,834 of JAPZDV010000006.1, forward strand.
AAAATTTGCAATTAATTTGCGATCTAATTGGGAGATAACTCAGGACACTAATGCGATTAATCGCGATCAAAAATTTTAATCGACTTACAGCCCTACTCCAAATACATTATTGTATTGAGTCACATTGTTTTTGTCAGTTCAGTCTAGTGAGTCTGATAAGATTTTTATCTCTATTCCATACACTGACTTTGTGTTCTGTCCAGAGTTCTTTTAAACTATATTTAAAATGTGACACATGCGCTGTGATCTTTACCAGCATTTGACCAATTTGACACACTGTACCACTACTGTATCTAAAAAACTGATTGAACTCTAAGTTTGTCCAGTTAGATGGGTTTTGACAGTAATGGATGAGGATATTGAACAAAAGTCAATGCTGTCAAAATGATGGAAATTAAAAGAACAAGAAGTGATGGCAGTAGCATGCTAAATGCTAATGTGCCAGTTTAATGTTAATGTGACATAATGTTTTGCATGACAGGTTTAAATTAATGAATTAATATGTAAATATAGTGAATAATCAATATCCAGAATCAACAAATCATGTTATTTTGTCTTTTGGATCTGGTGCAACATGTAGAAAACACATGACAATCATACTGATCAATACTATCTTTGTTGATGCAAAGCCAGTAAAATGTCAGAGAGGCACATGAAGGTTTTGAATCATTGAGTCACAACATTTTTAGTCTTATCTGTAGAAAAATAGAACCAAAGGTGCTTTATCAGCCTCGGACCGCCCCTGCTACACTCACTGCTGAACACATTTCTATCATCAAGATTCACCAATCAGCCCCCTCACATGCACACGCACATGCATACATATCCACACAAGCACACACACTCACATTGCTGAACCCCTGAATCGAGGTGGGTAAGGGAGTGGAATCTGACCAATTTAGTAAAACCACCACTAAGTCACTGACTGTGCGAAAAGCTGTCACACAAATGCAGTTACAGAGAAGGCAAATATATGGCTCTGATATGTAGTTGAGAAGAGTACAAGTTTGCAAAAAACTGTATTCTAGATAAGTACAAGTAACTCAAGATTATGCTTCAGTTCTTGAGTAAGTTTTATAAGTTACATACCACCACTGTCTTTCACTGAAGATTCTCTTGGATGTAAATGTTTTTTTATCATCAACATGAAGCTTGTGATGTCGAGATGCTGGTGTCAGATCGTCAGAATCACAAAGAAAGATCTTTTTCTGGATTCATTCTTGTACATTGATGCAAAACTTTGGGAGTAGTGCATATTAGAGAATTCCCCTATTTAATAAAATTATCAGTGATCAATAAAAAACAGTCATTAGTTGAAGCCTTCAGAGTACAAAAGACTTCATTAATACTGAACGGACACATCACATTGTCTGTTTGTCTTGTGCATTCTTGTTAACAAGTCTTGCTCCACAGCACAACTAGTGGTCATAAACTGCACAGAGCACCTTTAATGTTCTGTAACAGGCGTTCATAAAATAAGATAGAAAGAAGACCTTAAACAAGGAATAAATAATTTTTAACATTGCATCAGAGTATCTCAGTCTCAAGTAATTTGGTGCGCAGCTGACGATCATTAATATGAAGCAAGCAAAGTGGCACTAAATGTTCGTGATAAGGCAAAATAATAAAAGTTCACAACGGTGACAAGGCAGTACAGAGGATAAAGGACACTGTTCTCCTGGACTCAACAAATGTCATCGATGGCACATTTGAATGTCAACTTGTCTTTCATGCAAGAACACGTGAAGTTGACAGGTAGCAGATGTTTTACAAACAAGATGATGTTCGAACAGCAAAGTCCAACAGATACCTGACAGAGACACTAGGAAGCATCAGCTCAGGTTATCACTGATTTTTTAACCTTATTGACTAATGGGCTGTAAAGTTGTGTAAAGCAGATATACTATCTGTTGCTAACACCTTTAGTAGGTGTGTATTGATAAATATGTTGCTTTTTAGACACATTGTATCTCTATTTTGTATACAAATTTTTTTAAATAAAGTTTTGTCCTATCCTGTGTTTTAACATGAGGATGGAGTTCACTCTGGTAGTTTAGAACCATATGGGCTCACACAGTGATCTCTCAGAGTCAAAACTTCAGTAATTCAATGAAAAACTTCCACCTAAAAGGTACTCAGTAAATGTCAGATGCATCCCAGCACCAGAGCCAAAAACATTAGCATGACCTGCACTTCTACAAATAATAAAATGCAAACTAAAAAGGCCATCTAGTGATGTCTGCTATGCCCTGTGCAGTATTCCCCTGTGGTTGTTTTGTTAGACCAGTACTATGATCCTAAATGTTGACAAAATTGAATGTAACATACTAACAGTAGGAAGTTATTTTTGTAAGGATTTGATTTGTTGACTGACTTCTGACACTGTTTTGCCTTTAAAAACAACATTCCTGTCTCCTCTCGGAGTATCCTGATAATTCTGCAGCTCTTATCAGGAGCTCTGTGCTGAGTTTTATGACTTAATGAGACACCAAACCACGTAAATCTGTAAATACAGATAATTTGGAGTTGTTGTGAAAGACTAAAATAGCGACTAATTGGACAAAAATATTTTGGCATCACCGATGATGTCGCAAGTTAGATAAACAATATAAAGACAGATTCGTTTTAATAACTGGAAACAAACCCTGTCTGAGAAAGAGCTTTCCAGGAAAGTGCCTGACTTTTCTTAATTATATGGATTTCAAGATATTCATCAGTATTTATAAATGTGATATTAAAAAATTAAACATCGATATCCTGTTGATATATACATCATAATATTGTTTAAAAGTTACCATACCTCCCAAATCCCTTCCGTTTTTCAATGTTCTCAGTTTATCACAGTAGTTGACACAGTAGTAGTACATCTTAACGCTGGTTGCAATATGCTCACCATGAAACAGCAAAATATAAAATTAGTATAATGCCAAAAAATATTCTATAGGCCTAGATATGGCCATATAATGTTATCTTTTTTACTTGCCATGATAATCATGTGGCAATATTTGGCATCCTGACGGCTCAACTTTAATAATTGCATGAACTATCTAAAGAAAAATGCAGAGAAAGGACAGCAAAAAGGCACAATATGCAAAGAAAAAGTTTGCAATTTGTTGAATCTTAAGGCCAAACAATGGGAGTGACATTATATGTGAAGACCATATTAGCAATAATGTGGGCATGTACATCATAAAATACAGAGGAGTCTGGCTTTTACTACAGATAGCTCAACATTTCAACTAATAAATATTTATTAGGGCCCTTTGAAACCCAATGAAAATTTATAAGGTGGTCAAATGTTTTTTAATGTGAAACTGTGACGGTGAAAGCAAAAAAGTCAATGAAGCGGAAATTAAGTTCTCTTGTGTTGTGGGTTAGCAGATATCAGATTCATGTGACTGATACAATGACAGTAAGTTTGCATCAATTTTAAGAGACGGTTCTGGGTTTTCTGTGGCAACATCCTTAAAGTAAATGCTCATATTGATGTTTATTTATTAAGTTAACCTCTTCTGTCCTCACAACCTATGTTGTTCACACACAGGTCGTTGCACATGACCAGCGGACTTTATACATCACAAGGTGTCAGACAACAAGTTAGAGAATAACAGATCTGGCATGCTCATATCCATGTGACAGCCAGTGATGGGAGAAGTACTCAGAATTTAACTAGTTTACTGAAATTAAAGTAGCATACCACAGAACAGCAATTTTCTGTTAAAGTAGAAGTCTTGCGCTTAAAATTTTACTTCTATAAAAGTAAATAAAAGTATTAGCATCCAATTTTACTAAAAGTACCAAAAGTGAAAGAACTCATCCTGCGCAGTGGCCCATTTTGTATAACTGGACCACAGTCAGTGATTTAATGATATATGTAACTATATACTGCTGGTCAGCTTGTTAATTCCCATCAATCAATTAATTGTTGAATGATGATATATTGGAACATTTATCTCTAAAAAGTTGGTAATTTAAACCCAAAATGTGCACATATATAACACAAATATTCGTTTTCCAGTAGGTGTTGTAATGTGGCATTTTATATATGTAGGTATACTAGCCTTAGCACATTTTTTATGTTGTAGATATTTAGTTAAGATGCAATTTGTTTTTTAATCCATTTTTAATGAACTTTTTTAACATGTAGCCTGAGACACAGATGAAAGCAACTCTGGTTCATCTTATTTACAGTTCTTTTTGTCTAGGGAATCACGGAACAATTAAAGTTTTCTTTTGACATCTCTATTCAAAATAGGCAGACTAACATGGAAAAAAGGAAAAACAGGGAAGTTAAAAAAATAGACTTTTTTGTTTGGTAATGAGGCACAGTAAAAAACTTTAATTTATGTAATGAGATGTTGCATCATTCCACGTTTCTCTTAAAGTTAGAAAGACTTGGCAAAGACATTACTGACTAGTATGTTATTTTTGTGTGCAGGTGCAAGCACTGTTTTATTATTTCTATTTACTTTAAAATGGTTGGAAAGCTTAAATAACTTATTCTAAGGTTAGTAGAAATAAAGGCAGCATTTCAAATTGAAGAATATTGTTGAAAAGGTCAATTAGTCTCTGAAACAATGTACTTGAAATATTTAATACTTATTTTAAGGAAAACTGGAGTTTAGATACTTTGTTCATCAGACTAAAACATGCAGACTCATTCAACATTTCCTTTTATTCTCTTAGTCGGTTGCACTGTGTCCTCCCCCGGGCCTCTGTCTCATGCCATCCCTATGGTGACAGCTCTCTGCATGCTTTATCCCAGTGGACACGTCTCCCATAGCAATGAATGTTTGGAGACACAGCAAGGGAGGCCAGGTTCTCTAAGCCCATAGACTGATAGTTTGGTTTTATTTTCCTGTATATGACAGGAGTCGCAAACACAAGGAATGAAATCAACTGACGTTATCCCAAATCAAACCAAAATGATACAGGTGATACAGTAAACAGTTATACCTTAATAAACTCCTGGGATTATTGTGCCTGTAAAATTTAAGTAGGTTCAGATTCAGTACAGTGATATAAAAAATTCATTACATATGAATGTGTTATGAGTGGATGTGTAAAATTTCAGAAGTGATAACTAACAAATAATTCATACATCTGAATCTGCAAGTATAATAATAAGATGACATGAGGTGCAGAATAAGAAACAGGAAATCCATGCTAGTGAAAGTTGTCTGAATTTTACTTGATATTGAACAGCATCTCCACTTGTTAAAGAACACACCACAAGAGTATACCACTATTTGACAAAGCCTGTGATAAAATATAGACATAAAAGTGACACAGAAAATGTAGCAGTAGAGGAGAGACATGGTGTTGAGGTAACAGTACAACCTGGTGTTGAGGCATTAACCTAACAAAACAATTCTTAGATTCAATTTGGCTTCCACAAGTGTCCCTACAAGACAACAACTGACCTAATTATTCATATAATCTGCTCTCACTCAATAGCTCTATGCAGTAACGTACGACATCCTTTTTGATGGAAAGTGTAGCACACATTTTGAAATTGTAGCACCACCTTGTGGTTAAACTCAGTAACGTGTAGATTTTTACGCACATATGTTTTTTTCCTCTGCTCCCGACAACCAAAGGTGCATGTACTCAAAAAACGAAAAAAGTTTTTCCCACCCGAATCACGCTGAAGTGTGCATTAACGTACAGCACAGAATGATTTCAATGCAAGTAGACACAAGCCTATCATTGTTTTCAGTCATCACCAAGCAAAGAGTCAGGACTGCTTAACTTTAACATTAACACAGATTTTAATAATTTATCTACAAGTAAATATATTTTCCCCTCGATAACAACGGCTCTAACAGACACGTTAATAAGTTAATAATAGTTAATAAAAGTTAATAAGACAAGTTAATATATATGTACCTCGGACCGGAGCCAGTTCTGTAGGGTTATATAAAATATTCATATTTTATCAAACAGAGAAAAATATGCTCTGTTAATTTTTATAGGTTAAAATTGTCCCAAATGAGTGAGACAGCAACGCTCTGCAGAGAGTAGTTAGTTTTACTGTGCCTGAAAGACTAAACTCTGGAAACGAAACACCCATGACTCTTGTGCGTATCAACCTACGTCATGACGCACCATCAGCTGTTGACAGGTTCCCTTCAATCTCGACCTCCGGGCGGTGTGCGTGCACAACTCAAAGACTCTCTGCCGTTGCTGTAGCCGTTTTTAAACGCACATGCTGTTTTTTTGACCGCCCGGTAACGGAGCATATGCTGCCATGAGTGCTTTGTATCGCCTGATCCAGAGAGGTCTGCTTAGCGGACGGCCGTCGTGTCGTTTATTCCCAGGACAGCAGGATGTGTGCGGGGTGGCTCCCATGGTCCGGACAGCCTGCTCATCCAGGTATATCGGCTAGCTCCCCGGCTAACTGTTGCCCTCTGTCACCATCAGCGTTGCTTTTTTGTGGTACTAATAGGTGGATATGACAACCCCATCACTTCTCTTTCAAGGCAGTCAGTTTCCCAGCCGTTGGAATAAGTCCCCGTGTCTCAGCATCTTTATTAACCGTTAACTTTACATAGTTTGATTAAATGACATTCAGGGGTCTAGTTAGCAAGACGGTTAACGTGCAGTAGAGCTATCATCACAGATAAAAAAGATTAGATTTTAGATATGAACTCTATGTCCTCCTTCATGTTATTCTTATTCGGTAATGCATCTGGTTAAAGCTATCAGGGTTGCCGTGCATAATTAATTCAACTATAATATGTTACACAACATGCACGCTGAGTAACATGTATGTTAGCTAAGCATAGCATAAATTGTGCTTGTCTACTGCAACGCTGCTGATATAAATCCTACCTCCGTGAATTTTACGCTGTTATTTTTTTTTTTAACTGGTTTTATGATTATTTGTTTTAACCTATAGTCATACTGCGCATATATTGAGGGGTGTGTTTTAATATTTTGTCGACCCCATTTTTATCGGGGGTAGACCCATTATTAGAGGCATCTCTCAGTATGAGCTAGTATTCATTGCAGGACTGTTGTAGTAGGCTGCATTAGCTAGATGCATCTATTAAGCAGGCAACTGATTGCATATGATATACTGTAAATAACAGGGTTAGGGTTGCACATATTAGCAACCGATTCTGAATTTGTGAAGAGTAACAAAAGAACAAAGGAATATTAGATACATCTGTAGTGCAGTACAACACATGATAAACGATAGAGTTTATTGCTGTAAAGATTAGTTGATTAATCAGTTGATCCACCAAACCTGCATACTATTACACTGGCATCTGCAGTGGTAATGAGCTTAAATATTTACAATTACAGTGAAATGAAAACTCCTTTACAAGTACATGCATGCAAAACAGTGTAAGACAAATGTATTTTCCTGAAAAAAAATCACTTAAACATTAAAAATATTCATAATTATCTGTATTTTTTCCTTAATGTAGTCCAAGCATGTTAAAACAAAAACAGTTTTAGCTGAATTAATACCAAATAGTCGAATAATGCTACTGTTTTTCTAGCAACCTTTATGTCACTGAGCTGAAGTGATTCAGTAAAAATTTTGGTCCCCTGAGAGTTTCATTTGTGTGCTGAGATTTGCTACTTAAATTTATTACTGCATATGTCTCACCACACCGCACCTTACAACGTAACCTGGGAGATTCTAACTGATCAATCACTTTTTGTCCTAGCCCAGTCAACTTGACCTATGATGTCTTCGATGGGAAGGGGGAGAGCACTCCCCTGGTGTTTCTCCATGGCCTTTTTGGCAGCAAATCTAACTTCCACTCAATAGCAAAGTCCTTGGTGCAGCGCACAGGCCGAAAGGTAATGCAGTAGTGAAGACATCACACCTGTCTGTTGTTACACAAAAAACAAGTCATCTTTATGCATCAGAGTTTTTTTCTCAGCAGCCTGACACTAACCCTCATTCAAAAGGGGGCATGGGAACGTACAGTCAGCCAGTGTGCTGCCAGTCATTTGATACAACTCCTCAGCAGTGTGTACTGTTGTAATAAATACTGACAGATAATCTGATGTTTGGCCCGCTTGAAGAAATTCATCACCACATTTGCACAATACTGCCTTTGTACGTGCTGTCACTTGTCTGAGCTGGGGCCAAAAGTTTTTTTGTGTGTCCACTCTGTTGCCTCTTTCCCCCCATTCCAAGTGTCCTAACTGTCCTTTGTCCAGTTAGGTGCTGACTGTAGATGCCCGTAACCATGGCAACAGCCCTCACAGCCCAGTGCTGACCTATGAAGCGATGACGGAGGATTTGAAACACCTCCTCAGTCAGCTTCGCATCGAGAAGTGCGTCCTCATTGGCCACAGCATGGGAGGGAAGACGGCTATGGCAACCGCCCTGACGCAGGTCAGCAACCGAGATCTGCCACTGCGAGTTTGTTGTCATGTTACAGTCCTCACGCTGGAAGTCCCCCGACCTTTCTCACTGTTCACTACTGTCCTCATTGAACCTAATAATCCTCCTCTGGTCTTCATGACTTGCCTTAATGTCCTGTTTTCCTGCCCATTTTGCCCTCAGTGACATCTCTTCTCCTGTCTGTTTACCTCACCCTTCTGTCTCTTTGTGTAGCCTGGTTTAGTAGAGAGGTTGGTGGTGGTGGACATCAGTCCAGCCCAGACGACAACACGCACCAACTTCCGCTATTACATCCAGGCCATGCAGGAGGTGAAGATCTCCAGTGACATCCCACGTTCCACAGCCAGGCGGATGGCCGAGGATCAGCTGCGCAGTTTGGTGAAGGTCAGGACTTCTTTTGGTTTCGCAGTTTGAAAATGTCTGCTGTTTTCAGGCAGTTTAACCTGTAATGTTAGTTGGTCGGGAGGTTATTTGTTCTTGTTGTGTCCTGTATTCAATATTGAAACCAGTGATTACTTATTGTTGAGTCACTGAGGGGCAGAAGAAGAAAATTGTGAATGCAAAATTGGCATTATAGGCATTTTGTTGCCTTAGGGACATTTTTATGGTTCAAAGAGAAGATAACACAGAACCACTGTAGTTTTGAGGGATCTTTATAGCTCTTACTTTAGAAAAATCTCCCAGAAAAACCTTGCGTTGTAACTGTACAGTGATTAGTTCTTACCAAAGGGTAAATTTTTCACGTTAGTCATTTGGTCAAACACATGAGCCAGTGCAGTACCAGAATTGCTATATTGTGTAAAACATTACCTAAAACAAGCCCAAATGTTGGTTAGTTTTTAAATCAGTCTGGTTATGAACTGTCCTTTGCTCCCATAGGAGCGCTCAGTGCGCCAGTTCCTGCTGACTAACCTGGTGGAGCAGAACGGCCACTATGCCTGGAGGGTCAACTTGGAGGCCATCTCCGCGCACCTTGAAAGTATCATGAGCTTCCCCAACTTTGAAAACAGCTATGAGGGACCTACGCTGTTTTTAGGTGGAGCCAGTTCTGCTTATATTAGGTATAAAACACCACAGACACAGACTTTTTATTATTTAAGAGACAGATATATAAACATAGAATACATACTCAAAATGTTACATATTAGAGTGTTTCTAGCTTAAGAGGATTTATATTGCTCATCTAAAGATAATTATGCAAATTAAAATCATCACAGTTTTACCCAACATTCTCTCTCCTCCCTCTCTCTCTGTCTTCACTCCTGATCCAGCTCTGAAGACTACCCAGAAATCCAGAGGCTGTTTCCTTACGCTGACATCCAGTACATCCCAGACGCGAGCCACTGGATCCACGCAGACAAACCCTTAGATTTCATCAGCTCCATCAGCTCCTTCCTTCAGTCCTAGCTGCCTCCTGCTGTTTGTCTCCAGAACTCTTTTTATGCTAAGCGCCTCCGAGCGCCCCCTCTCTGACGATGAAAGTTAGAATTCAGCAGCTTTAGCAAGAGCAAGTGGAGTCATTAATGATGCAAATAGGTGCAAACACTGGACCAAACTCATACATTTTCAGCAGTCAGTTGTTTCCTTAAAACAAGCTTAGTGCTGTGTAGTCCTTGTAGGTGAACTTTTTCCCCCAGACAGGTAGTGCTGCTAGGTTTGCTTGGTTTCTCCATGAGTTTTGGTTGATTTTTTTAGATCATTAGGTAGAAAAAAAGCAACAGAAATAACTCCAGTGTAACATAATGGGGCTGTTTTGGAGGTGATTTACTAACCCAAAGAAACTCTCATTTGCACAATGCTTTCTTTATGATTAAACATTTATGCCAGTTTAACAGCAAAGTGGCTTTAGGCCGAGTACAATCTATAACTGCTTCAGTGGACCAGCAGTAAGATAGTTGGATATGTAAGCTTTGTCAACACTGGAATGAAACAAATTCTGTATGTCTTTGAAGCTCTCTTAGGAGAGGGGTGAAGATTGTGCAAAGCAAAAAACAAAAATTGTTTCCTTGCAAAGGGAGTTTGGTGTCATGTGTAAGCAGGTTAGAGTTCTACAAAGAGGCTGAAATACAGACTTTGTGTACAGATAGTTTGTCGTATGAGCCTATTTTAATGTTAATAGTAGCGATGCATTCAGTGCTTTGATTTAGCAGTTTATTTCTCACGTCCTCTCCCCTGTGACTCTGTAGTATGTTAGAGATGAGGATTTAAAGGTCGGTTACACCGTCACAACTTGAGGTCATTTGGAGCGCTGGTTATATTTTATGCCAACATAATCCTCTGAAAAACCAAGCTGAAACATTCAAATGCAGTATTCACAATCTGTTTCCTGAATATCTCAGGTAACAACTGGATATGCTCGTTATTATACACTTATACTCTCCTCGTGTCTGTCTGGCAATAAGCCGTGGTAATGTTGTCGTGTCTTTGTAGTTGGTCGGTCCAATCAGTGTTTTGATGAAACATGTTTTACCAATTTATTATCTGTATCTCACTTAACTTTACAACTAAGGTGCAAGGCTGTATATGGGTCTCTCACAAATATGTACTGCAGCAATGTATGTTGTTATTTAATCGTATTAGTGGTAATATCATTTCTGTTGATATCATGGGTTTGAACAGTACAGTCCACAGTAGTGAAACTGCCATCTGTATGAATAAGCAGGGTGTTGTAAATTTGTATGTGCCTCTTTTGTCAAGAGCTCCTTTTCCATTTCTGTAAAACTTGATATAAGAAAAACTTTTATTCTATATATTAATAACTAGCAGACTTTGAATTGGCAGCTGGGTTGCCAGTTCTATGTGAATTTTCTTACAAGGAAGCTTAACAAATGAGGGTATAACCCTTCATGGCGCTCAATGTTTACTACAATCAGTGTTTTATGTTTGTTCGATGTGAATACAGACGTCTAAAAGGCTGTAAATTACCAGAGTTACGCTGAGTGAAACTCTCCTCATTTTATTCTTTTTCTAAATTTTCTCTTAATTTATTGGAGAAGCTGCCCCTCATCCTCCGCAACCACCGGGCAAATTTCTCGTGTTGCACAATATGAATGGATTTCTGGGGGGACATTTAAATGCATGCCCTGCTTCAGCTTCTGTAGTGTTGCAGTGGAACAAGAACATGTCAAAGGGGAATTCAGTGTCAACAGTATAGAAAGGTTAATCTATTCAATCATTCTGAAAAAGCCGTTTGAAGACTGTAATCTTCCATTCAGGATTGTATATTGTTTCACTGAAAGCATGCCTTTTCTCTCGTCATCAAATGTAACTTTGCTGTGCTATATACTGCGTCATAGTTTGTTCAACATGTTGCCACAATGGTGGCACTTATCCTAGAGAATGCCATATATAAATTTTAAATGTGTGCAAAATGAATATAGGAGTGGATTATATATATATTATTGAAAATGTACAAACTAATATTATACAATAAAATGGCAAAAATCTGCAACAGAGTTTATTCTTTTTTTTTTCTTTTGGATCTTGAAAATGTCAGAAGCAAAAGTGCAGCTAATGAAAGGTGTAAAGTATCACAGGAAGTAAACTGCAGCCAGCAGAACGTTGTTGTTCTTCTTGCATAAGAGTATCATTTATTTACAACATGAAAACTGTAATAATTACATGGCTCATTCATAATCACAGTTATATTTCATGCACACAGTAAATAAGTCAAAGATCCACAGTATGTTTTCCCAAGAATACAGTAAACATCCCCTCCAGACATGTTTTAATACATAAATAATACTTAGCTTGGAATTATAATAGATGTAAGATTTTTTATTTTAAAAACAGTAAATATTCTGAAGATTCCTCCCTCTGTTAAAAAAAAGTCTATGATCTTTGATTATGTGTGTTATCCATCTCAAAAGTGTAACTGCTGAGTGTCTCCCTTTGTATATGCACCAGTGGAAGTAATATTTAATATGTAAGCTGCACCTTGAACCACGACAGGCTCAAAACTCATCACGATGACACAAAAGATAAACGTGAAAACAGCCCTCTAGTGTTGAACTGTGTACATGCATCATTTTACAAGGAGAAGCTCAAACATTCAAGAGACAAAAAGAAAAATCCAATTTTGACTGGAGGGGACCTCAGAATTGTGCATCTGAATAAAAGTACTTAAAGTGCAAAGTCATCACTGATTCAATCGAGTGATACGACCTGGAAGCCGTCGTCCTTGCCCCACTCTGAATCCTGCCCTGATGCATCCTGGTCTCCATGACGACTAATCTTGCCCCTCCTCAGCTTGTCCCTCCAGCGTTGGGTGCCGGAAGAAGAAGACGTTTTGGGACTCTGAGCAGCAGAAGACCTGGAGATGAAGATTTGGCTGGAGTTGGTCGTTGGAGGGGTCGGTGTAGAAAGGGGGATGCTGGACGGCCGCTGGATGGGTGGTCTGTTGTTTCTCCTGAGGATGCCCAGGCGGGAGGGCTTCTTCTGGGCCTGCTCTGCCTGCTGCTGACTCTGCAGCTGCTGATTCAGGATCAGCTGGACATCCTCCTGAGGAAAGGAAAACAAACAGACCGTCAGAACACAACAAACACTAGCTTTTAAAAAATATTACAACTTAAACAAAGAAATGTGGTTAAAAGTCACTTTTTAAAACCTGACTGTTGTCTCTTTTACATGACTGCTCTCAAAAAAATATATACTGAAAGCCACTAGCAAACAAAGAACTGCACACAAACTGTAATGAAAAGAAGACTATACTAAATGGGAGGGATGGTGATGTATTTCTACTTTTTTGTAAGGAAGGAAGAAAAGGCTGGGTTTTCTGTGAGAGCAAGGGAGCCCTCATTTTGATCTAAAAATACACACCTGTGTATTTCGTGACTGCATCTTGCACAGTTGTGATGCTGTCAGGTTGACAGAATCTCACCACTAAGTACTAAAAAAAACACTTCAGTGGTAGTTCCTGCTACAATGGGTTTCTCCTGTTGCACATTTTGCCATGATGACACACACAAACAGACTCACAAACCAAAATACCTGCCACACCACCAGAAACTAAATCATGCAAACATAAAACTTTTTTATTGTAGTTTGTGTGAAACCAGTTTGGATACTGAGTGTACGGTTGAAGCAGAAACTGCTGCTCTCACCAGAAAACAACACTTGCAAAGTGCAGTGTAGTTTCAGTTAAACGCTGCAGGGGGCCAGGCGCTCACCACATGAAGCACGGGACCGAGGCCAAAACACTGTGGCAGGATATCGTTTGGCAGCACATTCTGCATGTGCTGAATGTTATATGTTTGAATTTTTATTGAGTGTTTTACAGCCAAACACATTCTGTAATCTAAAGGTAACACGTGTAGATAAAACTGATTTTGTGTGTTTATGTCTGTATGTGTATGGGTGGGTGCATATACTCTGTTTCCTATTTCTTTTAGACTTCTTGGGCATTTAAAATGTTTCCACTGGCTCTATTTTGTTAATATTAGCGGTGCATTCAATGACATCATAATTTCATTGAAATATTAGCAATTTATTTGTTCATCAATCAAACCCTTATGTTTTCACTTTATTCACTCATTCATATCAAACTTGTTTCAGGTTTACCTTCCAGGCCTCGAGCTCCAGTGACAGCTCCAGACGTTTCTGTACGGCCTCCAGCAGCTGGTTGTTCAGCAACATCATCTCTGTTTTACTGCGCAGCAGCTCGGCCTCCATCGCCTTCTTTCTACACAGCGGAAACAGAAAGAATGACACATTCCTCAGAATAGATCAACGTCTTTTAGGTTCCCTTTTTTTCCCCTTAAATCTTGATTAATTTGTTATACAGAGAGGAGGTGAGTGTGACTGTGCACGTCATGTGTGTGTGTGTGTGTGTGCTCACTTCTCTATGGCTTCATCTCTGTCACACAGCGCCTGCTGGAGAATAGCGCTGTCCTCTGCCCCTTTTCCAGAGTTGATCTTTTGAATAAATAAGCAGGTGAGGCAGGTTATGTTTTGTCTCTCGTGTGATTATCAGCCTTTAACTTTAACACTGACTTCACTCTTTCATATCAGCCTTTAACTGGATTCTGGTCTAATCCTGCCATCAGTCTCACACCTTGTGAGTTTCCCTGAAACACAGCTAAATACCAGACCAGTGGAAGGCTCAGATCACTGATACTGTCCATCATTAACTTGTAGGACCACATAACAGAGCTTCGTCACCCAATGGTTTGCCAGGAAACCATGACGAAGATGAGTCATTAGCAGGGGAGGGGTGTCTATAACTGTGCAGAGCTCAGTACTTTTTTCAGACTTCTTCTATTTGGTTGCCTTGTTGACAATACAAATTCCTCGCTACTCTGCCAAAAAGATACCGATGAGTCTTTTGTAATTTGCACATTAAAAGATCTTGAAATAAGGTAGATCCTACTACTAGTGTAAAGCAACTAAAGTCATATTTTAAATAGAAACCGAGGTTAAAACTCATAATTTGCGCGTGTTAATTAATTAGCCAACTTAATAAACTATCCACCTTTTCTTTTTCACCACTAATTATTGCAAAGAAAACATGCTTTCAGGTAGCATGCCCACTAAACTAAACTTCAACTGGGATTGCAGGACTGTGATAAGAATAGGTACTTATTTGATCGAGTTTTATTTCCTTTACCTGTTTGGTTTGACTTATGGCCAGATTACGAGCCACATTTTTCAGCTGGGCCAGGGCAACGTCCAGTTGGTTTTCCCCCTGAGAGGATTCAGGCGGGCCGGACTCTGGTTCTGTCAGCGGATGCAGCAGCCGCAGAATGGACAGAACCTCCTCTGTCACCTGGGAGAGAAATGAGCATAAAATAAATGATAATGATGCTGCAGATAGTTGTGCAGGGGCACACTGTGTCCTGGTGCTGTGTGTAACCTTTACCCTCTCTCTGTGCTGGCTCCATCCCAGTCCTTCTCTGCTCTCCTGTAGTTTGTCCACCTGGGCTTTGAGCTTGATGCTTCGTCTCCGAGACAGCTCCACTTCTCTGCGCACTTCTTTGAGCTTAAAGAAAAAAAAAAATTGTATCAGTAACAAACACCTCTTGCTGTGTAGGTACGTGCAGGCCCACACACAGAAAGTACTACCTCATGACATTTTTTACACAAAGTAAACAGAGAGTGCTTATCTGGATTCCTGAGTGAAACTGTAGACAAGAGAGCCAGTCGTACCGGCTGAGATGTTTGGTATTCAGCACTTACTAACACACACTACAAACATGCACACATCATCTGATTCATAGAAACACACTCACCAAACACAGTGATAGCATGAGTAATAAAAGTTATTAATAAAAAGCATTGTGTGCAAACAGTTTCCATCTTTAAACTCATCATGTGATAAAGAGTTCTCTAATAAAATCAAGTTGTTTACCAAGCAAGGAGAGTTTTACTGCTCTCACACTCTTTTTGAACATATTAAAGTTAAGGGACATGATTCTCTGAGCTCTGAAAACAAAGTTCTGTCTTTCATTTTGTTCTTTTTATAAATGTTTGGTCTACTGAACAGTTAGGCCGGTCTCCTCCCTGTATAACAGGTTTTATTGTTCGATGAAGCCTATCTGTGACATAACAGACAAACTCATACACTATAAAAAAGAGTCGTCAGCAATCTCTCTCATTGTAAACACAAGACATATAAACACTTTAATCCTACCGTGTCAGAGACATGTCCCAGTGTTCGACGTCTGCCGAGTGGCCTGCCACTCCTGATCAGGTCTGGTAAAGTCCCATCAACATAGCTCCTCTGGAAAGAGCTCCCACCTTCACCGGCTGCTGATGGTGAGGAATCATCTTTCCCTTTTGAGGTTTGTTCATATTGAGCGTCTTTCTCCTGGTTTGTTGAGGTGTTGCTGTCCTTGTCACTCAGCTCCTCTTCACCAACATCTTTTAAACTTAGCTCAGAAATGAGGCATGAGTTATCAAAGGGTGAAGGATCAGCACATTGTCCTTCCTCTAAATCATCAGAGACCAAATCCTCCTGCTCTGTATCGTCCTCGGGTTCCTCTGCATCTTCAGGTTCTGTTACAGTCACAGAGACTTTTGGTTGTAGTTGTGCTGGCAGAACCGTAGGTCTGTAAGATGAAGAAGAGCTCCTGAGTGATCCCCACTGTCTGTCCTCCAGCCTGTTGAGAGACGAGTAGAGCTGTGGACTGGAGGTGATTCGAGGTCTCAGCTTCTCGTTGAGCACGGAGAAGGACTGAGAGTAGTCCATGGCCAGCTTGTAGAAGTCGCAGGCAGAAGTAGAATTGTTTCAACAGCCTGAAGAGAGCTGACTGTCAACTACAGTATAAAGGTTGAGCAAGAGTAAGATCATAAAGCAAGGAGGAGGGAGGATGACAAACAGAATGTCTCCAAACTGGTTTTTCCTGAACTGTGTGCGTCCCCTGGAGCGGCGTGACATGACATGATGTGATGTCACTGGAGAATATGCCTTCATGTGGTACGTCTGGCTTCTCTTCCTCCTTCTCCTCTGTCGCTACAAAAACACGCGATGTGCAAACATACCACAGCTGCAGGGGAACAAAGGGAGGAGGGCTTTTTCTTCTTTTGGCACAATCAGATTATTGAGGCTTGACGCATGATACCTAATTTAAACTGCTCGGGCAGTCGACGGAGTTGGCTGCCAAGGAAAACAAACATAAATTACTGTCAGTGTCAAAGGAAGTTCAATTTCAAATGATGAGAAAAGTTTTCTTTCCTTTCCTTTCCTTTCCTTTCTCGAAGTGCTACCGGCACAGTGTGAGAATACTCCACTTAAAGTAAAAATCCTACAGTTGAAACTGTACGTAAGTGAAAGTATGTCAATGAAGTAAGTAAAAAATCTAAAGTAAAAGTACTCATTGTGCAGAAAAGATGGCCCCTGTCAGTGTTTTACTGTTACATATTAACACCTACTATAATTACAATAATAATTTAAAAAACTATGAGAAAGGTGATTTTCAC
>JAPZDV010000006.1:14101202-14122198 GCA_029814665.1 Acanthurus lineatus
CCCCCCCCCCCCCCCCCCCCCCCCCCCCCCCCCCCCCCCCCCCCCCCCCCCCCCCCCCCACAATGCAACTTTCCTGCTCAGTGGTGAAGGTATGGTATCTGAAGAGTTTTATCCATCTGCATAGAGTTTTTAAATGAATAAATTAAGATTAAAACATGACATTAGTCAATAGTATCAGTACCACACAAAATCTAAATTTATCTACTAAGAGCACTTTTACCTTAGTTGGAAGAGGGAGGTTGTCATGTGGACACTGCTTTTCCAAAATAGGGTAAAGTCTATTTGGTGAAGGGACTGCAGAGTTCCCAAGGTTATTTTGTTGATAAGGAAGGGTTATGGTGTGTTATCTTCTTATGAAACTGGATGATTGACACATGAAAGTGGGGCATAATTTGGTGGAAAACATGTGTAATAGTTTTGATGTCTTTTAGGAAACTAGTTCTTCATAGTCAGTCTGGCCAAAGCCTGTCATAGCATTGCTGAGGCTAGGCCACTACAAGGTTATATTGAGGTGTGTATTTATTTATTTTGATGATATTTTGTTTTTTATGTGCTGACCGATGATTGCTGTGTCTTCTAATGTGTCACGGGAAAATGAATATAGGCTATATTAGGCTCTATATCACCTGTATTTTTTAGTTTGTATCACATACAGTTGATAGTTGCCTTCACATTGTTGTTTGTTCTTTTCTAAATAAAGGGGAGCATTTGGAGCTGAAAACTCTCATGTACAAAAATAATAAAATCAAAGGGTGTTTCACCTGCAATACTAAAGCCACTCAATATAATGAAGGTTAACCAATGCAAATATATTGGACTGTATGCCAACTGTAAAAATTGCTCCCTAGGTGTAAAGGGAATTGTAGGACAAGAGATGTGAGCAAGACATAAGCAAGACAGCAAGGGCTAACCACAATAAACAAAAAATAAAATATTGTAGTAATATTGTAAAAGTTGACAACTTATTTGTTTCTAGTTACCAACCATTTCACTTTAAACCTACTTATTCAAAAAAGAATTCCCATTACTGCTCTTGGCCCAACTGATTTGTTCCCTGCTTTGCTTTTCTCCCAAGAAAATTACATTTTCATTTTGGCCACAGGATGGTGCCAGAGAAACATCACTTCCTAAACATGAAGGGGAAAATGACGAAAGAATAGCAGAGAGCGGCCTTTAATGTTCATAGCATTGAAAGTCTGACAGGACAAACCAACTTAAAAAAATGATCACAACAGGACAGATGTAAATTATTTTTAAGATGTTGCAGCCTGTGTGATGCTGACATTTAGTCGCAGATGGTTCTTTGTACACCACCCAATGACACATGATGTAACCAGGACTGCAGAGGAAACACAAAGGGCTTTGAACACACAACTGCAAAAGAGACTTTTTCAAGTATTTGGTCATCTACCAAAGTATTGCACAGATTGAAACTTGGAACTGATGATGGTGCTTGACAGAAAGTCAGGGATCACCAGTGTCAGTAGGATTCATCCTCTGAGGAGCAGAAATTGCTGTTCACATTTTCATGGCAGAGTATTAAACACTTGGTGAGATATTTCAGTCTGAAATCAAACCAAGACTGCTATCCATAAAGCCAAGGATCTTGAGATAATGGAATAGAAAAAAATGCATTTCAAAATCCATAAGGTGGAATACGGCCATTCCCTCATTAATTTTTGTCTTCTTTTACACTGATTTTTACGTCATCCTTCTGTAAAGGAACCAACCAAGAATTACCAATACCCTATGCAGCCATTTGGCAGTGATAGCTCCTCTGGATTTCCTCCACTGAAGCAGCTATAAGTGGCTGATGGGATGGGGAGATTAACATACATGTATTGATACAACAGCGTTAACAGTCTTGTCCCTGACTAGGAATTGGCTGTGGCTCAGAACCAACCACAAGCAGACCAATCTGGTCTTAATCAGAGCCATGTTGTAGTGAAGCACAGGTCTGGGTCTCTGTTTCCCATTTAAGGCAGTGCAGCATTTGTATACCTCTGCCAGAATCGCAGCATTAGCCAACTTTAGTCTCCTTCATACAACAGCACTGAGACAATTCACATAGTACCAACAGTTCTCATACTGTTCCCCATTTAACGCGTTGTCTGACAAATAACATACGGCTTCACTGATGTTAAGCAGGGCTCCACAGACTGGCTGCCACGTCATCATATACCATACGGTTATGGGATTAAAGACTAGAAAGTCTGTTTATTGCACACTTACAATGTAAAGAAAAAGACAGGAACAGCTCCACTATAAGGTCCATTCCTTATCAAATCTATTCATAAGCCTTCAAGTGCAGATCTCATGGTATCAATGGTCATATTACAATATTTACCCAAAGATAATCACATACTGACCTAGTTGCAAATGGTGCCAATGTTTTTATGTATGAGAGAGCTGAAATATTCGGTTATCAGCTCTTAATCATGTGAAAGCGCTGCTGCTGTGACATAAGACAGAGGCCTGATAGCACATAGACTGTGTGATTACATGTGGATATTTTCTATGATAACATAGTGAAATCTTAATCAGAAAGTTTTATGAATTCGGACTAATGTGCTAGAATAATGTCAGCCAACACCCTCTTGTGCATGCTATTATTTTCAAGATATGATATTTTTTAATAGATTAGATGATTGAGCTGGAGTGTTTGTGTATGACTATGATTGAGCTGATCCCTAAATCAATATCACCTCCTAGGACCAGTGTATGGGGTCCCTATGTATCGCTGGGAAAACTTAAGTGATTGTCTGTGGGAATACCAAGAAAATTGGGTTATCAGAGAACTTTTGTTTGTTGTCAGAGCTTAAGAAAAGGTTTTAGTATTCCACAAACTGAGGACAGTACATGGATTTGGAGAGCAAATGCCACGTCTCTTCCAACGGCCCACCATGAACCACATTTTGGAAAAAAATATGTACAGTAATCATTGGAGAAAGTTAGATAATTTTTGATCCCCCTTTTAAATTGTGCAGTCAACTATTATGTGATGTGTGTCAATTGGAAATAGTTTTGCAGGTCCGGATAGTCACAAAAAATTTGTCCCTCTCAAGTGAGTACTGTACATATTTTTCTGAGAAGTGGTCCCATGGGGTCCAACAAAAGAGGCAAGACTTTGGCTCCCTATTGATTGATGGTACATTTTCATGAAATTAGTCTCTCAAACAGCACATCTTTACAGGCCATACTCCACTCGCTCAGCTGTCTAAAATGCTTTATAGATAGTTAGGCTTAAGTTGACAGCCAAGAGTTGGGATCAAGTTTGCTTGAAACATGTTAGGTCATACGATGTATGCTTTGACCACATCTGTAAAAGTTTTTATTCCTGTTCCGACAGCAATAACTGAAGACAGGGTTTAAAAGCTAGCTATCATAGTCTCCCATAGGCTGTGTTCAACCACCTCCTTGATCTCCCTCCAAGAACTTTGTGTCTTTTGCAGGTCTTTATAGTCTTTATGAAGAGAGTTTGGATGTTTAAACGTGCCTACTTTCACACTTCTGCACAACTTGCCAATTGCTGTATAAAGTGGGTTAAATTACTGCAAACTGCCCTCTCCCCTCCTGTCGGAAAGTGAGTTAGAAACTATTAGACAAGCTGACATCACTTTACTTCATGTTTTAAGCATACTGAGGCCTTTAGTGTTTGCTTCTTGCAGTGCAGAAGGTAAGATTTGCATGTAGCCTGAAAGGGAGGTCAGCCTGGTAGACAGCTGAAAAATTCCCCCAAATATTCAGGAAAACCTCATTTAAAAACAGGATAATTGTCTATGACATTCAATTGCTAAAACTGACATCTACAGCTGGTCATAGCACATACCTGGTTGATTTAACGTTCAACAAAGAGCAATCGCTGGTCCTTTTTGTCTCTTTATCTTGTGCTGAAGAACTGAATTGCCTTAGGAATCAGTTATTTGTTGAATTTCACTACACTTCATTCAATTTGTTTGTGATACGAGGAACCTGTGATATGAGAATAAAATGCACAAAAATATGTTCTATAGAATAAACAAAGTCTGGACCTTAACTTCAATCAGGTCAGTAAGTCTATGCCACATAAAGGGTTAAAAGTGGAACGATAGCTCGGTGGTGGCAACAAGAGCCGAGGAAGGGTGAGGCAGGGCGGGCAGGAAAAAGTTTGATGGCGCTCGCATTTGTAATGTGAAAGGGTAGTGAGTCATAGAATGGCAGGTTAATGTTTTTGTTTTTACAGTTCACGTTTGACTGAAGGGTTAATGTAAGTGTTCCTCTTTTAAGCCGCAGCCAAAATTTAAACAGTGCTGGCGATGTTTGGACAGAGATGGCTATCCTGTCTGTCTCCAACTATCTGTGCACTTGCTCTCATCTATTGTTCTGTTCACTATAGTTTAAGTGTTGGTTTAACCTCAGTTGCTGATAATTCGTCTTTCAGACAACAAGCTGCAGCACGTGGCGTGTGGTCAAGGCAGAGAGTTTAAAAAAAACACAGACACAAGCTTATAGTTGGGGTTTGATTAGGTCTGTTCTGAATTTTGAGCTTTTGAGCATCATTCAACACTGGCATTCGATTTCTGTAGATGTTTGATTACAAAGCCAAATGTGCATATCGAGGGGTTTTGAGCGTTGTGTGGTTTTGGAGGTCGGGGAGGAGGAAACTGATGAAGGTTACACCTACAAAAGAGTCTGGGTAGATCAGAGCTTCTGAAAGAATAAACACCTTAAGTCACACTATTCTGCTTTGATCTGGAGCCATTTAGTAGAGGGAGGAGAGCTCTGAACCTCTGGATATAAAAACAGGATTTATATTTGAAAACATTGCTTTGAATCCTTTAAGCTTACACCATATGGGCTCTTTTATGTGTATGGCCCACCTGCATGCGTTATTTTTCTCAAAATTTGGCGTGACATTGTGTCCTACAAATAGCTTCTTTTGACAAATTATTAAAACAAATACAGTAACAAAATACAAACAGTGCTGTGATATCTCTATGACATGGAGTACAGATCTATTGTGAGTATAAATCACATTTCTCTGTGGTCTGCTGCGCCACTCGAGACCAGCTGTGGATGTAATGCACCTATAGAATTGACTATTTTTAAATACTTTTGAAGCTTAACATTTTGAGTTTAAACTGTCTACATAAAATACTTATAAAATATTGGTAGTTATCAAATACAACTTCTAGAGTTCAGATTCAGACTGAAGGATCTAAGAATGAGAAACGTCTGTCAGGATGGCCATGACTTTTTTTCCTCAACCTTTACTATCAGCATTGTCTGTGGTTTCCCAGTTTTCTTTTTGACAAGCTTATACATTAGTCTGAAGTCATGACTAAACCATGATGTCAAGTTAAAAATTAGTGCAATCTTTATCAGAGTTTTGTAAAGCATTTCTATAAATGATTGTCAAGCTGTAAAGTCTCCTGTAAAGATTAAGCCCCTGAGTGCATTAGAAAAAAAAATGAAAATACATTTTTAGTATTTATGAGAAGTGAAATCAGCCGTCCAGGACTGCACCAAGATGTCTGAGTATTTTTACATTTTATACAATTTGGTCATCATTCACATGGCTGCTCAGCACTGTTTGAAATCCAGTTGTGGCTGGACTACAAGATTAAAAGCAATCTTGAGTTTGGGAGTAGAAAGAAGTGAGCTGACCAGACTTTTTTAGCTCATCTTTGCTTCATTATGGGTTACATAGGTGCTAGGTTCATGGAATAACCATGAGTGGAAATAAAAAATGACAATGTCTCTGATTCTGCTTCAAAGTATGGAAGAGTAAAATGCTACTAATATTATTGTAACTGGAAGTTTCACAACCTCTTGGATCACATGTATATAATGCCATGCAAGACGCCTACCTCAGCAGAATTTTAACTTTCACAAAGTTTCACTCCTTGACAGTGTGACACTTTCAAAACACATGACATCCTGTCTTTTTTTCTTGGCTTTCACACCAAACTTCCATCATACAGAGAATTAAAAAGTGTAGTATGCTCTCACTCTCCTGCCTTTAACAACATTTGTTGTCACAGTTAATAGTAATGATTAAAGTGACTGTTTATTCCATCTTTTGCAGGCAAGTCAAAGTAAGGTGAATGTGTCACTGTGCTCTGTTAACACTGGTGTGCACAGGCCTCTATTTGTGCCCTGACAGACATGAGGCTATTATATCAACATGCGAGGTATAAATCACAGTATTAGCCAAAATAAAATCAAGCTTTTTTGGATCACATGCTGAGAAGAGAGTTTTGCTCCCTGTCTCTGTGTATATGTGCTGTAGTCTCTGCGTAATGGGAGGGGCACTAATACAACCTATTTGTTTCCTTCTCAGAAATGCAGTGCTTTCTCTGTATGCTTCACTGTGGAGCTCAATAAATACAGTGAATATACAAGCACTTTAATGCAGGTGCACCTGTAGAAACTTCCAGCACTTTACATGTTTGTATGTTCGGTTTCATTATCAAATACTCTATTGTACAAAACCAAATTAAATCATGACTTTCATTTTATAACTGCAGGCAATAGTGTGTTGAATAGTGGTAGAAGAGGTACTCATATCATTTAAGATACTTAAAAGTAAGTTATTTGCTAATATTTTCTTACACCACAGTATACAAATACATGAACACAGTTTTTTTGCAATAACAGAAAACTGTACTTCGATTTAAGAAGTGTTTATCATGCAGAATGGAAACTTGAATTATAAGTAATTAAGTATGTGACAGCAGCTGTTAGCTGTCTGCAAGGCATTTTACAGTCACCGGGAGCAACGTGTATTCTCCCCTGCACTAGTGTCTCTTAAATTATATGACATACATATGAAACCTGAACTGTCTCTACATGTTCTAAAATATCTGATTGAACACACAGAACGTTTCATTCAGAATGTTAGCAGTGCTAACAAATTGACCTGAGAGGACGTGTGTGACACAGAGGAAGCTGAGTTATGTCAACCTGCATGTAGCTGCATCAGAGTCATGTTCAGCGCCGTATGTTCACTTTAAACATTCAAATAGGTCATAGGTAACAATATGTTATCACTTTGGCTAATGTGCTGTAAATTAAATATCCAAGACGGGAGGGATTCAGAGATATTCCCCAGGCAGTGACATCATCTCTTCCTGTCTCCACTGCCAGCCCCCCTGACCTTGTACAGTGTGTGTTGTAAGCGAATACTCCCTTTTAAATGGAGCGACAAATAGTTGGCCCTGTTCAGACTTCATAATGGGACTCTGCAGCTTGACGTAGGTGATAACCTTGACGATACCTGTTGCAGAATCCCATGAGATATTCCTGTTTTTGCTGTCTGTCGTATTTCTGAGTGTGTGAAGCAGGCGCTTTATTGCAAATCCCTTTGCTATAAGATGTTTTGCCAGAAATATGGTTCATATTTAAAATTCATAACTCATATTCAAACAATTTGATTGGGTTTGTGAAGTCTTAATCCCCAGAAATCTAAGTTACATCTTTGCATAATACAAACAGTGTGATCATTGATGGACAAAATATAGGAGCAGGCATTGGACATAATAGTATGTAGTTTTCCCATACACACAGTTTAAGAACAGAATAACAATACAACATTAAGAGTTTCAAAATTGCTACAAACTTCAATAAAATTCTGTCTGATGGAGAGCCTGACAGTGTTTACCCCCTGAGGAAAAATCATTACCTTCATTTGGAAAATGTTCCACTATGTTTACCAGCTATTTGCCAACTGTGTCTGTCTGCTGTGTAGTTTTAGATAGGGTATGGACAGTTGGTGTCTTAGAGCTTTTTTAATAAAAACAGCGGCTTGCTGATGCTAAAAACCACACTATAAGAGCTGGACCTAAACAGTAAGACTGCAGATGGACAGCTAATCAGCATGCAGAAACTCTGAACTAGGGGAGCTGCTGATTAAAGTGATAATTCTCTGCAGGTTCATCGCTACAAGCAACCCCTTTCACACTGACTTATTGTTTTAACATTGTCATTTGATACATACTTGTATCATGATGTATTTTATAAATATAAATCTAATTATTAAAATAAAAACAATGTTTTAAATGGCTGTTTTGGTACACGATACATTTCACAGTAAATCTGAGTTTCCTCTGGAACTCATTGTAACCTTGTACTTTCATCCTCCAAAAAACAACATATAAACATTTTAGAGCCATCTTTCCTGCCAGGATTAGGTATTTGATAGGTACTAAATCTCCATCATTACACCAACAGAGAAAAAGCATGATTGAATTAGACAGCGATGGAGGTAGAACCACACCACAGATATTTCCCACAGTGCAGTGAGGTCATGATTTTGGCTCGAGTCTGCTGGGACCTCCACAGATAACTGAGCTCTGTCTCTGAACACACGATGAAAAAACAACTTTGACTCTTGCTTATCTGTTCTACAAACACCAGCATGTGGAGTAAATATGGGGCACATGTTCGGAGGCAGCGTATTTGACCCAAATGAGCAGAAAAATTTAAATGGTCTTAATCAAGTGCCAGCAGCTGGGTCATATCGAGCTGTTGTGTGGTTATCAAATTTAGAGCAATCCACTGTCCATGCTACACTGAACTTTTGTTTTGATAACCACATGGGATGGATAATGTATTGTAAAGTTTGCATAAATCTTTTGGCCAGTAATTCAAAATGCGAAGTACTGTCTCTGATTAAGTCACTTTCGAACAAATGTTTTATATCCACAAGGTTTTATACTGAACTCATGTGAATGGAAGTCAAAGAGATTTTTCAGGTATTTTAAAATTTCCTTAAATCTAAGTACATGTATTTAAACTGATTTCCAACCAAACTATCAAGAAAATATATCATCTCCCTTTTACTGCAGAACAACATCATTCACTATTTACCAGCTAACAGCAATAAAAGTGATGAAAAAGCACCATTATAACTTTCTTGAGGGAAGGATTTATGCAGGACTGTCATACTGAATTGCATCGGTTTTAGTTGGGTGCACTTAATAAACTGGCAACTGAGTGTGATTTTCCAGCATAAATGAACAGCATATTTAAAATAGGATCATAGTTTAGCATGAAGTATGCCTTTGGGACACAGTTTGAGTCGTGGTCCAGAACGTTTAAAGAATGACTTTTCTTATCCACTCGATGACATTTCCAGCTGAGCCCTCCAAAATTTGAACAGGTCATCAGAGCTCATTTTTAAATCCATCTAACAAAGTCAAAAAAAACTACTGAGATGTCGCCAGGAAACCGAATGACAAAAGCAAAAACAGCAAAGCATCTCCATGGCCACTGTTGCCATCGAAATCACCCCCCAAAAAAAACCCAAAAAACGTTTTCAAATATACTTGTAACACCGTTCATCAAACTAAAGTCTCCAGCCAAGCGAAGGCATCGTGTCACCATCTATGATTAATGACACAGCCGACCAGACTGCTCAGATAGTCTATAAAAAGATTACAGTAACTTCATTAGTTTTATTTTTTCTCTTGCGTCTATGAAACACCAATCAGCTCTGTTCATAGTTTCAGCATTTAGGTCACAGTTTCAGCTGCCAAAATGTCTCAACTCAATATTTATATCATGACTGCCTGATTGTGCCTGATTCTATGTATGGTCAGGAGGAGAGGACGTATTGCAGGTATGCGCCACAAGTGGAGCTCATAAATCCTGCTGCCAAGACTTGAGTGGCAGCTCATTCCAGTTGTCTCCTGTCTTTCTCTCTCTCTCTGTCCACTCCTTCAGTCTTTTCTTCTCTCTCCCCCTGCAAAGTGATTAAATTCTCCTTTTGCATTTTGGATATGACTCAAAGATCAGACACTTTACAGTCATAGCTGTGGCATGCACTGGCAACACACACACATGCGTAACACACACACACAGTTCTGCACAGCACAGACATATATGTGCAGAAGACAAGTGAGTTTCATGTTAATGCTCTCAATCTCCTCTAGTGGAAGGCTCAGACTATCAGACTCTAAAGAGATAATTGTAATTGCTGCATTAAGTCATCTGACAAGCCATGAATCTCGTTTGGTAAGTACGAATTTAACCCACTTTTTTAATGCCATCATTAATTTCATGATTGTCTTCATTCTTTTGCCCTCAGGGTAAAGGACCGACTTTCTCAACTCAGGTCAAATAACAGTGTAATGAGCTAAATATTCCTTTTTTGTTTTTTACCTGACCATCTCTTTATATCTGGACAGCAGATTGTTTCTTACTGATTCACCTTTCCGCATTCAGTAATTCTTACAAGCACAACAATCAGCCTTTCTTGGTCTAATAATGATGGTGACTATAAAACACTGATTCGGTGACATCAATGTAAACATATTCCATGTACACTAAGAGAGGCACTAATGAGAAGTTACAACAGTCAGTTCAAGTTGTATTAATCATTTGCACTTCAAAGTTGCCGTAAGTTATGTTTGTTTTCCTTCCTGTTGCATCAGGTGTTGATATCAAGATTAAAAGGTCTCTTGTCTTTGAGCATCCTTGATTTTCTAATATTTCTGGATCCATTTTTCTCTCTTTTTCAATGTTTGCTCTCAGGTTGTGGGCAGATGTTTCAGAAAACCCAACACTTCCCTCCCTGTGCAGCACAGTCGCAGTAATGACTGTAATTACTGGTCACTGTACAGGTCAGCTGTGTTGTTTTCCCACACACAAACATGGCAATATCCTTTCACTGTAACAGTCAGACATTGTTTGGCTCAAACACACAAAATTTATGAGGCCTGCAACAGGGGCTTCCCACCCCTCAAACCCCCCTCCAAAAAAGTCAGGGGCTGGAGCTGAGCCTTTTAAAAACATTTCCATTTAAGCCATTGTAATTCAGTTAGTCTATTAAGCCTTTATGGAAAGTTATACTTACTTATTTCACTTGATTAAACAAATCTGTTTGTACTGCAGCCTGAATTGTGCATGCAAATGTAAAAAACCTATAAGAGCTGTGGCTGGGGAAAGTTTTACAAAGACATGGTGACACAGATCAAACTGCATCAGAAAAAAGCAATAGTGACAGGATGGATGCCCTGTGCCAAAAAAAACAGAATAATT
Organism: Acanthurus lineatus; assembly: GCA_029814665.1. Classification (NCBI taxonomy): domain Eukaryota; kingdom Metazoa; phylum Chordata; class Actinopteri; order Acanthuriformes; family Acanthuridae; genus Acanthurus; species Acanthurus lineatus. The sequence goes on from JAPZDV010000006.1 coordinate 14,112,225, forward strand.
ACAATTACTGTGTTAACGCAGTTATTTACAAAGGGTTCGACAATGAAATGAGGCACAGCTTTTGCTTATGGTAGTTTTTGAGCCCTCAACCAAAAAGCCAACAATCGCTAAGTTAATAAATTTTAAAACTAGCTGATTGCATATCAAGTGTGATGTGCAGTAACCTTTGAGCAATAAAAAGCGAAAAACAAAACAAAACAAAACAAAAAAACTTGTTTGATTGTATTTTTATCACCATCCTTTTAACACAAGTTCACATTAGGATAAACTCAAAGGAAACCCGCAACATATGCTGCCAACTTTTCAGGCTATTACAAGAGCTCATGGTGCAGACACTTTTTTACAATCTGCAATGTTACAAGATGATGTTTTTGTGTTTTATGCACTCTATTTTAATCTAATTTCACAGACATCAGGGATGAAACCAAATGCCTTCGGTGATTTATTCAATGACTGAGTCATTTTGTGTGTGATCCTGTGAAAGACCCAACTGACTGATGATCATGAGGTTTTTATTCTAATCTCTACATTACTGTATCATTTCGGCAGCAGTGACTGAATCTATTTCGTCATAGCAGAAGAAAAGCTCACTTAAAAGATTAAGAATGCAAGATTCATGTATATCCGAAATTAAAACATGTTTCTTGACTTTATGCTTTTCTTTGTGTTGTTACAGAATCACAATCAACTCACTAGTAAAAAAGTTAAGTGAGCATGCACGGAGGCACATACTGTATATTCCCACAGCACGTTTTTTTAAGTAAGTGACGCAGACATTCCTTTTGTGTGAACAGATTTTATGCCTCCTGTTTGCTAAGATGGCAAATAAAACTTAAGCTGTGGTGGTCCAGCTCCATAGCAACAACGTGACATTCATTTAGTATCAGGAGTTTCTCATTTCCGTTGCATTTGACTCGTTTACTCAAGCCTTCTTCTTTTATGTTTTCCTATCAAAAGTTAAGTCTCTGAATATCTTTCTCACAGTAGTTAAGACAACAAATGAAACAGAAATCGAAACAGGTTTCAGTGCCAACTAAAATGTCTTGCATGAATGATGCATGTGCTGTGTGTGAGTAATGTGTTCAGGTTTGGCTCACTCAGGACGACGTGGTGAGAGACTGTGTGCCTGTGACTGTGAAACGTCACGTTTGGCCGTCTCACAGGCCCTGCCCCCTGTCGACTGCAGCGGTGGCATGTACATGACATCAATCATGGTGATAAGACGGTGACACTTCTGGGCCACTTGGTTTGTGTCCACAGTTGCGGTCGGAGGAGAATGAACTGTAAGACAGGCCTGTAGATGGAGGGGTTAAGTTACTTTTTAACTTGAAGAGACGGTGATGCTTCGGTATTCAGTTCTTTACAACACTGAGCAAAATGGCTGTTGAACGTTTTGATGCAGTGTATCACAGAGGCAGATTTCTTAGGATGTCAGTGTTTTTAATTTAACTTGTTACGCAACCGACTCCTAGGATGTTCTCTATTTGAAATGTAAGGTTTTTACTATTTGTTTATTGTATTTTTCTTGTTCTGTGTTTTCTGTATATTTTATTTTCTGCTGACTACCTTGGCCAAGTCCCCCTTGAAAAGAGATCCTTTATTTCAATTGGACCAACTTGTAAAAAAACAAAAGCACTCAGTTGTAAACTTTCCTGTCCCTAACATGATGACTAAGTGGTCCCCAGCAGTGAAAAAGGTCATATTTTACCCATTGCCGTTAAAAGCAACACTATGCAACTATTTAACCTTATGGTATGTTCATTTGTAATAAGTCTATTAGTAAGTCTGTGCTACATTTACAAGTTGTTACACACAATAACATGAACAATCAGTAGATGCTGAGGTCTCTTTATATAACATCTAGTTTAAACTTTTTGGTTTTTACTGTTTATGTTGACAATAAATACCTGATCCTGTTGATTTCTCTGCTAATGACGTGGGATCTACTTACTGTTTTAAATTACAGTGTGTAATACCTCTTCTGGAGCCACTGTGTAACTGCATCTTACCCATTATATTGTACATCACGACAGTTCGTTAATTCATGACACTTTTGACATTTTTGTTGTTTAGAGGTGGATCTGATGACAGTTTTCTTATGTTAATGCAAATATAACCCAACACCTGTGACAGCTTTCTGGCATGTATTTTTAGTGTTATTATCATACAATGCTTGAGGAAAAAAATTATTTAATGCAAACATCTGGTGGTCACATATTACCTTCATAACTGAGGCTCCAGCTTAAGAGTATAATTTAAACTTATATATTATTTAAACTACACATTTTTTTCTCTTTTTTTTTGTCTTTCAGTGTAGTTTATATATGACTTTGTGTAGTTTTAACATGACTTTAGATACTGTAACTCTTATATGTACATCCATTATCCCAGATGTGTGTTAGTCTTTATCAACTGTCTCACTGTGTGTGTTTAGAAACATGTGAATCTGTGTCTTTCCAGGTTCTGTCAGTGTTTCATCACTCTGCTGTTCACATAAGTCGAGCAGCAGATCATTGTTCATGCTGGAGGTGGTGAGAGCTCCAAGTGGGCTCTTCATCAGACTGGCCAGCATCCATCTGTGTCTCTCTGCCAATAAAACAATATTAAACTATTCCTGCTGAGACCTCAGACACCATTATTTCATCTTCCCTCCTTCAAGAAATGCACTCACTTTTTCGGTTTGTTTTCTTTGGTTTCAAACCTGCATGAAAACTCTACTTGTTTGCATATTTGTTCAAGTTCTCATTGTCAAATTAAGAACAAAACTGGTCTTACATGTTAATTTTCTTGGCAGCGTGTTGTTAACCTGTCATCTTGCAGCTTGATTGACCTCTCTGGCCTCCTTATGACATTTTACCTTCCTTGGTGTTCATACCCTGTTAAAACACAGAGAAAAAAAAGATAAATATGAGCATCATGAATCATTTTTACACACGAGTAATAACTGGCTATCAGATGTCAGAAGCTGCCTCCTTATGGCAGTAAAATGGTGTATTTGAGGGCAATTTCCTGAAGCTGGTACAATTATGTTCTCACTGCTCATGAAGTGCCCCACAGCTAACTTGGAAAAGCACCATGAGCTATGTTTTCAGGTGGTGTGGACACAGATTGATTGGCATTTTTAGCACCTGACCAAATGCAGAGAGCTGAAGGCGAAACTTATATAAACCTTTTCAAACATGCTCGGTGTGAAAATTGCCTTTAAAACAAGCACGCACACTCACATATACTCTCACTGACTGAACGCTGTAAGGCTTGGATCACACTCCTCATCATCATATCACCACACTCATCATCTTCTCTGAGACTGGGAACAAGATATGAACTGCATAAGCAGAGGTCGCATTGGGTTTTCAGTGTGTACATTTATAAGCATAAAACGCTATCTGATAAGGACAGATAGATGTGCCTGCTGTCTAATTTCTCCCCTGATGATGTCAGCAGGAGAATGAGATGATTTCTTCATCCAAATTGCCTCCATCTGGTTGCCTCGCTCCTAATGTTGTGGTGATGACAGACACAGACTCATCATCAGGGTCCTCAGGTGGGCGATCCTTGCTAAACGGGGGGCTGAATGACCTCAGATTGCATGATGGGGGGGTTCCTATTGCTGGGATGTGGCTTAACATTTCAATCAGATGAGGCTTCATGTCTGCTATATAAGCCTGACCCATGCATGACTTGTGATGGATTACAGCCCTGGCACTGGCTGTATCTCTGCTTTACAAACATCTGCCACTGGATGTGGTGAAACAGGGAAAAAGGGCAGGAGTTGAAAAAGTAAAGAAGTAAGAAAAGTAAGAGAGGTTTACTCCAAAGATGGTTCTGGTATTTCTGATTACACGGAATGAAATTGTATCATCTTTAAGTACAGTACATGTCTATATTACCAAATCTGGATTTACTTAAATGTCATGCAACATTCAAGCTCAAGGTTATAATGATGTAATATTCTTTTGCAAGAAGGCAGCATCTTTATTAGATCACAAAGCTAGGCAAGCATGAGTTTAGATGTGTATCATATAGTTGGACTTTCTTAGTTTGAAACGGATGGACTTTTTTAAAAACGTCCATGTCAAGAACTTACTTTGAGCATCTTTTGGCACTCAAATGCAGCTATATGTTTTAGATGAGATAGTGTCTCCAATAAAAGTGATTTTTTGTGGTATCTTCATAAGAGATAACTGATAATGAAACAAGGCATGGGGTATAAATTGAACTTAATGTGAATAAGATTCTTAAGCTAAAAAAAAATCTTTTTAGTATTTGCATTGTTTGTTAAGTCAAAATTGCCTCTGTATGTGCAAATGCATATAAGTTTGCACTAGTGTTCTGTGAATATGGGAGGTTTCACATTATGTGAGGCCTGTGTGTGTTTGGGTATGTGCATCATGTCAGAGGATGTCTGGCATGAAGTGAAGTATTGACCTCATTGTTCCATCATTACATCAGACTGCCTGAAGAAGGTGCAACAGAAAACATGTGAAGGTGAGAGTGACACACACATACTCCCACTAACACACACACACACACACACATGTGAAGAAACTTGGCAGGATATAAGATTCATGTCCTGATATCTGAAATCTTATCGCTGACATCACAGAGAAATTACCTTCTGATTTATGCTGAGTTCACAGCCACATGCTCCACAGCATGTGTCACTCTGATACTGCTGCACAATCACTTCCTAAATCTTACTTCGGTAAGCTGAAGTAATCACAGTCGGCACTGCTGCTGATCCCTTAAACACACACTCTCTCGTGCTCTGACCCCACAGGTCTCTTACTCTTCTCTGCAAAACCTCCTAACCCAGCTTTTTCCTGTATCCCTTGTGTCCTCCAGCCTTTTTTTTCATCCCTGCACACTGATGGATGATCTCCTCTGCATGTTACAGGCCTGCAGTGTTTAAGCAAGGCACTGCTCTTTGGGTGTTGTTTCATTCCCTCAGGGAAGAGAAGCCTCCCTTCTCCACACTATGGGTGGTAATGAGTCATGAGAAGGGGCCTGCTTGTGACGGGCAACATTGTGCTGCATAACTCTTCTAATTGTCACACTCCTAAACTGCATTTTATACTATAAAATTTGTGCATTGTGAATTTGTGTGTGCAGACTGCAGGTATATTCTCCTTTGTGTGGGTGTATCAGTGTGAAAGAAGGAGAAGAAAACGCTTTTAGGGATTTTTAAGTGCTAGCATGGTATCATGGTGTAATTCTATCCCAATGACTTAATTACACCACTTAAGCAAATGCTTGCTGTCTTCAGTTTTAATGGTCTGCCACATGTGGGACTACTAAGCAAGACAAGCCACCAGTTTATTTTCCTGTGGTTTTTGTCTGTTCCTCTCTTAATGTCACTGCTAATACATCTTTGTCAGTCCCTGTCCTGGCTGACCCATCTGTTGCCTTGGGCAGAGTGAAGGTTAAATGTGCCTCCTTTGATACACATGTTAGTCTGCAGTCTCAAGGACCACACTGCAAGTTGCTCGTTTTCTTTTAAGCGTAACAAGGAAAAGTTCCACCTGAAGACATAATACATGCAGAGATAAATGTTATCAGAATAAGATGTCCTGTAGTGCTACAAGCAATCTGAGTCCTGATGTGGGTGAAATATGATAAAAATGTCGGTTTTAAATGCAGCATTTAAACTTCTTCAAACTTCAGTCTCACATTTTAAAGGCTGAATTTTTAATGGGAAAATGTGCCCACTCAGAATTATTCAGTTTGTACTACAGATAAACAAAGAACCAAACAGATAGAATGGGGGAAAAAAACATTCAACTCACAACAACACTGGAGGACTTAATAGTTTCACATATCAAGTAGTTCATCATGTCAGCCACTTCTTACTATCCTGTGTTGCACAGTCCAGCACTGCCTCATCACCCATATTGCAAACTGCTGGTAATGAACCAGTGGTGAATCAACTCACTCACTCTCAGCAGAAAAACCTTGATTAGCGCTGACAGGTACTTGAAAACAAAATGATCTCACAAAGACAGAGATACACAATCCCAGCATGTGACAGAGGCAACTACTAGGGAACAGGAATTTAAATAGTGTAACAAGAAACTAAAACGAATGATCTGGACTAAACAAAAGTTGCAAAATACAACCAGGAAGACTTCATATGAGGGTTTGAGTGGCAGGATTGGCTGTTTTGCAATGTTTTGCATTTCAAGAAAGATGTGATTAGATCACAGCAGGCAGATACAGGGAATCCAATGAAGTATTGATCAAGTTTTTATATAAAAAGTTATTGGGCTGATTCCAAATTGGCTTGTTTCACTGCTGAAAAAATGTTTTTTTTAACAGTACAGGAATTTTTGTAGATTTCAGGGGTTCAGAGAATTATTTTCTGTACACTTTGAAAAGTTGTTGTACGTTTAAATATTCTCAGAATAATTGATTGTACGCCTGACAATGTTGACCTGCACTGCCAAACCTTTTTCAACACGAGTCAGAAAGCCTCAGTGCTGATGCAATACTACAGCAAAACACTGACTTAAACCAACAAATTCTGATGTTTTGCTTTCTGAAGGAGACGAATGATTCCTAGTCGGACCCCTCACGCACCTGACTTCATCCCAATGTGCAGTGATGGATGAATTATTTTCATGGTGGCTTGTTTTTAAGGGGTGTGTGTTTGGTTGGCTCTGGACCTGTGGATATGCAGATGTTGTTCGTTGGCAAGTTGGCACAGATAAGTAGCAAAAGCTGATCTTGCACAGACCTTTAGCCTGATATTCAACAGGACCCTGGCCAGTTTATCAAGTCAAACAAGAGAATGTCTGTCTGTTTTTCTGTCTGTCTGGGTCACGCCTTTTTTTTTGTTTCCCTCTTTTTCTCATTCTCTGCTTTTACCTCCCATTCCTTCTCTATCGCCTGCTTGCTCTCCCTCCATCACCCAGAGGGGTAAATTGCCAGTCTGGAAGGAGGGGGGTGAGCCGGCCTCCAGTACACACACATACGCCCATATATAGGCAGCAGACGTTAGGTAAACCCTAGGTAGACGTTAGGTAAACTCAAAACAGGCACTACTCAGTCAGCTACTTTATTTGTAACACTGATACACTTCTCTGAGCTGGCAGAGCCGAGGACGCATGGCACTGAAGGCTGTGTGGATTGATGTGAGAAGTGAACAGCAGGTGGATTGGAGTGTGTGCGTGTGTGTGTGTGTATGAGTTTGTGTGTGTGTGTGTGTGTGTGTGTGTGTGTGTGTGTGTGTTTGCAGTGATGGTTGAAAGTGGATATGAATCACAGTGTTTACACACATTACCACACTGATGGCCATATTCATTTGAAGAATAACACCTTAACTTTGTTTAAAAAAATGTTGGCATTAGAACCTGTATTTCTGTGCCCATTTTTAGATATTTTTTTCTTATTCCTGTGGACAACTGGCCAAATGCAGAAAACATGATGTCATGTCTACATGTTTCCACTGTAACTACAGTACAACAGAATTTGATATAATAATAATAATCCATTCAAACATTCCTTCTAGGCTTTGTACAAAAGTTAAACCAGAGGAGGCAGAAAGCCTTTGTAGAAGTCTTAGCTCCATGGGTGTTTTCTGACTTTTCTTAACTGGAAACATTTGCTTTCTTGCTTTTACAACCCATAACTATTACTGTATCCTACATGTAACCTTAACTAAATGCATGACGTCAGGAAAAGTCTCTTAGCGTATCACATATACAGCACAGATAGGAGATCTGTGACCGTTTTATGTATAATGTACTCTCACTTTTTTCAAAGCTACAGTCCAGAATCAAAAGAAGAGCAAAGTAGCTTTGAAAGCTGAAATTTTTTTGTGATCCGTCAGCTCCCAACATTGTGCTGCATTATACTGACAACTGTTATGGCTGTTACGGCTTTGTTTAGTCATTACTCTGTTTTTTTTGTTCAAGACATGTTTGACTTTGAGGATATTAATGACTGTCCATTAGAGCGTCTGCTGCACTTTTCAAAAAATAGCACATTATCTAATATTAACACCCCCCTCATCCTTGTAGCTCAGAGTCTGAGAAAGCATAAGTGTATCCCAAGATACATTTGGAAAGGATGTATCATGATGCACATTATTAATAAGTTTACATTTACAGCTTTAGAGTCTTGTTAGCCTCTGAATTTTGCGCAAAAATCCACACTAACATCAGGACATCCTGCAAATGTTTGTTTTTGCTTCCCTCTGTGTTTACATGTGCAAGTGTGAGTGTAATTATGTCAATTATGTCGTGGAAAGTTGCACTCAGAATGAATAAACAGGTCTTGTTTTCTCCAAGTACAAACTAACCGTGCAACATACTTGTTCCTCTGACTGCTCTCACTGTTAAACACTCTATGGAATCTATTAACTTTATTACCAACCATTATACATGCTTTGTTATTCTCATTTTACAGACTGTGGGAGTGATCTGAGTTTTTACTTTCCTCACAGAAATCAATTTATCTTTTACATGTATCTTCTTTCAACTGTTGCAAAAGTTCAGAGGCAGAATGAGGTGACACAGGAGAGAAAAAGGTGGTCTACTTAGGCATTATGCTCTGAATGCAGGGAATTTCATGAATTTGTTTCAAATTTATGAAAGAAAAATCTATTAAATATCATATCCAATGGTAAAATATTGCCTCCCGGTGTTGATTTATTATGAGAATTATGTTTCTGTGGTATCTGACAAATTAGCTGTTCTGTTCTCTTGACTTCAAACTGGTATTAATAACCATTTAACTAAACTATGAAACTCTTAGCATATAGTTTTAATTTTTCCCCTTCAGACTTCAATCTTCTTGCCCAAGCACTGTTTCACTGCATAGCTATGTAGTTTCATCAAAGCTGAACACAAAGCATACCAGGTCTGAAAAACAGAGCAATAAAACTACACTATAAGACCAATTATGGGTGCTCAGGTAGCACTGCCTCACTCCTTCTAACACACACACACACACATACACATACAAATGTACATACACACCTTAGCAGTGCAAGCATACACACTCATACAGAAATACAAATATATAATACAGGCTTTCTAATTAAGCGACAGTGGACGGGACTCAGAGCCAAAGGTTTCTTCATGATCACACCTTAGAAACATTTGCCACATTCAAGACTGATGTAACTCACATTGGCCTCTGCCGCTGGTTCAGTCGGTCACTTGTGATAAAATATTTTTCATTTTATGAAAGACTGATAGCTGCATTGCAAGTATGCTTTATAATGAAATCACTTATAATAGCCAATTCTAGCTCAGATGACACAGGGTCATACAGCTACAGGTGAACAGGATTTATATAAGGAATCTATACTCGTGTCTTCGTCTCAGAAGTCATGAAAATGGTTTTATGTCCACTCATCAACTGTAAAGTGACATTTATCTGCCAGAGGATGAGCACAGTCCTCTCTGCAATAGGATTCAAGTGTTTCTCCCGACCTCAGTCTCTCAGTGTTTATGTGTCATTACTGTAGCTCATTTACTTCATCTGTTTCCAGGCCCATTACCTCCAGACAAAGAAAATTTATCCAAATCTTGCCAGACTCAGACATCTACCCCCAGGAACTGGGACAGGACCACGCAGCCCAAACATGGAGAAAAACCCCAGCGATACTGCTGGTTGAAATAAAAACACTGATTGTTTCCAGGTACACTGACTGGTGTGTCTCTGTGGCAGCTGGGGCTCTGCGGGACGAAAGGTGCTGAGGCTTTGTAGTTTAAAACCCTTTTGTCCTGACGTGACTCGCTGTACAGGTGACATATCCGATGACATCTTAAATGGTGACTCACTCAGAGCCTTATCATGAAGGCTCTGAGTCACCAGTAAGAGCCTGGCAATGCAATGCTGAGAGGAAGGTACATTAAACTATTTCTGCCGCTTTTCTTTTTTTCATGCCTATTCTTTGAGTGCTCCGTATTTACCCTCCTTTCCTTTCCTTTCCTTTCCTTTCCTTTCCTTTCCTTTCCTTTCCTTTC
>JAPZDV010000006.1:14130506-14142746 GCA_029814665.1 Acanthurus lineatus
GCAGGGTTTGGACCTGGAGGCGCAGGGGTTGGGCCAGGCGGTGCAGGGTTTGGACCTGGAGGCGCAGGGGTTGGGCCTGGCGGTGCAGGGTTTGGACCTGGAGGCGCAGGGGTTGGGCCAGGCGGTGTAGGGTTTGGACCTGGAGGCGCAGGGGTTGGGCCTGGCGGTGCAGGGTTTGGACCTGGAGGCACAGGGGTTGGGCCAGGCGGTGCAGGGTTTGGACCTGGAGGCGCAGGAGTTGGGCCTGGTGGTGCAGGTACTGGACCAGGGGGAGCAGGAGGAGTCGGTCCTGGTGGAGCTGCTGTACCAGGAGGAGGTAGCTTCTATTATTTATATTATTTTTGTACTGAATATAACAACATATACATCTACAAGTATTCTACAATAGAGCAGAAGTTTCACTTTAAAAGGACAAAAAAATTAAATGCAATTTGGGAATTTAGGCATATACATTCACAGTTAGAACAAATATATCGTATTTCTAAAGTGGAGCATATTTTAAGTATCAAACATGCATTCAAAAGGTGTCAAAAAGCAACTCTTTGTAATTAACAGGTCCACAAAAAGTGCCGTTTTGATATTGCAAATCTCTTTAATTGTTGACTCCTAAAGAGATTTTACTACTTTGCTGTTTCAGTTCCAATGCTGCCACAGACTGGTACCACTGGGGTCGGACCTGGAGGAAAGAGTGGCAGTAAAGCATCAAAACAAGTTCCAGGTAAACTTCAAGAGAAGACAGCAATTTTTTTTCACTTAAGGATGTACAACGTCAGCTCTGTTCATATATCAACCAAACCTACAGAATTTTTTTGAGATAAATTTCTGAATTTGCTCGTGTCACCCAGGAGTTGGGGTACCTGGACTCTATCAAGGTGGATTTGTTCCAGGCCAAGGTCTGTTGTAACACATGAAACATATAACAGACATGTAAAAGCATGAATTAAACAATACAAGACTATACAATTGTGAGTGATTTAGTGTTTTTCCAGAAGACTTTTTTTTGTCTTTTTATACTCCCTGGCTAGGTTTTGGAGGTCGTGGCGTTCTCCCTGGAGTGGCCACAGGATCTGGAATTGGGCCTCAGACTGGTGTGTTAATGCACTCTCTGTAAATAAATACATGATCTTTGAAAAGTCACATCTTGATGTCAAACATTAATGAAAATAAATATTTTTTGCCCTAATTTATGCAGGATCAGGAGTACTTGGCCAAGGAGGCGTTGGACCAGGGGGAGCAGGCAGTAAGTGTCATAAAATCCTAAACTGACAAATTGTGCTGTGCTACAGTATTTTTATGCATTGTTTATACATGAACTAATTAACAATAATAAAGTTTTCCCATGTTGAAATTCAGTATTTCACAGGATGAGATGTCTGTAATGTATTTCTTACCTCAGATGGTCGTGGACAGCAGTTGCCTGGTGTTTTTCGTGGTTATCCTCTCATATCACCAAAAACAGGTACTGAAACCACTGATCAGTCAACTGTGCAACTGCTTGAAAAAATTACATGACATCAAAGATAAATTGAGTAGAAATCCAGAAATCCACAAACATATGAAAGAATTTATTGTTCAATCACAGGGGCAGGAAAATCTAAGAAGAATCCAGCCAAAGCTGCAGCTAAATACGGTAAGAGAACTTACTTTGTGTTCAACGTATGATGGTTACATATCGGAAACAATTTAGTTTGCTGCAAAAAATAACTGGCACTGCACATCATCAACTATTAAATTATCTGACAGCTTTTTTTAAGCACGTGTGATTTTTTTGACCAGGTGGAGCTGGAGCTGGAGGAGGTACACTTGGTCAAGGAGGTTCTTTGGGGGTTGGAGCTGGAGGTCTCCCTGGAGGAGGAGTAGGGGCCACACCGGGATTAGGAGGTGGAGTTGGAACAGGAGGTGGGCCTGGACTTGGAGGTGGAGTTGGAACGGGTGGTGGGCCTGGATTTGGAGGAGTTGGAACAGGAGGTGGGCCAGGATTCGGAGGAGTTGGAACCGGAGGTGGGCCTGGATTTGGAGGAGTTGGAACTGGAGGTGGGCCAGGATTCGGAGGAGTTGGAACAGGAGGTGGGCCAGGATTTGGAGGAGTTGGAACTGGAGGTGGGCCAGGATTTGGAGGAGTTGGAACAGGAGGTGGGCCAGGATTTGGAGGAGTTGGAACAGGAGGTGGCCCTGGATTTGGTGGTGGAGTTGGACCTGGAGCTGTACCTGGATTAGGTATGTCTACAAAAGTTCATCTACATCTTTTATTGACTACAGTGTTGGACCAGTCAAAACTATATATAATGTTATTTACCATTCCTGAAATATTTTTAACAAATATATTATCAATGATATCAGTTAATATCCTTTAAATATTAACTGATTTTTTTTGTTTGCAAAGGCCATTCAGTGCTGAGTGACTGTTGATTTGGATATTGTTTTGTGTCACAGGTTATGGTCCTGGCTCAGCCAAAGCACGCAAATATGGTGAGACATAGTTACACATTTATGTTAAGTACCAAAAGCACAAAAAATATGCAGAGTGTTCACTGAACAACCTGCTTCACTCGATAGCTGAGACACACTCAAAATGCTCTTACTCTCCTCAGGTCAGCCAGGCAGCACAGGCACTGGTGTAGCTGGAGGCCTTGGAAGAGGAGGACCAGGTGGAGGAGTTGGAGTTGGTCCCGGCACAGGAGGGGGGCCTACCTCTGGGATTGGGCCAGGAGGTGGCTTTGGTTTTGGTCCAGGTGGTGCAGGAACTGGTGCAGCCGGGGGCCTTGGAGGTGGAGGACCGGGAGGAGGACTTGGCCCTGGTTTTGGTTATGGTCCTGGTGGTGCTGGCACTGGCCCTGGAGGAGCAGGTTTTGGGCCAGGTAGAACTGGTACCGGATTAGGAGGTGCAGGAACAGGACCTGGAGGTAATTATCAATCAGCAGAGGTGTTTTTAGAATTACAGTATATGGTGATTTCACACACTTTATTGCACTGGGATGGACAAACATATAAATACCAAATTTTGTATATTATATTTCAGGGTATGATGCCAGTGCCAAAGCTCGAAAATATGGTAAGAATAGTTGTATTATTGAAAATCTGCATGTATTGTTTTGTTATTTCATGATCAAAACTACATAAAAAAATAGTTAATTACAAATTAATTACATAAATAAAACACAAATCTTCTTCTCATCGAAGGCATGTTAAGTGGAGCACTGGGAGGTGCAGGAACAGGTACTGGAGTTGGACCTGGTGGTGCTGGTACTGGCTTTGGACCTGGTGGTGCTGGGGTTGGCTTTGGACCTGGTGGAGTTGGACCAGGTGGGGTCGGACCTGGTGGTGTACAACCAGGTGGATTCAGACCTAGTGGTGCTGGTACTGGCTACGGACCAGGTGGAGTTGGGCCTGGTGGAGTTGGACCTGGTGGAGTCAGACCCGGTGGAGTTGGACCCGGTGGAATTGGACCAGGTGGGGCTGGTACTGGCTTTGGCCCAGGTGGAGTAGGACCTGGTGGTGTTGGCTATGGACCAGGTGGAGGAGTTGGACCAGGAGGAGTTGGACCTGGAGCTGGTATTGGCTTTGGACCCGGTGGAGGAGTTGGACCTGGTGGTATTGGCACTGGTTATGGACCTGGAGGTAGCATGAAATATTTGGATATATTTCAAAATAGGATGCATGTCTGAATTCATAATAATCCATGGCTTATATTATACTCATTGTAACTCGCTGTACTAAAAGATGCAATTGTGTCTGGATTTTGCAGGTTATGCTGGTGCCAAAGCCAGAAAATATGGTAAGAAATAACTTCTAAAAATATTTACTACATCCATATTGATCATTGAGCATTTTTATGGCCTTTGCAGTAAAACTGTGTTTTTGTGTCTCACATGTATCAGCAGACAAAATACATATAAATGTATGTGAAATACAATTATTCCAATACATCTTAACAAATGCTGCCATTTTTTTGTTAAAAATCGTATACATGCTCTTTGCAGCTGTAACATGTCAGAATGTCTGTCATTAGGAATGCCTGTTGTTTTTCAAGTATTGTGGGCCATACATGCTATCAGATTAGTTGAAAGTTTCTGGTAAAACGTTGCTCTCTGCAGGTCTGCCTGGAGGAGCTGGAGGCGCCCTGGGTGCAGGGGGACTTGGTGGTGGGGTAGGGCCTGGCTCTGGGCTCGGAGTAGGAGGAGGGGTCCCAGGACGAGGTGTTGGAGTGTCAACTGGCGGTGGACCTGGTGCAGGACTGGGGACTGGTGGGATACCTGGTTCTGGTGTTACAACAGGAGGTGGACCTGGTGGCTTTGGACCAGGTAGTGCTATAGATTTGAACAGGGGAGCCTCAGAACACAAAGATTATAAAAACATATTATGCATGTGAAAAAAACACTCAGTTGCAGCATCAATGATATTGCAGTGGAAACAGCCCTTTCAGTTACAGGTCTGAGTGCAAAGTGTTCAGTTAGTGCACATCAAATGTTACTGAACCCAAACATTACTATAAACTCCTGATGTGGTGTGCACATCTCTGTTATTCTCTATTGCTTTTTCTCAAATAATACTCAGGGGGGCTCAAGTTTCTCCAATAAAGTACAATTTTTATATATATTTTCTCATAATATCTTCTAATAATCTATTTGAATATATATTAAATATGAAAAAGAACAACTGCAGTATCTAATAAGCGTTACCAAAAGAAGGCCTCAAAATATTATTTCAAGATAGAATAATAATAATTAGTTAAGTAGTGATTTTAAATTACAAGACACATTTGATACATTTTAACTGTCTAGTAAGTAAGTAAGTTAAAATTGGGAACATTTTCTTCTTAAACCTAAAATTTATTAAATTTATTAAAATTATTAAAATTATTTTAAAATTATTTCACGCAAAGAAAATTTATATTGAAGAGGGTTTTTTTTTTTGTAAATGACAAACATTTTTTGACTATATATACTCTAAGCCCAAAGAAAAACCCTCATCTAACTCCCCCTCCAGGGCTTCCAGGAAGAACAGGATTTGGACCGGGTGGATATGGACCTGGTGGATATGGGCCTGGAGCTGGTTATGGACCTGGAGGAGGCTATGGTGCAGGACCAGGGGCTGGATATGGAACAGGTTTAGGGGGAGATTTAAATTTTATTCAAGATCATCTTTGAAAGATTAAAACTTAGATTGCTGAAATACCACAACTAAACAATTCCTATCATTTACAGGCTATGGAGCTGGATCAAAACCAGCTAAATATGGTATTGGAATGCTCCTTGTTTGTTTTTTATGAAAACATGATGATAGATGTTTTATAATGGACCTGATAAGTCAATACCTATAACTTATCTTATTTGCTGTGGTCCACAGGCTACGGTTCAGCTGGATCTAAAGCTGCTAAATACGGTGAGGTGTCTTTGGAGAAGACATGTGTCAAATAGAACATTCTGTGTACATTATACAGCTGTTTCAGGCACTTCTTTTGATTTTACTTTTATCTACTTGACAAACTGTAGGGAAACCAGGTGGAGTCCTACCTGGGGTAGGAGTCGGCACTGGCACTGCAGGAACAAGCACTGGTGTTTCGGTAAATGGGACCAGCACTGGGGGCGTTGCAGGGACAACAGTTGAACCAAGTGGTGAGTGTCTGTTTTGAGCTTTAAGAATGAACATTATGGTAGCTCTGAATTGTTGCTTATTAATGGGATAATCTATTTGTACATCAATGTCTACTGGATCAGGAGGGGGACTTGGAGTCACAGGAGGCACACCAGTTCCAGCAACAGAAGGTATCTGTAAAGTATCAACACAAAGTAGATCACAAAAACACATTTTTTTGTTACATATTACAACGTCCTTACGGAGTTTCCAGTACATTGGTAGAAACATAAAATATATCTTATAAGGATAGAAAAGACAGTTAAGGGGGGAAGGAAAAAAATAACTTGTCTAAAAAGGATTTTTCCATTGTCTTTGTTTGATTTATTTAATTCACCCACTAATCCAATGGGCCTGTATTTGGCTCCTTTTGTTGAATTTCGGACTTTGTGTCACACCTACCTGAAACTTGACACACTTGCATTATGCTTTTGGAACTTCCAAAACTTCCATGCTATGTGATTATTGATATGACAACTTTTCTCTCTACTATCTCAAAGAGAGAGCAAAGAGAAAATCAATAGCAAGGCATAACCCCTCCCCCCTCTTAAGATACAGTACTATTTTAAATCAGTACTATTACAGTACTTTTTTCTCTATTTAACGTTTTGCCCTTATTCCAGGTGATGGCATTGTGATAGAGGGGTCTGGAAGTTCTGGAGGAGAAGGTGTGTTTAAACTTGTTGGATTCCTAAGAAACTGTCTTTTCTTACCTTGAAAATTTTGTGCATAGATGATAACAATTACAAACAACACAACATAAAATTCAAGTCCAAGGATGCAACAATCTGATTGCCCACATGGTACACCTGTAAAAATCAGGATTATTGAAATGTAAAACTTGTTGCTTATATTCATGGAGAAGTTTTTTTCAAATTTCAACACTTCACTCAATATCCGTTCCAAAAAGTTTGCACATGTGAAAAGGCTGTTTCACCAATATCAAAACAGGAGGTACTAGTGTAGCAGGCAGACCAGTGGGAGGAGGAGGTGAAGGAGATGTCCTGGGTGGAACAGGGATCCCAATAATTGCAGCAAAGCCAGGTATTTTGTTCATATTTATGCAGGCTGATTACCAAAAATGTGTCATGGTGGAAAAAAATTGCTCCCTTGAATCTCTTTTTTAATTATCTTTATTAAACAGGGCTCAATGGAACAGATGCTCCAGGTCAGTATTTTAAGCCTCTACATGTTTGCGAGTTCTGCATATTCACCAATTTCTGCTATTCAGGTGTCTGTGGATGTGCCTCTGAATTCAGTCTTCTTTGCTTGACAATTAGTCCACTTGTCCCCCCAAAAATCATTCTGCAGATTTCAATAAAGTTTGGTGCAAAACAAAGCAACAGCCTTTCTAAGATTTTTACATGGACAGTGCCATCATGTGGTCATTTATATAGCTGTTTCAGTTTAACACCCAACATCTAATGAGTGGAGGAATCTTTAACAAAATTTTCCACCATTTGTTTTAAAACAAATTTCATCCAATCTTTATTCAGTGCAATTAAGTAAAAAGTTTACTAAGTTTTAACCCTAATATCTCAAACACCACTGGTACAATTTTGATCAAACTTGAAGTGGAGCAATACTTACACGGTGTTGGCAAAAACATCAAATGTTATAATGTATAATGTGTATGTTCAAATATCATTACTGAAAGGCAATAACACCCACATTACAGCTTGAAATCTGGTGAAATTGAACACTAAACCAATTTTCTAATTGAACAAAGCACTGCATGTAACCCCTACAAGGGATCAACAAATTAAATGTTTTATATATTTAGAGATTTACAGGACTGACAGTTTAATTCAAATATCCTACAGGTTCCACAGGAGCTGACACTGGTAAGTTATACTTAAAGATACACTGAGCAGTGATGTGCTAGTTTTGAGTGGTTACTAGAGGTTATTATGCAGTAAATAAATATGGATTTCGAAATAGCATGGGCACAATTTAAACATAGAGTCTGGTTGATATGATACAGTGGCAAATCGCAATATCACAAATGCTTTTAGTTTTGATGCAGATCACAATATTTCTCTACTTGAATGCTTTCACAGCTGTCACTGGTTTACCTGTACCTGAGAATAAGTTTTCTTCTTGCACTTCCTTTTACAAAAACTGGCACAAAGAATGAGCATGGCAGACAGACGCTTGCTAACACCTTAAGCTAAACATATTAGACATAATTATCTTTGAATATTTATTGCAAAGCTGTTTCTGATTGATAATTGCACAAGTTCATATGTATTTTTGTCATCGTAGTTGGCGGTGGGGCTGTACAACCAAGTGGTACGTAAACATCCATCAGTAAAGTGTTCATATTGTTTTCAGGATTTCTACTCTTGTGTTAAACAGCTGAGACAGGTGTTATATTCAATAAGTGAACCAACTTTTTAAAAATCTGACGGTATAATTTTGCAGGATCTGGAGGTGATCTCTCAACTGGGACACTACCTGGAGCCAAGCCTCTCAGACCCCCAGGTAAATAAAGTAAATTTTACCTTAAAAGAAAATCACAAATTGAGAGCAAACTTTTAAAAAAAAATCAATAAACTTGACCAAAGTTTCAGGATAACCTGCTTAAAGTGCTTACCTGTTAGAGGACAGCAAGTTACCAGCTACCATGTTTCAACTAACATACTGTTTGACTGCCAATTTGTGGTTAACATCAGCCATGTTTTATACACTACAAATAGCAATTAAGTTTTGCCTTTTCCCTTTTCATTATGTTTCTAAAGAAGTAATGCCATTACAGTGTAGACAGAAAGTTATACACATACTTGAAATGCTCTCACCAGGCTTGTTATTGCTTTTGGGTTCCCCAAGAAGACTAGCAACCAATTTGTGGTAGCTAATTGAAGAAAAAGGAACAATCACCAGGCTTCCTCTCAGAAATTGGGATTTGGATGTGATAGATTTTGGGGTTCATTGACTTGGTTTTGGTTCCAGTTTTAATTTTTAGATCTGGTTTCCTTCTCTCTGCTCTCCAGGTGTCCCAAGGGGTGACACGCCAGGTGAAGGAGATGGAGAGGGAGTGACTGATAGAGAGAGAGGTGGTACAGGAGGGACAGGTGGAGGACCTGGAGGAGTAGGAGGCAGTCCTACCAGCGTAGGCGGAACAGGAGGTGTTCCAACACAACAGGGTGGTACAACAGGAGTGGGAAGAGGTGACAGTCCTGCTGGTGGAACTGGAGTTGGACCAGGAGGTGCAGTTGGTGGAGTAGGAGGAACACCCAAACCGCCCAAAGGTGCCTTTTTTTTTTCTTTCTGAATGTACACTACAGAACACAATCTAATCTCCATCACTGTGTATGAAACGTTCAAAATAGCTACAAAAGAAAAAGAGGATTCAAGATCTTTGTATACTAAAGAACATTATCCGTTATATCTTTCGATTTTCAAATTTAGCATATGGACCTGATGGAACTGTAGCAGGAGGAGTAAGCGGTGGACCTGGTGGAGTAGGCGGAGGGGCAGGTGGAGGCACTGGGGCAGTTGGAGGAGGTCCAGGAGGTGTTGGTAGAGGTCCTGGAGGAGCGGGTTTGGTACCTGGGGCAGGTGGACCTGGTGGAGTAGGAACAGGAGCCTTTAAACCCGGAAAAAGTGAGTTTCTACCATGTTTTGGTTTCTGAAATGTTTGTAAATACATTCATATCCTACATGCCCACATATCAATGGCACATTTACACATTTCATGACATTTCATTGCTTATTTATACATTTCATACATTATCCATCACAGGCTACGGTGCTGGTGGAGCTGGAGTTTTACCAGGTGGAGGTATGTTAAATAACATTGTCCTTACCATTTAATCTACAGCAAAAAGATGAATGAAACATACCCTAAATACAGGTTATCTCTCTTTTTCCTGCCAGGCATACGCTTCCCGACTGGAGCTGGACAGGGAGCAGGAAAAGCAGGCAAAGGTTCTTTACACTGTCAACTATGTTTCCTCCCTTTAACAAGGCCTTATTTAGCTTAAGCAATGAAGAAGCCACATAATACATCAAATGTTTTTATCTTTCTGTCAGTATATGGAGCTCTTGGAGGCCTAGGTAGAGTTGGACCTGGCGGCTACGGTGCTGGTCCAGGTGGCTATGGTGCTGGTCCAGGTGGTTACGGTACTGGTCCAGGTGGCTATGGTGCTGGGCCTGGTGGATATGGAGCTGTACCTGGTGGCTTCGGAGGAACCAGAGGCGTTGGTGGTGGTACTGGGGGCGCTGGGACTCTGGGAGTTGGAGGAGCTGGAATGGGAGGTTTAGGTGGAGGTGTGAGAGGAGGAGTTGGAGCAGGTCCAGGAGGAGTTGGTGGGGGACTTGGGGGATATGGTGGAGGTGTCAGTCCTGGAGGTAAGTTAATCTTGGTTAAAAAAATAAATAAATATTTTGTAATTCAGTTGAATTTTGATTAAAAAAACACATCTCATAATAACTGCATGTAGTTTAAATATTGGTGTTTTTTGTATATGTTCTACTATACAGGTTCAAGATTCGGCACAGGTCCTGGACTGGGCACCGGCAAACCACCAAAAAGTATAATAAGAACTAAAAGTTTTACAGAGTAAATATACAGATTTAAGCATAAATTCAGAAAACTGTAACTAAACCATTATTTTCTTTAGGTTATGGAGCTGGAGCTGGTGGCACTGGGGTAGGACCTGGTGTCTTTGGTACTGGGCCAGGTGGAGTTGCTCCAGGTCCAGGTGGTTTTGGACCTGGTGGCCTTGGGCTTGGTGGTCCTGGTGCTGGTAGTTTTGGACCTGGTGGAACTGGACCAGGTGGATATGGGCCCGGCACTGCAGGGACAGGACCAGGTGGGGTTGGAACTAGACCTGGTGGCTTTGGACCAGGTGGTGTTGGCACAGGAACAGGTGGCTTTGGACCTGGTGGTGCAGGTCAGGGACTCGGGAAAAGAAAGCCTGCAAAATCAGGTATGGTTTAATCATATATCTAAACATCTTTTATACAATTTTATTTTTGTATTATGTTTTGAGATCATTTAAGTCATTACCTCTTTCTGAAAGGATATGGATCATCTTTGGGCGGAGCTGGCTATGGGCAAGGTGAGAAAGTTTTTTCATTCTATTACTTTACTACCTTGAAAATGTCCTGATTGTCAATATTTGTCTCTGTGAAACAAAATTCCTTTATTAGTCTCTGTTGTCTCAAGGAGTGACTTGCAGTGTGGTGTCCTGCCTTAATGCACATCTTCTCCAACTCAAATCAACTCTGGCAGATGAACTGAATTAGAACATCAAGGCATCCTTGTGTAACATCACAAGGACCCTTGTCTGACAAAACACCATCAACCCCATGTCCTCTAACAATATCATAACACTTTGAATGTTTTCTAGGTGCAGGAGTCGGACCTGGCAGCACAGGCACTGGACCTGGCAGATATGGACCTGGTGGTTTTGGACCCGCTGGTGTTGGACCAGGAACAGGTGGTTTTGGACCAGGCAGTGCTGGCACAGGAATTGGAGGTGTTGGACCAGGTGGTGCTGGCACAGGAATAGGAGGCTTTGGACCAGGTGGTGCTGGCACAGGGATAGGAGGCATCAGACCAGTTGGCACTGGCACAGGAATAGGAGGCGTCGGACCAGGTGGTGCTGGCACAGGAATTGGAGGTGTTGGACCAGGCGGTGCTGGCACAGGAATAGGAGGTTTTGGACCAGGGGGCCAAGCATTAGGAAAAAGAAAACCATCTAAATCTGGTAAATAATCATCATACAAGTTAAACTTTAAGGCAGATGATTTTCAGATATTGATAGTACTGATGGAGATGTCTTTGGGATTATTGTTAGCAGAATACTATTTGACTGTACTCTCTTCCTTCCCTTAATTTCCTGGTTCTGGAGGAGCAGGGTATGGATCAGGTAAGTACTTGGTTAGGATTAGGAATGGTACAAATCTTTCAATACATTTATGTGGTATATACATTGTGTTTATAAATTTACATCCGTTTTCAGCAGGAGTATTGGGAGGAGGCACAGGAGGTGGTCCTGGTGGCTTTGGACCAGGAGGTACTGGACCTGGTGGTTTTGGACCAGGAGGTACTGGACCTGGTGGTTTTGGCCCAGGAGGTGTTGGACCTGGTGGTTATGGACCAGGAGGTGTTGGACCTGGTGGTTATGGACCAGGAGGGACTGGACCTGGTGGCTTTGGCCCAGGAGGTGCTGGACCTGGTGGTTTTGGCCCAGGAGGTGCTGGAGTTGGGCCAGGGGGCCTCAGACCTGGTGGTGTAGGAGGATATGGACCAGGTGGTCAAGCACTTGGGGAAAGGAAGCCTCCTAAATCAGGTTACGGCTCCTCCTTGGGCGGAACAGGCTACAGACCAGGTAAAATTCTGTGGTGATGCGTATATTTCATTTAAGGTTCTTACAATTACTGATATATGCTCTCATTGTAACTGGATTTTGACCATACTTTTTCAAATATATGTAATTTTTTTAAGCAATTGTTACCAACAAGGCCCTACTGTTTGCACAGCAGACCACCGAATTGTCTTGTTTTATGAAAAGATAGTCTGAAAAAATCTAATTAAATGATTAGATAGTCTTACAGAGAAAAATGTATGTTTGGTTTGTTGATCAAATTGAGCAA
>JAPZDV010000006.1:14142846-14160317 GCA_029814665.1 Acanthurus lineatus
ATTAAGCAAGTGGAAGTGAGTCCCAAAGTCTTGTACTTTTAATGGCCACAGTTATAAGATTCTCAATGTAGTTTAGAGCCTCGCTGATGCTCTTGGGCTTGATCACAGACTGTGATCTCTTCCTTCCTTAATATGCGGACAGTTCTTCTTTTATTAAATTAATTTCATCCATATTATTAATACAATAATTAAGAACTGTGACTAGTTTCTGAGAATTCAAATTTATCTGTCCAAAGTATTTGGCCAGTGTAAAGATCAGTGTTGGTCTCCTGAAGGAAATGATGTATAATAAATAAAAAAATTAAATTAAAAAATGTGACATTTAGTTATATTTATTGTAGTATTATTATATTGTATATTAACCAAGTTTAAATTTAAGGCGTTATCTCCAAGATAAAATTGGACTGTAAGCATTTGTTGCTTTATTTTTGCCTTTTACTCTGTGCTAAGATAGTTAACTTACTGAGATACTTATCCATTATATAGTATACCACTCATGTTTATCTTACTTACCTTGACTTTATCTATTGTTATCAGGTGGTGGAGTAGGAGTGCTTCCTGGTGCAGGAACAGGCGGTATCATTGGGGGTCCAGGTTAGTCTCTAAAATAAAAATTTAGCCTTGTTGAGATTTTACATCTATCGATAACAAGAATTCAGCTAGTGTAAAGGTCAGTGTTGGCCTTTTTTAGAATATGACATTTCAATACTTTCATTAAGAGCAAAATTATAAAATATGTGACATTTCTATCCAACACTGCATAATTAACAAGTTTAAATTTCAAGTCTTGTCATCCCTACAAAACTGGACTGCAAGCATTTGTTGCTTTGTTTTCCTATTTACTCTGAGCCAAGATACACACATCATATCATGAGATACTTATCCATTATGTAACTTGCTATTTATGGAGATCTAACTTACTTTAACTCCACATATGTTCATCAGGTGGTGGGGTAGGAGTGCTTCCTGGTGCAGGAACAGGCGGAATTATTGGAGGCCCAGGTGAGTTACTATTATAAAAAACTTGGGCTAGTTGTAAAGAATTTACAAACATCCATCACAAGCACTTTTTGCTTTGATTTCCTATTTACTCTTTGCTAAGATAATTAACTTACTGAGATACTTACTCTTTACTTGCCACACGTGTATGTATCTGCTTTACTTCAACCAAACTCTTCAGGTGGTGGAGTGGGAGTGCTTCCTGGTGCAGGAACAGGCGGTATCATTGGAGGCCCAGGTGTGTTTCCCATTTATAATGGAAAACAGTAACTAAAACTTTATTTTATGTGTGGCAGAGCGGATCTCACACAAGCACAGCTCCATATTCTTCTCCAATGTAGCTGATGTAGTCTCTGTAAAAGTGTAATACAAGTATGTGTAATATAAATCTAAAATTGTCTCTAGTTCAATAAGTACTGGGTGTCATGGTATTCTTCAAGGTATTTTAACTGCTAGGCAGATTTTTTACACTTTCATTCTTACTTGCTGTTCAGGTGGTGTAGCAGGAGGAGCAGCAGGGGTAGGAGGTGCTGCAGGAACAGGTCAGGGAGTAGGAGGTGGAGTTGGCGGCCTACCAGGTCAGTAATCTGGAGCACTGATACAATACAGAACAATAATGTAAATGTATGAATATTTGCATTTTGTGATTTGAAAAAAAATGCAATTTCTAAATTCAGATTTCCGCATAGTAAATACCATATCTGCCAGCTAGTCAGACCAGTTTAACAGAAAGGTGCATTGTAAAAAGTGATGTAGGATGCAATGTATTCATTGTTCCAGCAGGGGGTGTTGGTCCAGGCTACGCTGGGGTGGCCGCTGGAGGTAAGAGAGATTTATTTTTGACATTCAGCAGTTTTAAAATGATAAGCAGTAAATGTCAGGACTTTAATGATGATAACAGATAACAAACTCAACATATGAGACTTAGTAAAGGTTATCTTTTCTTTATTTTGACTTCTTCTCTCCTGTTATTGCTCTTTAGGATATACTGGAGCCGGACAAAAATGTAAGGAACTCACTGCGTTCTCTGGCATATTCTCTACTTAGCTTCAGTCTCTTAATACACAAATGTTCATGTTCATACATAAATATACTCACACACACAATGATGTTTTGAAATTTGTTTTTAAAAAATTAAGAAGGGCACGTGTAGTTCTCTCTAGCACTGAGTCTTGCTGTAGAGAGCTTTAGAGTCAGTATATCTACAGAACATCATTCATTTTTACTTTTTATGTCCTTTAGCAAAAGCACAGAAGGCAGCCAAATATGCAGCCATGCAAGCCATACTGGGAGCTGGAGGCTACAGAGGTAAATATCATGCACACTTGATTGAATTAGAGTAAGACATATCCATGCATTGTCTCAGAAATCTGGTCAAATTAATTAAAAATCCTAGTTATCATTCTCAACCCATTTAAATGCTCTTAGTCATGAGTTTTGCTGACCTTGGTTGTTGGCCTTTTTAATTAGTTAAATTACTGTTCTGTGGAGCACTGACTAAGCTAATCAGATTAAGTTAAAGGGCGAACAGCACATTAGCACAATTTCCTGGTTGCACTTAATAAGGGATGTTCCTTCTTGCTTAAAGAACAATTACATGTTAAACATTTTATAATTTACCACCCTTTTCTGTGAATAAATTCTGGTGAGAAAACTGTTTTCACAGAAATGGCATGTTAAGAAATGCCACAGGTCTATAACCACAAATACAGGAACTATGTGGCTGCGTGGTAAAGACAAAAATACTCTACTGAGATAGTGCTTATTAGCAACAACACTCTCGTTGACTGAACTTGACATCTTAAATTAATAACTGATGTTTTCGTATTGAACAAGCTTACCATGTTTAACAGTTTAATTTTTACCCACACATATGAATTTTGTGATTAAAGTGAAATATAATTTTCCTGTTCTGGTATTTAGGTGCTGGCTGTCAGGGTAAATACTGTGGCAGAAGAAGGAAGTGAGAGGCCAACAGACAGGAAGTGACCTCATAAAAAACAACAGTGGTGCTATTGCATGATCCCAGATTGTCAATGTCTTACCTGGCATAAAAGCTAAACCTTCAGCACATTCCACTTTTTAACAAGTTAATTTACTTAGATTTTACACAGCGGTCTCTTCAAAAATGAGCAGTAGTTCTCAACCTGTTAAGGATGATTTCTTGAAAAAAAAGGAAGTACCTTTGTAGGCTGCAATTCAGTGTGGTGAAATTTGTCCTTGTGTTGTTTCATGTTTAATTCTTTCACTTGACTCTAGTCAAAGAATTAAGCATCTTTACTATTTACAAGAAAAGGCACAAGTTAGAGTAAGTTTGTAGGAGGGCAAATTTGTTGTGTTTACCCCCTTGTTACACTCCTGGGATCCTCACTACCAGGTTGAGAATGATAAATATTTCTTCTTAGATTGTGAGGCCAATCTGTACTATACTACATGTTTTGTTTATTGTTGTTATGTTGAACATCATTTGTGTTCCTGTGCAAGTATCATCATGAATCATCTGGGTGAAGAATGATACCAAGGACACCCTCAGGGCAGCTCCTTTTCAGACCTGTCTGCATGCTGACACACTGTTTTTAAAAACAATCTCCAAGGCCTCATCCAGTTGGATTTTTCTTTAGGTCTGTTGAGTGTTACGTTGCATTAATTCACTGTTTTTAGCTATCAGTGCAAACACTAGAACAATTTGTACAGTCAAGAAAACATACCACAGCTATTTTAGGGAAACTTGCATAGAAAAGGGGCACTTGGGTGACTTTTTAATGGTGGGGTGTTGAGACTTGATCAATATCTGATCCCAGAAAAACAGTCTGTGATCATTTTAACAGTGCTCAGGCCTCAGAAGTATCAACAAGTGGAGGCTGAATGTCCTCAGCCGTTAACACTTGTGAGATTCTTCCAGTCCATTCACAACTAACAAACACTGTTTTATAGCTACATAACATTTACATAAACTTTTGGTAAACATTAATATTTTTTATTATTAGAAGGATGTATTTGTGATGATATTATGGTGTGCTTAGATTTGGCTTTAGATTTTGCTGTTGAAGACAGCATCAAACTAAATGTGAGGTTACTGATTAGTATACATCATAGTGCATTTAAATGCCATCTGAGGAGCTTTGATTACTGTGTTTTTCTTTTTTGTGTACCTCTATCACTGTTGGGAAATTTTTCACGTTTGCTAGTCTTTTTAAATTATGCTGACATAAAGCAGAAAAAGCTAAGTGCTTTATCTGTTTATCCTCAGTCTCATTTTTTAAACCCAAGTGCATTAATACAGTAATAAATATTCAAGTTATTTTGTGTGTGAGAGTTTTAACAGTTTTTAAACTTGTGTACTACTATGATAAAGATAAGTGCTTTGTTTTCTACATTGTCCTTGAATGTGTGCTGAATCACAATGTAGTCTGTGATGTCATTTGGATAAAAAGTGTCACTGAATCTCATCTCGCATCTGAGCTTTCGCTTGTGTTGCTAACATGTAGCTCAAATGTGTTTTTAACATCTGTGTTCTTTATGTGGCCTATGGAGAAAAAGATGCACTTTTGTACACTTTCAGACAATGCACTCTGAAATAAAAAAATGACCAATGATGGTTGTGTTAGGTTTTTGTCATTTTAAGGAACCAGAAAAACTGACAATGTAACAGATGCAAACAAGTAAACTGTGAGACCTTAAGAAGCATTTTTTTCACCAAAAGTAAGAAAAGGAAGTTTCACATTTAGATGCAGATGTTGGTTTCAGTGTGTTCGTCTGTCATGGTCCTCTCACAACCACAGGTTATGCTGTAATGAGATAAAGGAAAAAACAAACTATTGCCTGGGCAGGCCAAAATGAGAAGTCATGCAGCGCATTCATGGTGACTTATATTGAGACTTTGCAAGTACTGACCAGGCAGACACCACAGCATATTGTACTACATTATACTGGATATTATTAAAAGCAAAAAGATGGAGGCAATGACTCATTAAAAAAAGCAAAACCACAGAAAATATAGCACAAATGAACTGAACAAATCCTCAGTGTGACAAACATATGATATATGTTTAGGTACAAGAAAAAATGCATCTATGCACATGACACACCACTAGTATGCAGTATATTCTAAAGCTATAAATTTAGTTGCGACAAGTGTGTGCTATATTTCTATCTTCTTAATTACTCTGGTGTCTGTTGCTCTTGAAGCTAAATATAAACAGCAGAACCAAACGCATATGGTTAATTTAAGCATTATCTTAATTTCATACAAAATATAATCAATAGTTTTCTTCCCCTAAATCTGAGCAGATCCCCATTCGTGCACTTTAACTGAATTCTTTCTCTTTCTTTGTTGTGTGTGATGAATAGAGGGCTTTACTGAGGGGTCAGGACAGTGCAGTAATTGGGGCATTCATAAAGAGATTATGTCTGTGCCGATGGGAACAGAGCTTGCTTCAAAGCACTCTCTCACACCTCCTCTGAGTAAAACAAACCCATATCTTAACATATTAGATTCTGTGAGTTGATTCTCCCTCACTGTGTTAACTCTGCAGACGAGTGTAACTGTATCTTGTAGAGGTCTACATACTGAAAGTAACAGGAGAAGGACGGTGGTGCAGAACTTCTATCCTGGGATTGGTCTGTTTCTCTGCAGCCAGCAGAGGGAGACTGGCCAGCTGGTGTCAGTGGGTCAGTTTTTTTCTCACACAGCTACTCTTCACATTAGAGAGGGAACTCATATGCACAGGAAACCTCTGAGTACACAAAGAGAGAGAGGGGGAGAGAGAGAGTCAGAAATAAAGACAACGCCTGCTAACAGAGAATATATGTTAGATCCGCCCATGAACACATGCAGCTAAAAGCTTCTTTCTTTGCTGGCTGGATTGTTTCTAAGAGGCACTTGTCAATCTGCAAACTTGGAGGGCAGAATGTCACGACGGGACCAGAGATTTCGGAGGGGAATGAAAGGACGGTAAGAGCAACCTCTACATTATCAGTGAAATGAGTGTGTCTAAAAGAAAAGAAAGAGTAGAAAAGAGTGAACGAAAGTATAAGACAGAGAAGTTGTTGTTCGTCTGCAGCACTTCCTCAAACAGAACTTTACCACAACAAACTAAAATCATGACTTACTTAATTCTTTCTACTTTTACATCCGTTATATGTATGAGTAGTTCATGAAATCATAACAATAAAAGGTAAAATCAGTACCTTGACAGCTAGCCAAATAGCCCCCTGTTCAATTCATAACTATGTTGGTATGTGTGTTGATTTTTTGGACCCTCAACCATTTACCCCATCAACAACTACTTTTCCTCATGTCCACGCCATAACATACATGTGGAATAAACTACAAATATGCTCACCTATGCTTAACACATAACACCAATGAGACAATAAACCAAACAAGATGTATATAATAAATACAAATAACACCAAGAAACAACAACAAAAAAAGTGATGAAAAACAAATAGTTTTGAGAGGAAACCCAGTGGAGCAACACGGACACAACTGGGAGGAAATCGTGGTAGAAGAATACGTCATGAGATTCTTGACATTTGACCTGTGTCCTGACATCATAACATGTTTTTTTTATGTACAGCAGTTGCTGGTGTGTCTGCAAGTCTGCTTTTAGTTACACAGGAACAGACCTTAATACACAGACAAGACTTTTAAAGGTCTAAAAATAAGAGTTAGATACAGCATGGGCTACAGTAAGAGCATAGTTTTAGCTGTAGAAATGTAAGGAGAGGGGTAGCAGAAGGAAACAGAAAGTGGATACATTTTCTAGATATAAGTCTGAGTTGATTCCAGTGTTTTCTTGTGACCAGATGTTTAGATGGAATCACAGATGTGGAGCTGGAAGGTTCCACATCCGTTGCCGGCAGCACAATAACAAAGGACAGGAGGTCTAAAATAAACCTGCAGCTGTTTGATGGTTTTATTACTTAATTATTTCCTAAGTATTAAATGATAGATAGGTCCAAAAGATCTCTACTTTTTAGAGTACTTCCCATAGTGCCTCAGTAGACAGTATCGGTTAAGGACAGGAGATTACTTTTACCAACTGCATTTGCTTTACTCAAGTCCTTCTGAATATTGGCTGCAGTAAATCTAAAGTTCATTATTACAGCTAAGAATCTATCAAGTAATAATTGTAGGTGAGTATAATGCTACCCTATTACGACCAGTAAGGCCAGTTATTAAAGCATTTGTTATTCTACACAGGGTGGGAAATTAAGTTTTTAAAATGTAGACATCTACCAGTCACTGACAGATACATTTTCAGCAATTCATAAGTAAAACATTTTTTATCTAAAACACAGCAGTCACATTCATATTGTATAATTAGTTTGGAGCTGGGACTAGTTTCTTACCCTGATTCTACCATAAAAAAACGCACACAAGAACTGACATGTTTTAAATGATTAAATATTTAACAATATAACAATATTTCTTTGAAATAATGAGAAGAATAAGAGGAACAACTAAGCATAGCAGACACGCTAAAAAAAGTACCAACATTTAAAAGAAGTGGGATGATGCTTGTTACACTTTGACTTGTGCTACATGTTTCAAAACTGTACTGACGACATCATTTACTATTTTCAAGTGTAATCAAGAAAAAGCTTTCAACTAAATAATCCGATTGACCACTCTGAAATGCTGTCTTTAACTGTCCCTTACATCAGAGGGAAGTCTTTCCCTCCCTACTACTTCTTTCTCACAAGTTAGGCAACCTTTTCACTCCCTATTATAAGAACTGCATGGCATTTACAGTCCAGAGGAAACATGGATCTGTACTCTGTCCAGGAAGTCACCTCCCACTCCGGTTGTAGAGTCGAAGAGATAAGGAAGCAGGTTTTTGTTGTACAGAAAGTTTCTGTTCACAGAATTTAAAGTACTAGAAGTGAAAATGCTTCACTCTATTTAAGGAACAAGTAGCATTAGTGGTAATTTTGGACTTTTTTATTCTATTTTGCAATCTTTGAGTGTTTGCACCCACTGAAAACTAACATTTCAGTAAATTACAGTGTTTTTGTGAAGCCATGTGACTAACCAGTGACCTTACATGAGTAGTCCTTTTGTAAGTGGGAATATTAGCTTGAACATCCTCTTTCAGTCACATTGACATCAGCAGTTCAAGATCTACAGGGCATCATTGCAACTCAATCCCTGAGGTGAAGATAACTGCATTTCCTCCAGGCATGTGCTGGAGAAACATCAGCAACTTGAAGTCTCATGGAGAATCAAATATGATATGAGTGGAAATGAGTTAGGTACCAATGACACAGAATACTACTCCGCTAAAAAAGGCTAAAGTGAAGATGATATTTTATGCTCCAACTGAACTGGAAGGGTTTCTACCTGATCCCACATGTGACGATCTGGCAGGTCGACTTTCTTCACAAGTCTCATGTGTTCCATTACTGATCTGGCTCACATTACTTTCCTCGAACACACCTCTGAAGTATCTCTCATCTTACTGCATAAATCTAAACCTAAATCTGCATCTTGTCTCGTTCTGCCTTCCTGCTATCTAATTTTTTTTACCATGCCTCTTGTCCCTGCTTCCCTCTTAACTTCAGGTGTTGTGAATGCGGTTGTATCCTGTCTCACTGGTACTATGAGAGAGATGGACAGCTCTACTGTAAGAAGCACTACTGGGCTCGTTATGGTGAGCACTGCCACGGCTGCATGGAGACCATCACAACAGGACTCATTATGGTAATATGATCACTGAAAGTAAGAAAAACTCTGTCAAACCATGATACCTAAAATAAAGAAAAAGAAGAAATTTAATTGAATAGACTTAAGAATTTTTATTCTAAAATATAAGTGAGATTTCCTAAATAATTAAAAAGCTTAATAATCAAAACAGTGGATCAAAGCGTGCATGACAAGGCGATAAACACAAAAATTGTGTTATTTCAACTATACCTGACACTACCACAAAGTTTACTGTACATGCACATAAGAAAAAAGCCTACTTTCCCGACCAGTTCTTCCCTGATGTTCTTATTTTGTAATTACAGCTAACATTTCATTTAACAACAGACCAAACAAACAGCCTCAAGTAAAAGTCACTGCTCATTGGCTCTAAAACATATTAAACTCAAACAGTGAAAGATCAATATATAATTATTGAGCTAATTTAAAAATAGCTCCTTTATTGATCATTCAAAGTCACCATTCGTTCAAACTGACTAGTGGCTGTACAAGTATCAAATATGTTCTTTACGCAATAGCCTATTCACCAGCAGAAATACAACAAATATCTGCGGACAAAAAATTTGCAACAAGAACTCCAAATCTCAGCATGCTTTGCATTTTTAAAACTATTCTTGGCCTTCCTGCTTTTTGGCTTCCTCATGCTGTAAAAGTAAATGCTGTTTTTTCTTACAACTCTCTCAGAGGATATCCTCTAAATACATCCTGACACTACAAGGCACTGATGTAAGAGTGAAAAGAAAGATCTGATACAGAGCGACCCCTAAAGTCTGACCTCACAAAATGTCATCTTGTCAAGAACAATAGTATTCCCCTGGCCTTCGCATTGTGTCTTATCACACTACCTCCCCCTGTATAAACAGGTTGCTGGGGAGCAGAAGTATCACCCCGAATGCTTCACTTGCATGAGCTGTAAAATATTCATTGGGGATGGAGACACCTACACACTTGTGGAACGCTCCAAGCTCTACTGGTAAGTTTGAAGTGAAAGAGAAAGAATTAAGCAGGTTGTCTGTAAGACTGTATGTGGAGGACTAAAGAATGGAAATGGAAGAGGTATTATTTTTTGTGAAATTAACTTCTGCTTCTGATGAGTGTCCTATCACCTTTCTGTTCATTTATCTATTCCCCAGTGGCCACTGTTTCTGTCAGGGTGTAGTATCAACTGTGAGGTCTGCATCACCACTCACAAAAAGTCCCCACATGGTGGCACTGGTGTCTTTCCCTCCTAATGCAGACGGCCAAAGGGGTTTGACTGTAGCCACTGACCTAAGCAAAGACAAAAGCCCTCTTGTCACTGTGACGGGGTGAGTCTCTGAATGTAAGACAAGAGTGTTAATTTTTGCATTTAATTAGTGCTAAACTTTTTGTAATTCTCCTATAGGATAGACTTAGCTGTCCTCAGTCCTGACCCGCCTCCCTCTGTGCACACTGGTGACCGAGTACTGGAGATCAATGGTATCCCTGTCCGCAATATTTCCCCAGATGAGGTAGGCCTCCCACTGATTCAGAAATATCACTATTAAATGGGAAGCAGATACACTTCCTGACATCCACAAATCAATACTTGCTGAAAAATGCAGAAAAACTACTACGTCACCAACAGTCAACACCGTATCCTTTACTCTAGATAAACTGTATGGTCCAGGACACAAGCAGACCACTGCATCTGACCATTGAACACAACCCGCAGTCTCCTGATGACCTCCTTCGCTCAGACAACCCCCAGAACAATCCCAGCTGTCCTGACCCTTGTGTCCATGAGAAACTTGCTTCAACCCACAAACTCCCAAGTCTGGAGGAAGAGCCAAGTCCAGGGGAGGAGATTGATGGACCAACAAGGACGAGCCTCTCACCACCACAGCAACAAGGAACTGCAGGACAAAGATCCAAACACATTCTGTATGTGCTGAATCTCAACGTGTTTGATTAATTACTTTCTTTTTCTTGGTCTAAGTCTGTTTTTTCTTTCCCAGGCGCAGCTGTAGTATAGATAAGTGTCCTCTATCCCCTGGAGCACTGTCACTTTTATCTCAAAGGAGAGACATGGTTCGTTCAGAGTCTCTTCGTGTAGATTCTGGAGTACGGACCCATCGCATCTTCAGACCTTCAGACCTTATCCATGGAGAAGTACTTGGAAAGGGCTTCTTTGGACAGGCTGTGAAGGTACCACAGTTACAATTTTTATCATATGTATAATATTTTACTTCAACCTTGTTTCTCAGTTTTTCTTTTTCATGGCTATGGCTGACTTTGTTGTCAGTTCAATTAGTCTAATCAGCAATATCACTGACCTGTTGCTGTCAAGGTAACACATCAGGAGACAGGGGAGGTGATGGTGATGAAAGAGTTGATAAGGTTTGATGAAGAAACACAGAAGACTTTCTTAAAGGAGGTAAGCGGTCGATAGAAATGGAAAGCCCACATGGTTTAAGATGTACATAACAGAGAGTTCTCCTTAATAAGTTAAGCAAGTTAGCCTTTGCTGATCATGCTGGTTACCACTTCATTTAGAAGCACTGAAAGAAGATCATGAAAGCCATAGCACATATCAAATCTCAGGTGTCTAAGTTAAGGAAGAAACCAATCTGCAATGAATTTGATCATCTGGATTTGACTAAGAATGTTCCGTTTATAATGTTGAATTAGTCTGACACAATCAAGGGTTTCTGGATGACTATCTAAAAAATGATAAATTACATTTTCTCTCAATTTTTACAGGTGAAAGTGATGCGCTGTCTTGACCATCCCAATGTTCTAAAGTTTATTGGACTGTTTTATAAGGACAAAAGAATCAACTTTGTCTCTGAATACATCCAGGGGGGAACTCTCAGAGAGACCATTGTAAAAATGGTAAATTAAAATAAGTTTTCATGTTTCTGCTTGAGTACTATTAAAAGTACAGTGACACAATTTGTTGGTTACAATCTTGTTGTAGGACAAAGACTTCCCCTGGAATATAAGAGTGAGTTATGCCAAAGACATTGCAGCTGGAATGGTGAGTTTTTCTGGTCAATATTCTGAGAGTAAACAATGATATCCTAAATCATTCCTTAACCTTGTATCAACTGCCCTTAATGTATGCAACCTCTTTATTCATAGGCCTATCTGCATTCAATGAATGTTATCCATCGAGATCTAAATTCACACAACTGCCTGGTCAGAGAGGTAAACAAGCCGCCCCATCACACACATTAACAAACCTCAGATATCTTCATTGAAGGATTCACAAACATACAAAATTAACAATCACTGCATAGTTTTCACTTTAAGTTAACTTTTTAGTGTTGCTTAAATATTTTTTTAAATGCTAAGAAAGAAGCTTTTGGGTTCATGGGAAATGTGATCTGTATTTTAAAAAATAAAACACACACACAGCACACTTGATAACATGTTATGAAATTTCTTTCTCCTTTCCTTGGTTAGAATCAGTCTGTAGTAGTGGCAGATTTTGGACTAGCCAGGCTTGTGATGGAGGAGAGGAATCGGGGCAGAACATCCTCTCTGGAACGCCCTCGGAAAGGGACGCTGTCAGAGCTCCGCAGGCCCGACCGAAGAAAGCGCTACACCGTGGTTGGAAACCCTTACTGGATGGCTCCTGAGATGATCCACGGTGAGTGCAGTTTGAGCATCAGTTATAGCAGCAGCAAATCATTGAACCATCTCCTGCACTGTAAAGTCATGGCTCTTATTTCCTGATATTTTCTCTCCATCTCTCAGGCAAAAGCTATGATGAACGAGTGGATATCTTTTCCTTTGGTATAATGATATGTGAGGTAAGGACATCACACAGAGTTATTCCTAAAATTTATGAAGCACTGAATTCCTAAGAATCCAAATTATGTGACAATGAAAGACAAACCTGAAGTTAAAATGTTGTATTAACGTCAAAAAGAAATTAAATATATTTTATGATTGATCAATCATTAATAATACTTTCAAAGTTGAGTATGTATCTTTGTCTGACTCTCTCCAGATAATAGGTAGAGTAAGTGCTGACCCTGACTACCTTCCACGGACAAATGACTTTGGCCTAAATGTGGCTGGTTTCCTGCAGCAGTACCACCCTCCACAATGCCCCTTAGCCTTCCTACCGCTGGCTGCCCTCTGCTGTGACATGGACGCTGATAAACGGTAGACTGCACAAATCCAACACAACTGCAAACCTAAATTTACACAAATAAAGTAGGAGCTATATTTGAATAAAGTTCCTGTTTTATACTTTGTTTAAAAACTCATTTTAATTCAATTCATTTTACACACGAAGAGAATACTGCACAAAGAAATGCATTACACAATCAGAATAAACTAATACAGGGCCAAATGGCCTACTAAATATTTAATCACTGCATTACGGTAGTAGAGAAAATATAGCTTTACAACCTAATCACAAGTCTTTTTTTCCCTCTGTCTCAGTCCTTCTTTTTCAAAGCTGGAGGAGTGGCTGGAGAACCTACTGATGCACTTGGACATGGGGCTGCCTCTCCTTTCTGAGTTAGAGCAACTTCGCAGAGCCTTCTGGCAGAACTACGACAACCAAAACCACTTTCACAACCAGGACAACGCCCTTGAATTGAATGAACAAACTCATTGTTCACAGCCGCAAAGACAAAGTCCCGACCTCAAGAGACATTCAGACAGAACAAATAACCACATGCAGCCTAATAATCTTACTCAGAGCGCAGACCAAACCAGTACATTTGACAGCCATGCAGATGGACAGCAACACACAGATGACAACCATGAAATGACAACTGAGCATGATCACCTGAACAGTAAATGCAATACCCATTCACAGGACAAAAGCCAGACATGTTGCAAGTCTAAAAGCACTGATTTGGGTCGAAATGGGTCTAAAACTTATGAACATAGTAATTCCGCAGAACAACCAAAAACGCAGCATGAGCCCTCACAGCCACTGCAGGTCAACAACACACTGCAAGACCAGTCCAGCAGTCTCAGAAGGGCATGTAGTGTGCTGTGGGACAAAACCTCAGAGGACAGCTCTTTTCTTTGACTGCTAAGTCAAGACAGGACACATCTACAAAGCCCAGTTTCGAGGAGTAAAACGCTTAAAGACATTTGTTACTTCAACTGGGAGTCATAAAGCTGTATGTGGAGGAAAAATGCATGGAAAACCTGGAGAGGGATAACACCAGTCAATACAGATTGATTAAAACAGTGAAGATTAGTATGCAGCTTAAAAGGAATTGCCTTGCATGTTACCGTTGCCTCATTTTACTTTGTGACCCAGTATTCATGTGATTTTAACTAGAGCCCAACCGACACTGAAATTCCTTCACAGATTCCCAAATTACTCAAAATTGGCCCATACTATCATGTGGACAGACCTCTAAATTACCTCACACATATCTTTGGCATTTCTGTAAAAATACCACTTTTTTACCTATCAGCCAACATCTATGATGATATAATAATATATCTAAGATATATTAAAAGTGGCCAACCAGTTAATCTGTTGGGCTCTAGTGTAAAGTTTGTGGAGAAGCTGTGAAACACTTGACACTTTATACTTAAAGCTACATTGCATGGAGTAATTATTTATGAGAATGCCTTATGTGTTTTCTGTTGAAAATTTTCATGACATGCGACACACTGAGTAGTTATATAAAACTACAACTGTAATATGAACTAATAGCTAACTTAATAAAGTAATAATAATTTGACAAAAGGCATTTCTTTGTAATTTACTACGGAGGGTAGCTGAAAATTGTAATTCCTGCAAATACCTAACATGTTAGATATGAAGAATATCATTTGTAGTATTGTAGTATAAATTTTTAACAAAATGCATCAAACGTTACATGAACAACACTTGTCAGGTGGCTCTGATTGCAATGTATTAGACGGTACAAAAAGTAGCTGTATTATTCAACTTAGATGAGCCATTTCCGAGTTGCACAGCTAACGCTAATGTTAGCTAAAAATAAACTTCTCTCTGAAAGAAGCATGTTATCATAGCTATCTCATGGCTTAATTTTATTGGTTAAAAAAATTAGCTCGCGTTATAAGATACTTGCCATCTCTCTTCTAAAGTTATTTTTCATCACTATAACCTAATGTTAGATATAAAATGTTTAAATATTTCTCTTGTATTATCAATGTAAAATAAACACATCTAATACAAAAACAAAGAAACAAATAAACACCCAGGAAAAAACTGTTGCTTAAGCTAACCTAGCTAACCTTAAAGTCTCTAGCAACGATCTAAATATAATGTTAGCTAGCTAACTACACTTAAACTATTCGAAACTCATTGGCCTCTATGTCCGCGACTAATTATGAAACGTCAGTTTCATTGGTCAGTATGTTCAATCTTGCATTTACCCACAGTTTCTTCAAAAATAGAAAACTTTGCGCGCAAAATGCACAGCTCATGGTGGGTTTTACTTGTTTTAGCCGTTAGCTTTTTCCCAGGTTGTTACGCACTTCACGCTCGCTTACTAACGGTACAACCGTTATCGGTTAGGACATTTCGTGAACCTGTTTCTATTATTTGAAATATTTAGCATACAAGCGGACTGTTGAGAAACTAATTACGCTGAAATAGCATATTAGTTTCAAAGTTTTAATGAATTTTTCATATTTTCTTATATTGATAAATTATATTATATCTTATATAATAATAATTATTATTATTATTTTGGCCATGAGACTCGTTGAATTATCTGTGAACTGGGCACCTGCCCTTAAGAGCAACACAAAGGTGAGATTCATGGTTTAGGTTGTTTAAACGCTTTTATTTTACCAAGGTAAAAAAATTAAAGGATTACTACTACGGTCAATCAATATATTTTGCAAATGCAGTCTAGATAATCCCTACCTCAGTTTAAGAGCAGCTAACCGAGCTTTTCTGAGAGCTTCCAATAAATGAGAAAATCATGAACAAGGGCAGTTAGCATCACAACGAGGGAGTCCTAAGCTTAAGTTTGGTATTTGCATAGTATTAATATAATCATAAAAAATGAACTAAAAGTGTTTTTTTTATATAAAATAATTATAATAATGGTTATTATTGGTAGTAAGAGTAGTAATGTTAAGTATTGTTGTAAGCATCAGGCACTGTAGTCATATCACTGAGCTCACCGTGGCTGGCCTCATCCTCCGACTCTCTCTTGTACTTAAAAGACCTCAGAGCTGCAGCTCTAAGCAGACTGCACCCGGGGCTCAGTTTGGTGTAACGCATGGATCCGCACACGATATGCTTCATCACATTTTATTAGCTCTGGTATAGTTTAATCTTACTGCATCGCTTACATCGTAGTTTATCCGTTTTCTGCCACTGGTCTGGGTAAAGTTTGAGAAGCCGACAGCCTGATGGAGCACATGTCCTCTCCGGTCAGGTTCCGCAGTAATAAAAAAGGTATGTTTATGACACTGAACGCAACGCAAAGAGGTTGCCATATATATTGCTTAGACTTTTTAAAATTCAAGATAACAACCTTTAATTCTCTTATATGGATTTATTAATATAGGACACTTGTATTCTTGTATTCATAGTGGATATTTTGCACATTATTTACTGCATATCTGTCATTGGAACTAAGGCAGTATGTACCCGTAAATAAGTTTGATGTAGACTATATAGAGTACCGGTCCTTTTTTAATTTTAGCTTTTAGTTCTAAATTAATGTAAAAGTTTTGTTTACTGATCAGGAGGTTGTAGTAAAGTTACTTATCAGTAGACCAATAATACCATATAGTATTATAATAGTACCATATCTTTTGTTTTAATCATCTAACTTTTACAAGCTTTTCAGCATTGAATTTTTTTCTACAATTATAAACTGAAAATTTTTCCCCAAAATTTATATGTTCCTCTTTCTGCTCAAAAAAGCTGCAACTTTCTCAGAAAAGCAGGTATGACATGTTTGTAGAATTGTCTTTAATGCTAGTGTTTATAGTCTGTGTCTTTGTCTGTGTGTGTTTAAGAGTTAAATCTCCACCCCCCACCCTGTTAGAGCATTAGAAGCTGGGTTAAGCTTGCTGCAAAGCTTTGTGGGTAATGAGAGCTGACAGGTAGAGGGACGCCAGATGAACCCTGATCAGGCCAGCAGAATTGCGGCTGTATTGTTCTGCTGTCTTTAGACTAGGTCAACAAGGTGATACCAGGCTGGAGAAATGTGTATCTACTGTAAGCAGATGCTGACGCTCAGCTGTCCCAGCTGCTCATTATCGCTGCTCAAATAAAGTCACTCTGTGGAGGAAATTGACTGTGAGGTGGCTAGAGCCTCTAGCAATGTGTACAGCTCTAAATTAGCTTTTAATTAGCATTAAAAATACTAAAAAATATTAATTTTATTTCTTTAGTTTGGTTGTATATCCAGTTTGACCAAGTCTTAGCTAACCTTCAACTCCAGACTTTGTGCTGCTCATCTTGTTACTCTGCCTTGACAGATGGATGGGCCTCTGTAATGATATAATGGGATCACAGGTCAGGGCTGATCAGTGAAGAAAGGGTGTAGTCAGCCACGACAACAAAAGACACAGAGGACTCATCATGTCCTGTAGTCTAAGAGCATGGTCCTGACTTCAGCCAGTTTTCCAGTCAGTGTTTGTTTTTATACCTGTAGACTGTAATATTATCATAGTGCCATGTGAGAAATTTCTATTAAAAATTGTAGAATAAATACATATCTTTCAAACCTTTTAGAGGAAATGACTCATAATCAAAGTAGAATTGCCAAAATCTTGACTTGTGTCCTATTTAAAATAATAATATTTGTAGGGTCAATGATTA
>JAPZDV010000006.1:14160417-14190125 GCA_029814665.1 Acanthurus lineatus
TGTCCTATTTAAAATAATAATATTTGTAGTGTCAATGATTATGATTGCACATGAAGAAAGTGACCAAACCTAACAGGTTAACTGCAGATTTTAAGTTAATGTGCTCTAATTGGGTTTTCATCTACTCTCAGTTTGTCCTGCACATTACTACATCTTGCGGGCGGAGCCCCTTGACTGGAACAATGGATCAAACAGAAGCAGCATTGTTATCGTAAACCATTTGATGATACTACAATGTGGAGCATTTCCACAGCTTGCCAATTCCTCTCCTTTGTCTTACTTGACTGCAAGCCCATAACTTACAGTAAACAGTTGAGCATTTCAGGACAATTTTCCATAAAAATCAAATGACTTAAGTTGGACAAAAAACAGAAGATTTTTCAACATTTTCAAAATGTACTGCCCAAGATTTTCTTTTTGTACTGCTTATGTTTATGATAAACATGCTATATCATTTTTTTTCTTAAATTCCAATCCTAAAGACTTGATTGATGATTATGCCAAATTTCTAAGCAAATAAATAAATAGCAAAGAAAGCTCACTTCCTAATTTTTGATTTTAAGGAAGTTATACTTTTAAGATTTCTGACTGTCCATAAAAAACCCTGTATAACTCTGCTTCCTCCCATCCTAGTTTTCAAGTCTGTCCATTGAGGGTCAGGAAGACACTCAGTTTCCTTTCGCCATGAGGGATCTGCCTCCAATCTCTCAGCTTGGCCAACAGCATCACTCACCAGACCACCAGGCACAAGTCCATCAAGAGGTAGAGGGAACTGGGACTGCACCCAATGGGAGAGTCCCTAGTCTTCCTGGGACTCACTCTCTGCCCTCAATCCCCTGCCACCCTGCTGGCTCTCCAACAGTCCCTCCCAGGACAAATCGTGTCAGACCTGAGGGAGAGTTTTCACCCCTGCCGCTGAGAAGGCAGCTTGTCTCTCAGGTGTCTATAGACTGTCCATCCAGCCCAGCCTCTCGTCCACACAGCCCCTGGGGACGCTTTGACCCCTATGACTCTCCAGAGGTGTGTTAATATGAACTTTTGTTGGCTGTTACTAGGGCTTCCATGTGTTACCGTGATTGTAACATAATGTAGCATTAGCACTCAGTCTCGCAACTCTAACTAACATCACATCACAGTATTGTTTTCACTAAGTTGTGGATGTTTTAAAAAAGATTTTGCATCACCAGAGAGGAAATCAGAACATTTCTGTAGAGGTTTTATGGGGTTATTGATCACAACCAGTGAGTGATTACTTAACTGGTACTGACATTTTTTCAGTGCCCTTTGGTTGTCCTGTACTTGCTTTTGTAACAGAAGTGCTCTTATGAGCTGTAATATGCCATCAGTGTAGCACGAAGGAAGTGAAATTATATGGAAATAGAAAAAAAAGGATTTACATTTAAGTATTTACTGACATTTAAATTAATGACTGCAGTTCAATCACTAAATCCTTGCTTAAAACAACTTGCACAAACATACATCAAATGCTGGAGTTTTCTTTCTACAGGATCAGGACAAGGAGTATGTGGGTTTTGCCACGTTGCCCAACCAGGTTCATAGAAAGACAGTCAAAAAGGGTTTTACATTTACACTGATGGTGGCAGGTGAGTCCTCCAATATGTCTGTTAAATGGAAAAACTTTTACAGGTTTACATAAGATTGTTATCATGGCTTAATGTAACATCTGTCCTGCAAGGCAGGATCCTTTCTTGTTTTGCAATGTTTTTCATGTGTGGATAAAGACTTTTGTCCTCAGGATTGTCTGACTACATGTGTTCAGTTATTCTGAGAATTATTAATAATGCATAATTAAATGTGATAATTTGCCAAAGCTACTTAAATAACCATGATTGTTTGTCTCTTTCTCTCTGTAGGGGAGTCTGGCCTCGGTAAATCCACACTAATCAACAGTTTGTTCCTTACAGACCTCTACAAAGACAGAAAGGTTCCTAATGCACAAGGTAAGATTAGGACTATTTATCAAACATAGTTTATTCAAATGAAGTAAGAATGTAGCTTATTGTCTCATTTGCACATGTATATGTTTTCAGAACGGATCGATCAAACCGTTGACATCATCAAACACACAGTTAGTATCGAGGAGAAAGGAATCAAATTGAGGCTCACCATCATAGACACACCGGGGTTTGGAGATGCCATCAACAACACAGAATGGTGAGGTCATCAACATGCACCTGCAGCATTGTTCACTTCCTGCAAACTCAAACCAGGTTGAACCGGATATGACACAATGATGTATTGCACATGATTGAAATTTTTGGAGTTTACGAACTCTACTAGGTCACGAATCAGACTTCAGCCCATGCAATCATGTTTATTTTGAAACAGCTTACTTGATAAGAGTCAGTTCTTCTCCAGAGTTGTGTTTCACTTACAGAGATGTTGTGTGTTTCCACAGCTGGAAACAAATAGAGGACTACATCGACCAGCAGTTTGAACAATATTTCAGAGATGAGAGCGGATTAAACAGAAGAAACATCCAGGACAACAGAGTCCACTGCTGCCTTTACTTCATCTCTCCATTCGGCCACGGGTATGCTGACCTCATGTTTTATTTCTGTACATGGAGCTAAGCTAGTACAACAGTTTCAGTCCCTAAAACTAATTCAATAAATTTTGGAAAATTAAAAAAAGTTTAAATAAATGTACACGTTTTCCCCTGTCAGTCTCCGACCTCTGGATGTGGAGTGTATGAAGGCTCTGCATGAAAAAGTCAACATAGTTCCTGTTTTAGCCAAAGCTGACAGCCTCACGCAAGCAGAGATCTGCAGAAAGAAGATGAAGGTGTGAGATCATGAACATACATTAAACACATATGCCCACAAACACCACTGCCCTGAACAGAGATGCATGGTTGAAGCCACAGGTCTTTGCTTTAATAACTGTCAGGTATGCAGTGTATGCTAAGAAGTACTCCAGCAACTTAGCACTGCACCTCAGCTACTTTACCTGTACTTTCAGTTTGGGCCAGCAGCTCAGTGGGGCTATACTGCAGCTCAGTGCTTACAATGACAATGTTTTATTAAGTAGGTATAATATTTTGTTACACGAATGTCTGTTCAATTTCTTGGTAAATCATTAATAGTTGTTGAGATATTTTTGTGTAGAAAAAAATGATGTTATGCCTATAAACACACCACAAGCATGGCTAAAACATAATGACCAAAATCAACAGGAGAGGGCCCGAGATATCCTAACTTTAAGTCCCTGACATGAGCCCAAAAATCCACTTCACTTAATACAACTAAACAAAGATCAGTCATTGAACCTGACTAAGTAAAATTTGCAAGCACAACCCATGAAGTACAACCTAAAAAGACACACCTTTGTTACAGTTTTTGCAGCTACAGTTGGTTTAGGTGTTAAGATTGACTCTTGGCAGTCAAAGTGTTTCATAGATTCTTTAAAGAAAGGATAAGGTGTTGAGGCCTTACAGTCCTTGTAAAAAGAGAAGAATTTTATGATTTTACTCTGTTTTTACAAGCATATTGTTTTAATGTGTTCATGGACTTTAGATTAGAGAAGAAATCGAGCAGTTCGGGATCAACATCTACCAGTTTCCTGAGTGTGATTCAGATGAAGATGAAGACTTTAAGAGACAGGATGAAATACTCAAGGTCTGTAGGTTAAATTAATATTTTATGGGTTAAATGTGCTGTTTTTGCTTTTAAATTGACATTTTTGTTCTTTTTGCTTCTGTCTACAGGCCAGCATCCCCTTCGCAGTAATTGGGAGTAACGTTCAAG
Source organism: Acanthurus lineatus (assembly GCA_029814665.1). Lineage (NCBI taxonomy): Eukaryota > Metazoa > Chordata > Actinopteri > Acanthuriformes > Acanthuridae > Acanthurus > Acanthurus lineatus. Next base: position 14,164,185 of record JAPZDV010000006.1, read on the forward strand.
TAGACAGTAAAGGACGCAAGTTCAGGGCGCGTGCTTATCCCTGGGGTTTAGTAGAAGGTACTACTCTTTAAATTTTTATATTTATTGTTAGCATTACTTTACTTGCTTTGTAATTTAATATTAAATTTGACTCACATCATGTGGAGGGTTTTCTCAGTAGAGAGATAGTTTTGGTTCATTCAGACTTTATAGACTATCAATTAATTTATTATTTATTGTTTTCAGTACTTTTAGATTTTGCATCCCTTTTGTACATTGTGGTTGTTCTCTTTGATAACAAAACCAGTCAGCTCCAGTAACATGTTGTTGTCATTGCTTTGGTCAGTGGAGGACCCGGCTCATTCTGACTTCCTGCTGCTGAGGAACATGTTGGTGAGGACACACATGCAGGACCTGAAGGATGTGACGCAGGAAACACACTATGAAAACTACAGGGCCCAATGCATCCAGAACATGACACGCATGGTGGTGCAGGAGAGGAGACGTAGGTGGGTGGAGTCAGTATGCACGTGATGGTTGACTGATTGATTGCTTACACACTTACCTGTTACAGTCCGAGATAGATCCTCACACAGATTGTGTTCTTCTTTGTATGCTTTTGGATGCGAACATGGCTCTCAGCTTGCTCGAGAGGCATCGAGAAGTGAGCGATTTACCTCTGCCACTGGCAACCGTTGACAGAGAGAGGGAAAGACTCATCCTTGAGAAAGACGAAGAGGTACATTTTTTTTCTTCCTGCCTCATTCATCCATTTACTCAGTTAAATAGGTAATAGGCTGCCTCTTCATTTCTTCTTCCTCTGTAGCTGAGGAGGATGCAGGAGGTGCTGGAGAGGATTCAGGAGCAGATGCAGCACAGCCAGAGAGACGGCTGCTGATTTTCCATACTTCCCCAATAGAGGAGGCAAGCCAGAAGCGTCCAAGAAAACAGAGGAGGCCCTGATGATAAAAAAAAGAGTAATGAGAAATATTGAAATCAGGCCCTGGTCTGATTGCAGCTCTCCAGGACAACTTCAAGCGAGTGAGGCTCAAATCAGGATTCTCAAAGGCTACATGCAAATGTTTATGAGGGTCTAAGCAGAGAGAGGTGTTACAGGTAATTTAAGGCAGCCCAGGGTTGCAAAAGAGCATTAAGCAAGCTGATCTGTTTCCTGTTTTGAGCACTTAAAGAGCTCACACTGGCTCACAAGTGAGTTTAGTTGCTCTGCTGCAAAAAATTATTTTCATTCAATTTGTTTTTTTATTAATATTTTCCAGGAAGTCTCCCCAATAAGTAACTCTTATAATGATATAACATTGCCATCTAGTGGTGGGGATAGTGATGTTGAAGTTGGGTTTTAACATCTATACATGGTACATGTTCTCTAAAGTATTACTTGTGAGCTGTTGTTTTTCCTGATTTTTTATATCTATCTGTAATTATTTTGTTTCGGTAAGACAAGAAATTCAAAACATTAATAAAAAAGCTTTCTAACTGCAGTTTATGTATTTGTTTTTACAAAGCAGCATTAAACACAGGAGCAAGATGTGTTGTAAATGTAATAAGATTTATTAAGAATCTTTTTTATTTCATCAGCATAATTCTTCATTATTAATATGTTGTATACATTATCATCATTGTTATCTTAAACAGTGGACAGTTAGATCTAAAAGGCAGCCCAAAGTGTACAGGCGATATATAACTTAAAACTTTCTCCATAGGGAAAACATGTTTTTATATTCATATATAATATTAATGTAGCATGAGGTCCAAGATCCTGCCCACGTTATACAGTATTGTACATGGTCCCAAAAATAAAACGGAAAACCAAAACCTTTAAACAAAAAAAACAAACTAAACGGCAATCTACATGCAAAACAAAACCAAAGGGAAACAAGCATTTTAAAATTTGAAGATACAAACACTCATATGCCAAAACGTGCATACGATCACAATTTACAAAACTTTCATACGTACATACAAATATTACAAAACTCAAATCGAATATTAGACATTATCGTGTTATCAAGAAAAGAGCAACAACTTTTTTTTCTTTTTACTTTTCCACTCCATGTCTCAGTCCACCTCACAAAAGTGAAAACTTAAAAACATTAAAAAAAATAATCAGGACAGTAAATCTTTGTCTCTTCCATTCGCTCCATGTGTACGTGTTTTGCCAGAGTTGTCACAGTGTTCAGGAAAACTGAGTATAGGCACACACGATAGCACCCAAACAGGCTCATTCCTTAAATCACCTCTGTGTACAAAAAATAGCTTGCTTGCTACACACACCCACACATTTATACACACACACACACAGACACACACACACTCCATCATGCACAGGGCAAACTGTGTGACCAAAAAAACAGAGCCATGCTACAGCTACAGTAGGATTAAGTATAGTACAGAATATAAAACATATTGAATATAGTCACATATACAGACATAACATACAGAAACAGCAGAGGAGGTGAGGAGCAGATCCACGCGACGTAGACGACATACAAGTACACTGACAAGAGATTTTATGGTGCGACATGAAAAGGCTGGCAAGACGGCTGTGAAGCCATGAATGATCTGAGAATGTGCACATCAAACATACACAAACAGACAAAGGACACACAGAGAAAAGTGGGCATAACAACACAGTTTCCATTTTTGAAATTAACCTATTTTAAACTGCTTATTTAGGGCTGGAGTAGAGGATTGAGCTTGGTATCTGATATTGTTTTCTTGACAAAACATATTGTTCGAAAAACTGAAATAAAACAAACTGATCTGAGGCCTTATCAACACATCTTCCTGTCTTTTATGGTATTTGTTGTGCTATATCCAAACATTTCAAAACAAGAGAGAAAAAAATACATTTCTCCTAGTTTAACAAAAATAAAAACCCAACATAAGCTGTAATTACTGTATTTTCTGTTGCCTTTTCACGCCTCACAAGCAGTTGGAGTTTTTCACATGACCACAGTTTCACACTGTTTGTAAATGCAGTAATCCCAGGAATATTTCTCGAGTTATAATTTTCTTTTTTCAAGGTCAAGGGTGGACTTTGACACTTGATACATTTCTCACTATTTTTAAAAGCCTGTGCCAGAAGCTTGTATTGTGCCCTGTGAGTAAAATCAGTACGAGGTCTGGGAAGAGGCAGCAGAGGGAGCTGTTGCATTAGAGTGAAAAGGAAAAAAAACTTAATCACCCTACGCTGTTCAGGGAAATGCCTCTCATGACAGCTATGAGAAAAAAACTGTCACTGAATTGTATGACAGCAGGTGGTGGCAATTAATCGGGGGGGTAAAAATCTTTTTGGCTTTTAAAAATTAAATCCAGGCATTTGGGAGAGGCATATAACTTTAAATGTAGATTTTATTTAGCTTGATGTGGGACTTTACTGTTGTGATAACAGTTAATAAGATTCTGTCCGGTTTCCTGAGTTTTTTTGGTTTAAAAAAAAAAATCACCAGTGAGTACAAAGATCTTTGCATGTCATGTGCTCAGCAAGAATCAAATCAATCTTGACACTATTCTTTAAACAGCACTTAGAAGAGAGCTTACATTTAACTCTGACCAAGTTTTTCACTGTGGGACAAGTAAATGCACCATCTTTTTACATTTTACTAACTGCAAGAATTATTTTCCATTATTTATGTCTTATCTCAATTTGGTTTACTGTGTGTCTACATTTAAATCTGTAGTTTTAGCGGTTTCATACACAGTGTGCAGTAACCAAAAGGATAAAAGGTCATGTTTTCATACTTGACTTCTACACAGGCCAGTAATCACATGAACAGCACTAAAGTTGCGTCTCTTACTTTCTTTTTCTTTTTCAACGGCAGATTAGATTTGGTTTTGTTCTTACACTCCTCACTGGTTTCCTTAAAATATTCTTGAGGTGTTTGGTGCCAAAAATAATGGTGAGGAACCTTCATTTGGAAGGAAGATGGAGAGGGTTGAACTTCAAAGAGCATATTATGTGATTTAAGGGTTAATGAAATTAGAAGTAAAATTAATGAGGAACTTTCCTGTCAGTGTTCCTGACTGTAAGTGACAAGAACTACATCAGTTAAATGACACTGCTAAGCTCTGTTTAGCTGACTATGTAATAAGGTCTGCTTCACCCTTGATCAAAGCAATGTGTCAGTTCACATCAAATCTGGGACACACTGACTGTGTTTGGAGCACGTGATCATCTCAAAACTTCTTGCTAACCCTAATCTTAACCCTAACATGGCGCTGGCAGTAGCAGCGAAACTACCAAAGTGCGAGCCGCATACAGCCAGTGAGTCCCACCGATCACTGAGCTGCCTCCTCCTGCTATCAAACACATAAGTGACATGATTCCATCAAAACGTTCCACAGACATTATGAATATATGAGTACAAAAAGGGCACATACTGTATCACTACAGCAACAGCCTGACGACAAACAAACCGAATCTCATGCGTTTTTCCTCAATGAGTGGATGAATCGTTAAGGTAAATGCTTGATGCCTGAGTGTGAACTGAGCTTATTATGTTAGTGCTTCTGGTTGTAAAGAAAGGAAGAAAGGAAGGAAGGAAGGAAGGAAGGAAGGAAAGAAGGAAGGGAGGGAGGAAGGTAAATAAGAGTTCCTGTCTTTGCAGCGCAGACAAATGTCACAGTCTTATTTTCACAAACAATGGCCTGACCCACTGACTCTGCTTTAATGTTATTGTTCACAAACTAACAGAGCTGTGACCAAAATGTTTCTGGAGATATTCATCACAAGTTGTTCCAAAACAACTGATGTTTTTTTGTAAGTTTTCATGTATATGTCAGAGATTCTCTGCAATTGATTATTGATAGGAGTGTGAAAACTCATCCAGAAGTTCTGATCCGACTCTTCTTTCTCCTGTATTCCATCCCAGCTGTTCTGTACTCGTTCAGGCCAGTTTGAGTGTGCTGACGGGAAAGGTTGGGACTGTAACCATGGTGACAGGGTTGAGGACGGCAGCCTGTCCAACCAGCTGTGGGTGGGGGGCCAGCACTGCTGTGGGTTTCCCCAGCGTCTGGTTATTCTGGCTCATCACGGCTGCGCTGTTCACCTGGGCTCCGTTAGTGTTAGCTTGAGGATTGGCCTGGACATGTGGGAGGGTGTGATGGGTGAAGGTGTGAGTGATGTGGCCCACCATGGTGGGCTGGGACACGGATACCCCTTGGGGGTAGAGAGTCGGGAGATGCGATGGCAGGGGGCCTCCCAGGTGAGCCACCGGGTGGACGGTGATGTGTCCGATGGGCTGGGCGGCTATCGGCTGGTGAGTGGCGGTGGCAGCTGGAGCCGCCGCAATTGGCTGAGGGGTGGATGAGTTGGGGCCAGGTGACGGGGCGATGTGTGTCAGGTGTTTGTGATTGGCTGGCAGACCGTGATTGACAGCCTGGATGACTGACGGGTGGGAGACGGCAGCGTGAGCGATGACAGTGGGCTGGACCTGCACAGCAGGCGGCGGAGGGGGTGGACCGGGAGCCGGAGCAGGGGCGATGGCTTGAGGGGGAGGGGGAGCTGAGGGGGAGGAAGAAGTGAGGACACCAGAGAGAGGAAGGGTGGTGTGCTGGATTGATAGATGAGGGGTGAGGAGCGGCCCGGGTGGTAAGATGGGAATAGTTGGCTTGGGGAGGGACGCGGGAGCAGGTAAAGGAGCGGGGGCATCATCATCAATGTCCTGTTCAAAGTTGTCTTCTCCTTCTGTAGAGCAGAGAGGAAATCATAAGTTACCTTGGTGCAGTATAAGAAACAGTTTCATGTGTTACACTCTATGTGTACATGAACGTCTCTGTAATGTAAAGCTTATCTGCAGTTGCATGATAAGTAATTAGTTCTGTATAAAAGTATCATATTTGCAGACACCATGTTATGTGTGCAGGAGAGTTGTTGCATCTCCTCCCTGTACCTGAAGCGGTGGACGTGGAGGCCTGGTCGTCCTCTGGCTGGATGGTCTGTCGGAGAACTCTGTCGATCTCGACTACATCCATACACTGACTGAGCTCGTTCTTCAGCTCAGCCAGCCGCTGCTGTGTAGCGATCTTCTCTCTGGCCAGACGCTCCATCTCATGCTCGTACTCCTTCTCTTTCCTCTTCAGAGTCTTGGAGGGGAGACACAGACAGCAGAGAACATGAGGATTGCTAGTAAATGTAAAAACACTGTAAAACATTTCACTTAACATTTGTATTAACTTTTGATAAATATGATGTTGCAAAAACTGTACATTGTTGACACATACTGTAAACTCTTAAATAAGACCTTTATTCATGTGTGGCTACAGTCTGTTTGAATAAAAGCCAGTTAAAAAAATTTGCAAAGAAATGTCTATTACTGTGATTCACAATTTCAAGGAAATTCTGCTTAATAAAGAATTCCATTAGTACAACATTCATTTCACACTCAACCTGTTGCTCTGAGTATCTCCTTTTTAACAAAAAAACTGACCTTACTCACTTAACTCATTCTGATCAATACTACTTTTTTATAATTTTCTTCTGTGTTAACACTCTTGTTACAAAAGATAAAACCTTCTTGCAGAAGTACTCAATGAATGTATTTAAGTAGAGGGATTATACCTAATAAAATACTGAAAATGCAGTCATTTAAAACAGATGGAGGAAGTGTTGAGTTTGCATTAATAATTAACAGCAGCAGCAACATATTAACAAGGCAAACAGCAGCAGATCGTAAAACAGGAAAACAAGGTAATAAGACATTATTAAAAACAAGGAAAAACGAATTTATTCGCTCTCTTTAAGTAAAGACCCGGCCCTCTGATTGATGATATGCCATCTATACATTCTATAAAGCTTAATTAGATTTAAATATCCGCAGTTTAAAGAACTTGCATTGCAAAAGAGAGAAGAATTCAGATCAAGTAAGTCTCTCTGTGCAGTCTTGGCCACCCCCACATTTCCCCCAGCTTGCATAATCCTGAAACACAATGTTCTCCATGCTATCCCAGTTTCAAACTCCAGCAGAAAGGCATGCATGCAAACTCAAGCATGTTCACACTGCTTTTGTAGGCGTCACAGATATAAGCTCCTCCTGTTTCCTGGATATCATGCTTGTTTTTCCAGAGAGAGAGGGGTCTCGGTGAAAGTAAACATCCTGCATGTTTTATTTACACCTATCACTCAAGCTCATCATCGTCTAAACAATTCTGATATTGCTGGTTTTCAGCAGCCTAAAAGTGGGGCTTCTCACACATGGCTGTTTGAAAGTACTAATTCCTAACACAGTTCTGTCATTCACTAATTAGCAGGCTAAATGGGCATTCGTATTTTAAAAAATGAAACAAAGAGGAAAAACATAGCAGCTGACACAAAAAGAAAGGACCTTAAAAAATCTAGAAAGACGGAGTAGAGCTCCTCCTGCCCCACCACACCATCTCTGTGACCCAGTTTGTGTGCAGGTCAGCTGATGCACTAATACCAAATAGTATGACGGGTTAACGACATTAACACAGATTACTACAGAGGAATGAGGGAGAGGGTGAAGTAAAGGGGGAAAGAGGGTGGAGAGGTGGAAGAGAAGGCACTAAGCTGGTTAATAGAAACAGTCACATAGCAGTAAGTTTTTGCGTGCAGCTAGTTGATCTATTTACACTACCGGAGAGGAAATATGCAGCGGTAAAAACACTAACTGAAAAATCTAAGTTCCTTTCTAACTGGTGCAACTAAAAAGAGAACATAAGCATGGAAATACAAGGGGACAGAAAAATAAGCACATGGGGACACATGACTCTACTACAGGGCACTGTTTACTCTCAGCAGACATGTGATTGCCTCACACGCATGCTCACTGTCCTCACCACTGACGTCCTACTTCCCAACCCCCTGCTTTATAACAGCTAACAGCTCAGACCTGGTGAACTTTGCCATCTTATAACAGCTTGACACACATGCAGTCTTTATACCCATAATTGCAGGTGCAGTTTTAAAGGTTGTTAGCAAAGAGGAGGCGGTTTTGGATTAACAACAAAATCACTTTACAGATACACTCTGATAGTCTTGACAACAGCATCATAATAAACAGCAGCGGTGATTTGTGTTCATAGCAAGTTTCTGTTTTTACTGGTTATTCCAGCTGATTTGTATCTCTTGTTTCAGGTCTGACTAAAACATCTACTGTGTGTCTGATTCAGATGCACACTCATTGCATACACTCCCCTCTACAAGACCGTAAAACAAAGCATGATACTACTGACACACATACACAGCCAAGAGATAGTCTGGGAAACACAGCTTAAACCGGCCACAGAGGAAGTACAACTGCTCATACGCATGTGCACCCATGTACATCACTGCAAGGTCTCCCCATAAAAACCCAGACACCATTAGGCCTGCAGCAAATCACCAAGGAAACAGCTGTCACCCAAAGCAGTTTCCTTGGCAACCTCATCCACAAGGATTTGGCTGCATGAGCAGCAGTTTGTGGAAGAAAAAAAACAAAAAAAACATAAGGAGATATCTAATTGGGTGAAGCACAGGGGTAATTACATCTTAGGAGTGATGTGACTGGACGTTTGCCAGCCGGGTGCTTCAGATCGTTCACAACCCCTGCCCCCTCCCCCTTCTCGTCTACACATTCGTCCAACACTCCCTCTTCTTTACTCCCCCATCCATAGCTCCCACGACACCCTTCCCCCCTTTCTCCTCTGCTTCATCTATGCCTCCTTTATCCTTCCTCTTTCAACACGTCCCCTCTAATAAAAAAGTGTGAAAAATGACTCAAGTGTGAGGATATTTTGACCTTAATCTCTGCCTTACTCATACATACATCTGTGCAGATGTCTGTTCTTTCATGAAGGTTGTTGATAGTTATTACATCTGTACTCACCTACTGCATTCAATTCTAATATATTAGTGTTATTAAAAACATGAGATTAATTTTGTGAAATTATAATGAAGACTTCTTTAATTCCTTTGAGGGGAATAATAACAATTGTATAAAACACCATAAACATGAAACCGCACAATTGCAACGCTATTCTTTACAAGCTGGACACTTATAAGAGGAGAAACTGGGAATGCTTGAGGTCCTTAAAGCTCACATCCGTTCTAAATCATCCACATAGACATATTGATCAATGGAAGCAGAATTTCAGCATTTAGTCTTTTTGAATATACACACACATACACACACTTATGCAGACAAACCCAGAGGACTGACTACAGTGCCCTGGCTACCTGCCGCTGGTTGCTATGGTTACCAAGTGTTCTGATCACCAGAGACAGCAGGGAGACGCACGACGAGATGGACAGAGATGACGGGCAGAAAAGGTTGAGTCAGAAACGAGTTCAAAGACAAAGAAAATCTAATAAAGCTGTTGCATATCTGCACCTTTCCCAGAGTCCTAAACATGGATTCACTGCGGCACAGTTTCATCAGTGCACCCGGTGTCTGAATCTGTCTCTGGCTTCTAGCAGCACAGAGCAGAGCGGAGGGGAGTGGGTGAGCTTCGGTGACGTCGTCAGGCTTGCACTAGCCATGTGCTCGGATCTCACATGGCTCAGGGAGAGACTGAGGTTTTCAGGTTTATATGAGGACAGGTACCAACAGGAGGTGGGAGAAAAAGAGGGAGTCACTCATCTACAATAAAAACCTGACGACTATTTTACACATGATGGAAAAAAAGATGACAAAATAGGAAAATTGAAAAATAAAGAAGGTAATTTTTGGACAAAAGCTTTCATTTCTGAGGTCTGGGAATTGTGCAGCATTGTTATATTATTTTGGTAACTGGAAAGTAATAAAATACCACTGTTATTGGCTTCTGCAGAATCTCACTGTGTAGATTTCAACAAATGATACATCCAAAATAAATATTACAACTTAATTACTCTTTCACACAAAAAAATAGCATGTGTGAAGCATTTTGTCAAATTGGATGCATGAGGGTGCATCAATTCATTGGGTTTAACATTAATTACTTAATATCTGGTTTCTATTAGCCATGCTGTAATATTAAAAAACATTCTAGCTAACACTTTGATGTAGTTCTCTGCGATATTTGCCTAATAAACCAGCCTTTGAATAACTGTGAGATACAAGTGGTGCCTGTGTGGCAACTAGGGCTGATTACCTGTGCAATTGATTATTCTGCTGATTGTATTTCTGTTCTTTTTTTGTAGTATAATTTATAGTAATAAATTGATTGTCAAATAGCGAAGCATTAATCTCCTCTACTTGTCGGTGTACTGTTTTATCTTCAAAAAACAGGAAGTAGTGTATAATGCCCTTAAACATACACAAAACCCAAAGAAATGCCAAAAAAAGGTTCTGTCATCCCAACAACTTAACTTACAGTCACCTAAAACAGAGAAAAAGCAGGAAATCCTCACATTTCAGCTGTGAACATCTTACATTTCTGCATTACTGGTTATTAAACTGGTAGTCGGCCGACAAACTGATTCACTGACAGATGACTGTTTCTGTGCTTGTAGATAAAACAATTATTTCATTACACATGCTGTTTGTGTCTGTGAATAAAGACCTGTCATCTGCACTTTTAAAACACGAGCTGCACAGTATGGATTTCCTCATCAGCATCTTGGCTCTGCTTCATATCAAAACCATCATTATTCCCAGTCAAAGGCTGCCTCAAATCCCTCTGTTCTGAGCTCCCTGAAGGCCGGCCCAAGATCTTGCAGCCAGTCTTGTTTTGAACAAGTTCTTCCATCTCATGGCCTAATTCAGCTCCTTCCACTGACTCCCCATTGCATATTCCATTGAACTCAATATTACAAAGTTTCCACTCCACAAAAAAAGGAAGCACTGCATCTAGCTCCAGGCAGCAATTCATTTCTGCCACAGTGCAGGAATCCTGCTTATCTACTCCCATAGACTGAAAAACCCACCTCTTCAGGCTAACAGTTCCCTCCCCCACACCACCCTCAACAATGCAGTGTTAGTACTCTACATAACCACAATACACTACAAATCTTTCCCCACAAAAATGCTACTGTCATCTTTTCCAGTTGTTTAGTTCATTTTCTGTTTCATACTACATGAAACTACGTGACAGCAGGATGTAGTTACACAACATTTCCATTATATAAACATTTCACTGAAGCGCTTTAAATACAAACTCTTGTTATCTTGTTGAAAAGTTAAGTGCAAGTATGTCATTAAACTAATATGGATTTCTCATGTTTTTTTAAGGGGCAGTCACACTAAGGTAGGCTAATAAAAATAACATTCATTTAGTTAGACATTAAAATATTGATCCAGTTTTATTCAGGCCCCACAAGTGTCTGCTTAGAAAAATCATGGTCCCTGGGCAAGTGTAGCTGAGGACCCCTATCCTTACCCTTTAAATTATGTAGATTCAGGAAAACATTGGACTTATTTACCTCTTCTAATAGGCTGATTCACTAGCACAAGTCAGTTCCCATATCACAGTCACCAGAGACGATCCAGCACAACAGCTTAATAGCTGACAAACAGGCATTGTATATCAATAACACTGGACCGGAGCCTGTGCTGGCAAGAGCTTACCAAAATATCATTAGACCACACCGTTATGTAAAAACTTTCAGTCTCTCCATGCTGGGAAAGATGAGAAAATGTACTCAAACTCTACCTGTATGTAACGCAAAGCACTGCGTAGAACGCTGAGGTTGGAGGTTTTCTTCTCATCAACATTTGGAACATTCTTCTTCAGGGTCTCAAAACACTCTTTGAGGTGTGCTCGCCTGGAGAGCCAAGAGTTGGAAACAAGAAAAAGAAGAGTCAGACTTGTTATATTCGTTCACTGTCTTAGAGAATATTCACCAGATCACTTATTAGGGTATTAAGTCATTTGCTTGAGAGGTAAAATTCAAGTTGCTGTCATTTCAAAAGGCCTCATAATATTCATCCAATTTTGCATGCATGAGAAGGTTTGGTGGCCTTTGTTGAGACAATGCCATGACCTTTGGGCTGTTGAAAGCCTGTCATAAAGTGCTTAAAACACAAAAATGTGTGCGTGTGGCGGTCAAGCTAAGAGAAGGGGGCTGTCACAACGAGAAATCACATTATTATGACTAACCTGTTCTTTTCCAGTTTATTATGCACCTCTCTGGTCCCTGCCCTGAAAACACAAAAAAACATGATCAAACACAACCACAAATGTACTCTTGTTTTACAATTATCACACACACAAACACACAAACTGACCCTCCTGGTCTCCTCTTTCCTTCCATCCCCCTCATGTCCTCCATTGTCACTCCATTAGGCCGTGGCTGAGATGTGGGTGGAGCTTGATGAGGAGCCAGTGCATGTTGAGAGCCAGAGCCATTAGTGCTAATGGAGGTTGGGTACTGAATCTGAACCTGAGGCTGTGATTGGTTGGGCTTTGCACCAGCCAGCTGCTGACTGGTCTCTACCTTCATCTGGGGGGCACACAACAGGTGAGGAGAGGCTGGTTGCTGTTGCTGCTGCAGCTGCTGCTGCTGTGGGGGGGAGGAAGCGTTCTTGGCAGGCGGGGAGCTGTTGAGCGACGTCGCCGCTGCAGCAATTGGAGTTGTAAGCGGGAGGGGCGGGACCGAGGGCGTCGCATTGACAACTGGGACCATTGGGATGACAGCAATGGGGACTTGTGGAGGTGGGAGAGAAGGGGGCGGAGGAGCGGGCGGTTGATGTGGCTGTTGACGATGAGTGTCATCGCCCCAGGTGATGTGGTTGCCTCTGACTGGCTGAGACAGCGAGGTCACAAGTTCAACACGTCTTGACTCCGCTTCCCTGTTGATGAGCTCCTTCTCTTTGCGCTGCTCCTCTTCTGTAGGAGGTGGGAAAATAAAATATAGAAAGAAGTGAGTGATGGCAAATAATGAATAACACTAAAGAAGTCAGAAGGACGAGATGTCAGGGAGGAAAAAGACAACAGTTGGCTGTAATTCAACAGGAAATTGAACGACTTGCCCTCAGTTCAGGTTTAAGAGATGCTTATAATTGACTTTTTTCTGTGGTAAAATCTGTCTGTCATGTGTTTACAGAATATGTCACAACACTGATGTATAGACACACACATGCATCCATGATGAAGAAACACCATGCACTCTGACAGTGTTTGGAAATCATTAATTCATTGTCATTTATCAACCAGCATCCAATATTTGATGCAACTTTGGTTTGATTGGTGTGCTACAGATCTCTTTCTGAGAGTGAAGTCACTTTATTTCTTAAATGAACATCTCAACATTACACACACACACACACACACACACAAGCACACAAAAAGAATGATGTCATCGGGAGTCTGATCATGGAGAGGGGAAAAAAGAAAACACAGAAACTGTGTCTGCATCTGTTGCCTGACTGGAGAGAACACCCCTCCGTCTGCGCTGTGATTGGACCGTTCCAGCACTGAGAATGCTGCTACCACTCAGCTACGTCAAGGCCGTCTGACCAACAGCAGCACACTGCTGTTAAGGAGCCACTTTGCAAGCACAACTGGAGTTGGTACAATGACCACGACAGTGAAGCATCAATGTACCACCCAATAAAAAAAGGCAATAAGTAACTTTTAGAAAAATATTCACATCACATGGAGGATGGGAATGTCCCATGCTGCACTCGTGTGGAGTATGCAGAGGAGCACGAGCACATACACACCTAATGATGTGAGTGAGTGGTTACTGCACACTGAAGCAGGCAGACTCAAAGCAGTGTGGAAAGCCCTCAGTTACCATGGAAACAGCAACTTTAGACACAGAAGATCCCAGGGATTCCTCAAACCTGCACAACGCCAACACACAGGCCTGCCATCTCCCCCGTTATAAAACTAAACAGAAACACCACATGCCAACATGCCTGGCTGTGTGTTAGGTAACACTTTCATTGCTTCTCCGGATGAAACAATAAACTCGTGACGACACGATTTCCTTTCACCCAGGGCAATAGTTCACACCAGAGACGGCCTGCTCAGTGAGGCACTTTCGTTATGACAATATGCAGAAAAAAACTAATACTAACTAACTAATACTGAAATTGGATTTGAAAGCACACAGAACTATTTGTAGTGCTAACAAGGAGTAAGGTTGTTCTTCCTCATTCGTCGTGTGTTCAAATCTTTTAAATTCTGCTCAAAGTGAAAGACAGACAGTAAATACAAGTACCTCTTTTTGTGAGCACTATGCTTTGTATGAGTGGGTAAGATCGTATCACTGTGTACGGAAATGAAACAAATACTTGATAAATGGAACAGCCAGTTAACAAAAAATTATCAATAATGATGCTGGTCAATTGTTTCAGCATTTTTGAAAGAAATACCACCCACTCTTGGCTTTTAGATTAATCAGTGTTTCTGAATGTTTTTGCTCTCTGTAATATATTAATAGCCAACTGAATATTATGGGTTTTAGTTGGAGCTCAAAGACTACAAGCAAATTGTACAGTAACATCAGGCTTTATAAATCAGGGACACATTTTTCTTTTTTTCTCATATTTTACTGAAAAACATGTTGGAGAAATTAACCATTAGTTGCCTGCAGCCTCAGCAGTATTGTTTCACATGTTTCCAGCTCCAAGACTTAAACAAAAAAGAACTACAAGTTCCAGCAAATGTTTATGAAACAGCAACATTTTTCAATTTGAACATTGGCTAGATTTCACATAATTCTCCAGTGTTAAGTTCATCAAATTTGGAAACTGTCTTTCATAGTATTACAGTGTGATTTCGACCATGAGACTTCCAGTCTTAAAGACTTGTGACTTAACTGCTGTCATTTGGATTAACTGGAGGCAAACACTGAAAAAGAAAAAAAAACTGGACATTATTTATGTTGATATAAATCAAGAGGGGTACATTCCACAAAGAGGCCAAACAGCAAAAATAAAACTTAATGTCCAGCACAGAGCCGGAAACTGGTATCAGCTTAGAGTGGGCTTAAATGTGCCAAGTTGTTTTTCTGGCTCTTGTAGTACAATCTACACACACCATGCGCCAGATTGTCAAACGCACGCAAACGTAAATTACATAACTTCTGCATTGAGAGAGGTTGGGTTAGGGTGGGGGTGCGCAGGGACGCTGCCCTACTTACCCCCCTTTCTCTCTTTCTCTGACCCGCCACTGTCAGTAGTCTGAATGGGAAGGGCGGGGACGATGAGCGTGCGTGACAGTGCGTGTGTGAGTGAGTGCGCGTAAGTGTGTATCTAGAAGAAGGGGGGGCAGTGTGCACGTGGTCGATGTGGGCGGATCCTAGCACGCGGTAGGGTAAGTATGCGGGGGGAGGGGGTTGATTTGTCTGACACGTCATCAGAGGGGAGAAACACAAAAAAAGCGCCCTCGAGACTCCTTTTCAGCAAGTCAGTGATCATTATTCCGATCGATAACTCTTTGGTTTCTTATAAACTGGAGAAACGTATAGAAATTATCTACATGCTCGCGCGCAGACACACAAATGGGACGGGGTGAGCGCGTGAGGTCCCGCCCCAGTGTGTGTCATAAGATAGCTGAGCAATGTCAGGGTATTATGTAAAGAGCAGCCTCTGCTCGCCACCGCCCTGCCGGTGCTCGACGGACAAAAAACTGGGGCAAATCGATTCTGAAGAGGCTCTTTTATAACAGAAATATAACATGTGAAACAGCTGAAATTCAAACTCTTTCATCGCTCAATTCTGGGGAAGGGGGGTTCTTAAATAACTTGGTCGTATTTAAACGTTTTAATGTTAAAATTTTAATTAAGTGCAAACTCAAATGCAAGTTGCTTTGTAACAATGATACAACACATCAGTGAACCAAAGGTTACAGGCAGAAACTACTTGCAATGTTTCTCCCTCACACACACACACACACGCGTACGGTGAGTCACTTGAGTGTCGAAACTGTCACACACACACACACACACACATACACACACACCAAACACGCCGAGAGCGCGCAAAGTACTTCGCAAAACAACTTTGACCGTTTCCGCATTAAGGGGAGCCTAATGTGTGCAAATGTGAACGACTCGGCGACTGTCGATAGTTTGCACTGACTTCGGTTTCGTTTTTGGCATCGGCCCTGGACGATGAACAAAAACTACAAACGCTTCCTTTCATCATAGGTGTTAAAAATGCAAGACCAGTCACTGATAGTAACGGGATGCGCCCCCCCTCCTCCAAAAGGGCTTATTTAAAATGTAACACACAGTGATAATAGGTGCATTGTACATTCAGCACGATGCACCAGTCTGCTGTTCAACTCACCACGTGTGATCTGTTGTTGCTGGGCTTGCCATTCCAGATATCTGGCCGCCTCCAAAAGTGTATCGATGCTCATTGCGCGTAAACTCTCACGGCAGGCGACCCGGTGGCCCGGGACGGAAGGAGGAAAAAGACCGAGGGGGTAGGTAATTTAGTGTCCCTGTAGGAAGCGCCGTGTGCGCGGTCAAAATGCGGACGCCCGAGCTTTTCGTCCCCCGTTTCTCCAGAAACCAGACGGGCGAATTTAAATCCAACCGAAAGGAAAGTTGATCCTCGCATACGTAAAAAATAAGATTGCAACAAGATGGCGATGCGAGCACGGGAATACACACAACAAGGCGAGTCGTGTTCTCGTTAAGGCCCGCCCCTCCCGGATTCCTGCCCCGCCCTGTTACTACGGCCTCCGACAAAACCCGGCAAACACGTCACTCCCTCCCACTCCGCGCTGACATTTTTTGTATGACCGTCAGCTCTTCCAACTCACGACAAGGCCATCACTTAAATCTGATCTTCCTCTTAAAAGCTCCCAGAGCAAAACGGGAACACGGTTTACTCTCGAAAACGACGTGTAACACCAGAAGGGGAAGTCCCGTCGATGTCGCCGCTCCTCCATGTTTTCTCTCCCGCAGCTGGCCCGCAGCGAACGGAGAACAATCAGGCGCCAGCGAGCCAATCAGCGCGCAGAACAACAAGGCATGGTGCTGGTCCACATGGGCACCCGCCCGGCCCGAGCTCGGCTCATTTGCATGGCGAGAGCGTGACTGGCCACCCTGCTGTCTCGGGATCAGAGCTGTCAATCAAATGACGGGGGGCGGGATTTACCAAGATATACTGTTTTTATTTAGTAGGCTTGTGTTTAAGGACCATAAGCACTGATACTGAATTCAAAAGTTTTGCTCATAAAATACTATTGAGGACCTATTTTGCATCATAATTAATGCATCATTGCAATTAAAATCATACTTAGGGAAATGACAGGAGAGTTAATTCATTAAATTGTCAGCAGAAATCCCTGGCATGTTGTGGAAGCACTTCATTAGTGAAACTTCCAGAGAACCAACTATGATGTTAAACAGGCTACTGTAATGAACAAAACAGAAAAAGATATATTTTTATTGTGCCCAACAAAAATGTCATTACCATTGTAACTGGGGAAGTATAAAGTGGCAGCCAAAAGAACTTCAGAACAATTCTAATCAGTGTATTAACTTAAAATACTAAATATTTTGGTATGTAATAGTATATATGTTGTGTTGTAAATATAGCTTGAATGCCTTCATTTTTCAATTTCACTTTCATTCTTGGCAATCTGCTGCATCACTTTTCTAGATTTTTCATCTCACACCCAACATTTCTATCTCAGACTCAAAAAAAAATCTGTGATTTATTTTATCACACAGATTTTCTCTCCATGAAGCTACTCTTTTTGTCCATATGGTCTGGTGTTCCGCCTCTTACGCTGGACATCGTGCATCATATGCTGTGAATGTTGGATGTGTTACATGATGTTGTGTGATTCAATGCAATATGCAAAGGAACAGCCAAGGTGGTTTATGTAATACATAACCATCAGAGGAAAATAAATCTACTCTTTGTGCTATCATTCTTGGTTAATGTTACAGTTGTGTGTTTGTCTGTATACTGTATACAGATGCATGTACGTTGTATATATATATGACTGCATAGTAACAGTCTTTGATTGGACATCGCTCAGTCCTATATATCCTCCACCGCATCACAGGGTCTGACTGTCTCAGCCAATCAAAACAGCTGCTCTGAGGTACATAAGAGCTGCGTTTGCTTCACCATGTGTCCTGCCTGCACAGAGAAACCTACTAACACAATTACCATCTAATAAAAAAAAAAAAAAAAACTAAAACCCAAGATGAGAAACAAATGCAGTTGACTGTATGCGGATGTATGTGAGTGAGTGTGCAAAAGGGCGGGGGGTCATTTCTCAACAGGCTGATACCATGTGAGGATGTATGACAGAGAATAAATCAGGCAGAAAAGGAAGAGGAAGGAGTGGAAAGGGGCGAGAGCTGCTGCACATGGTACGCACATGAGCTACATGAAAAAAATATAGGGAAGCATATACAGAGGAAAAAGGGGAGGAAAAGGAGGGGTGGCTTGGATAGACAAGGAGGGTGGGAGGGGTGTAGGAAGGGATGGGCTGACCCAGTTAGAAGTGCTGCATCACTAGTGGATATACAGAGGAAAGTGGAAGCAATGCTTTACAGGAAACTTCGAGCAGAGGGCAAAGCTCAGATGGATAAGAGTGTGTGGCGTCACAGACACAAGGAGACAAAATAAAAAAGGATACATAAATTGTTTGGGCAGTGTGACATTCTGTCAATTAAAGGTGCTAAACCTAAATTTAATCACAACTAACCTATGAGGTGTGAAGTTTAAAAAATAAACTTCTTAGATGTTTACACATTATAAGATTTTAGATTTTATAAGTGCTCATTCTCAACTTTAAGTCAGAATACTAATTCCTACTCTAAGCACAACTCTTATTACAAATCCAGTCCAAGAGGAAAACATGAGTGAGCCAAACATAAATGTGCCCTTTTTTAAAGATTGTTCTCAATCTCATACTTTTTTAAAAGATATAAATCATAAAAACTTCTTTATGTTAATGTTTCTCCTTTGCTGTGGCACAAGATGTTCAGTTTTTATTATCTTTATCATGACATCCATGTGACCACTGCTCCCTTTTTCACAGTTCAGGGAAGTGGTTCTTTTTTTTTCCTTATAGGGACATTGCAACAGTCCATGCATGCCAAGCTACCACTAGAGAGCGCTACAGTCTGTGACATACCTCATCCAAAGCTGCTCCAAACCTCCCCATCGTCCTCCTCAGGCTTTGAAAGGATTAGAAGGCTGGTCACGTAAACTATAGTGGGACTCACACAAGCTATACTGGGATGACACACAAACCTATATATTAATGCAGACCCTGCAGCCAGCCGTTTGTCCTTGAAACTAGCACTATTTACCTGCAGACAGAGCTTATGAAGAAAAGTCGGCCTACTCTCTGAAATATTTCGATCCTATCTGAAAGAATCGATACCGCTGTGTCTGACAGGGACTGGTCTGAAGTAGACACTGACCTTGAAACCTTTCCACACTTTACATCATGCTAGCTTATCTGAATGAATGCTGGCTTAGGCCTCCGCAGCTCCTTACACTTTCTCTCTTTGCTATGAATGTGCATCAACAGTTTTGTAAGAGGGAGAGAAATGGGTGACCTAGAAGCAATATAAATGAGAAAGTGAGCTCTTTTGCTCTGTTTTGATTTCTTTCTTGCTTGCTTGCTTGCTTGCTCGCTTGCTTGCTTGCTTGCTTGCTCGCTTGCTTGCTTGCTTGCATGAGGGGAAGTGTGTGCGAGGCATGAGAGAGTGGTGGCAGGCGGATGTAGGCCAATGTTTCTACTCCACTGCCTCTGTTGAGAAAAAGGAGTTTCAGAATAAGACAGGTTTATTATCCTTTCATTAGGTCCCATGAGGCCAATACTCACTTCCCTGCGTGTAAGTCAAACTCACCACACTGTGTGCACATAGTCAGTCCTTCTACTACAGTCACCTTGAGGTGTAGTAACATTCCCTTTCAGCATCTGTATTTTACTCTTTTACTTCACCACTCCCTGTTTCTCCACCCTCACAGACCTGCAGGACATTGCAAGGTGTGGTACGTGCACATTTGCCATCCTGGCAACTGTTGCCAGGATACCGCAGAGCACATGCAGAGAAAGAGTAATTGCTGTGTGGGTGAGTGAGCAGGTGTGTGTGTGTGTGTGTGTGTTAGTGCAGAAGTAGGCTGGGGTACCGTACATAATTGATAAGGGAGCCTGAACTGTCCCCACTGCCTCTTGATTTCTTTGCCTCCTTAGTCTGAGCCTGCAGTATAAGTGACTGGGCTGTAACTAAAGAATGAAGTCTAAAGTTATTAAACTGTATGATAAACATCTTTTACCATCTCCCAGCTCATCTTTCAATAAAAGCCTACTGGGTCATCCACCTGCTTTAATAACAACACTGACAGTAAACATTTTAACCCCTGCTCTGATGGAAGTTGGGTAAATATGCTAAAAGGCAGCAGTGCACCAGACGCAGATAGTTATACATAAATTATATTTGCTGTCTCGAGAAATACTTTTTCTGCTCTTGTCTAGTGACCTATTTCTTTCTAAATGCTTTCCTGTGATAACTTTAAGTTATCAGACCTACATTTTTTAAAATTAAATTAGCCCTTAATTCTGTGGGCAGCACAGTGTCATTTGTCTACATCTCACAAGTTGAAATTTGCCTGAACGAACCTAATTGTACTTTCAAAATGCCATTAACTGTCATAGCATCACATTATAAAAGTTTTGCACAGTGAGATGAGAATGTTTAGGACAGCTTCAGGCTAACAGAATATTTAAGAAATAATTATATAAAAATATGATAACTGTGCCAGTGCATTCACACCTTGCAAGCACAGGTATTTTTACTGTGGGATGAAACGGAAAAATGGTTTGCTGTAGTAACTGGCTTCACAGTGGCTCTGATCACACTGCAAGTGCTAAAGTCTGTTTTATAGCTCAGATAACATTTTTTGTTCGGCCAGTCACATCATTTTCAAATGTGGCCATCATCCTCCAGTATAAACTGGTCATGGTCCTTAACTGGCCTGTAGCACTCTGACATAGGAAAGCAAACATGGAGGCCACTTAAGTCCACACACTGACAGTTTTACTTAAAAGTGATGTGCAGTGGAAGCCAATGAATTTGTGAGTTGGTAAGGAGACATTGATGAACAGAGCAACACGATCTGATTATTGTTTTTCATGGAGCAATGGCTGCTGCTTTTGTACAGAGGTGTGTGGATGCTGAGTCACATTTAGAAGTGCGTGATTGTGATGTAAATGGCACCACAGTAAAAAAAACAGTTTGACTGTATTTTTGTCCAAAATTTCATAATGTCAGGAGTTACTTGACTATATCCATCAGTGTCTCTTTCCGCGTCTCACAGCATACTCAGTTCAAGCGAAAAAGTACTGTAAAAGTTGCACTACTTGATTAAAGTATTTATACTGAAACTGAACTGAAAATAGACCCCTATCTGATATCGGATGACATAGGTCACCTAAATCTGATCTAAAAAGATCTGACTTAGTTGACGCTGTCATGAAAAACACAAAAACAAAAACAGTTTAGTCACTTATGAGCAAAAACCAGAATCAAATTTGGGCCTTTGTGCCTGCAGTGTGAATATAGCTTTTGAACCTTCGGGCAGGTAAATAATACCTGACTTCCTGATGTTTTTTCTCCATCATCTCATATCACCCTCTTTTCTCAATAGAAAGAACACAAATACATAACATATTTACAGAATTTTATTTCATTATGTTGCAAACAATGACATCCAGATATATTGATACACAACTTTAACTGTGCGTGTATGTGCATTTGTGAGTGTATGTGTGTGTAAAGAGAGCAGTGAGACCACAGAAAGCAGAATGAAAATCCCATGTGAGGGAGCCCTCATTGGGTTTACAAGGCAGAGATAGCAATCAAGAGGGCACCGGGCGATTCTCTGGGCTGACACACACACACACACACACATACACACAAACACAAATCTCTTAAAAGGTGAGCAGATTTTTCTTCTGTAAAACACACTTTTCCTTTGGGGCGTGTGCCTGTGCTCTCAGCAGCTTATGGATCATTAAGGTCCTGTGAGTGTCTACTAGAAAGCAAGTTTGTTAAAAGAGATGAATTAGTATGAATGAACACAGTGGGTGAGAAGCTTTGCCTCCTCTCTCTCCTCTGACCATCAGAGCAGAGACAGAGGAGAGATTCTCCTGTCATAATATACAAACACACACATACTCACACAATGTATACACACATGTACATGTGCACTCACCCACAGAACCTCATGTGATTCAACTAGGGAGCTGCATCCTGCTTAAGTTTTTCCTTTACTTGTCATCTTCTCCTGGACAGCTTCCACTCATTTGCTTTCTTTCATCCTTTCTTTCCTCACTCCCTCTCTATCACCATCCACGCAGTGACAGACCACAACAGTGGAGGCATGAATTGAACAAAACAAAACCTCAACCCCTTCAACAAGGGGTGCAGTCAGTCAGTTAACCAAAATCCACCTGCGCCAGCACACAAGGATATTCACCCTTTGACCCGACAGGAAGTCATGACAACAGTATGCAAATTAGGCAAATTTAACAGTATACAATTTTTTTTTTTGTTTGATTCAC
Source organism: Acanthurus lineatus (assembly GCA_029814665.1). NCBI lineage: Eukaryota > Metazoa > Chordata > Actinopteri > Acanthuriformes > Acanthuridae > Acanthurus > Acanthurus lineatus. The sequence goes on from JAPZDV010000006.1 coordinate 14,186,607, forward strand.
CATGCAAGGAATACTTCTTATCTTTTGAGTGTGTTTATGTGTCAGAGATTGCGTGACATTTATTAAGCGTACCCTACATCCAGAATAATTTACATAAAAGGACAATAGTCATCTTAATAGGGCTGGACTGATGTAGGGGAGGAGAGAAGGGAGGGGAGCAGGGAAGAGGGGATGGGGAGAGGGTAAAGCGCCATGGTCAACTATGTTTCGGAGTGCAAGAGGTAAGGGGCGGGGCGGGGTGTCAGGACAGAGGGAAGAGGGCTGAGGTGCAAGAGAGGGGTTAGGGTACGGCGGGACTTAAGGGCTGCTTCTGGAATTTTGGGAAAGGGCGGGGGCACAAGAGATGGAGGCAGTCTCAGCGGCACTCCCAGACTTTGACTGTCTGATCGACGCTGCCTGTCACCACGTAGGGAGCAGTCTTGTGGAAATCTGGAACAGAGGTAAACACTTGTTCAGGTACACTGCATTAATGATAAATTCAATAATCTGAACACATTGAACACAAGCTTGAAATAAACTTTATCTGAAATAAAAAGTGAGTGTTTTACATCATAGCTTTAGTGTTAGTGTGTTGATGTTCTACATTTGAGATTCAAGATGGAAAAGGATCATCATCAATGCTGTCGTACCCAGAGAGGTAACAAAGTGTTCATGGGCACTCAGGGTCTTCATGCAGCGTTTGTTCTTGTAGTCCCAGATCCTAAGGGTTTTGTCATCAGCACAGCTCACTATGAATCTTCCTCCCGGATGAACCAATACCCCACGCACCCAGTTGTCGTGTCCGACCTGAAGAAACATGATGGATTAACTTTCATTTGGCTCATTGATTAGCAGCAGCACCAAGACATTCGTGAAAACCATCCATAAGACTACTCACCAGAGTCATAAGGCAGATGCCAATGCTAACATCCCACATCTTAATTGTTTTATCCCTGGATCCAGAGAGAAGGAAGGGGCCAGGTTTTCCACTCTTCTTGCTCTGCAAATTTAGAGACATATGTAACATATACGAAACAGGGATTGGCTACATGTGGGGCAACAATGCAGTTGTCTGAAAAAACTACACCTTTTTAGGTATGACATGGCAATTCTCAGCCATGCTAAGGGCCTGGCTCTAGAAATGACCATCATTTAAGACTGCTGCAACGCTCAATATTGGAGCTGCATGGTGCTATATGGTGTGCAGGCATACACAGATGAAAATATTTTCCCCATCATTTTTGCTGTTTTTAAAACAAACAAACAAACAACAACAAAACATCGAGCACTTGGAAGATGGAGGCTAAAATTAACTCTGAGTCTCTGCTCAGAGTCTGAGTCAGAGTCCACAGCACAGAATAGTCGGGAGTCAGATTTCATTTTTTACGTGACAGAGTAAAAGGAGTTGACCATTAAGATGATGGAGGTAGATCTGATGTCCAACAGAAAAGCAAAAGCCCCTGTTTGGCAATATTTCAGATTTAAACTCAGTATTAAAAAGGAACCTGATAGCATTCATGTGGGAAAAGGAGCTGATTATCTGTCTTAGAGGTTGAAGCCTGTCACCTGCATCTCTTCTTCTAAAAGCTTACTGAGGCTGCTCCTCCTCGTTAATTACTGCAATTTTTTAAACTTAATTAATTTAAAAAGAAAAATCAGAGAATGACTGTTGTTGTTTTACAAGTGCTTTTTTGATGAATGACAGCGCTTCATGCTAAAGTCACTAACACATTACATTTCCCGTGACTACTTTGTAATAAAAGTCTACTTATGTGTGGCTTTTAATGTGAGGCTAAAATAGTAGGAGTTTGATTTGCATTAGCAGTACCTTAATATATCTCCTCAGAACATGTCTGGTGTAAACGGTGATATCAGTGTTGGAGTATTATTATTGACCAGTGGGAATATTTCTTCATCGTAGCAGCCCTAGCATTAATATCATTTTGATCTCCAACTCACTAAACCACTGAAAATTTACAAAACTAATGAAATAATAAAAATTCATATCAGCCCCAGCTGTGTTTATTGTTATTAAAAAATAATTTTTGAGAAAATTATTGCCACAACTGCTTTAGAAATGTCATAATGGTGTAATTACGAAACCTTGCAGAGCTGTTTGCTGTGCTAAACTTAATTGAGTGGCTGTACTTTCTCCACTTCAAGGAGGAGCAACTGTGACAGCAACAGGATGTCAATCACTCCAAAAGCAATGACAATCAAATAACAGCGCGTGCCAGTACCATATTCTCTCCTCGGTTAGTGACAAACAGGAAAGATGACAAATTATATTGAGAGGAAACAGAACATAGTATATTTGATTTGATATCAATATAGATAGACTTTACATTTTAAAAAAGTATTAAAAATATATTCTCTTATTGTTCATAGCCAGTTAATTATTATCATATTAATAATTCACTTTAACACAGAGTGTGAAATAAGGACCTGCCAAATAAATCCCATAGCAATAAATCTCAGAAGGTGATCTGCCAAAATAGTCAAGGAATAAAAAAACTATGCTGACGGTCTCTACTGCACTTTGATGTCATTCACAGACATGCTGCTTCTGTCCTCTGCTGTCTGTATCATTTTTAAACATACAGGGACAGCCAACTTATAGTGCATTCAAGTGCACCTTGTACCCAAGCTCGAATCTATACCCCATCAGCCACAAAGTAGGTTTAAAATAGTAAAGGCTGTTTTTTTTATCTTTTGTTAAAATACAGAAGCCAAATCTGCCATCACTTGTCTTGTTCTTTCACTGCAGTATTTTCAATAATTGAATGCCTAAGTCATAACAATATGCCATTCACTTTTATTTTAGCAAATTCCGAAATCTCGAAAAATTAAATCTGGACACTTCTGATCGTTTTTTAACTAAGAAGTTGAATATGGTAAACGCTACACCTGCCTACCATCAGCATGCTAGCATTCATTTTTAACATTTAGCTCATAGCATCGCTGTGCCTAGATACAGTTTCATGGTGCCGGTGGTTAGTCTGTAGACTGGATTGTAAACACAGATGCAGATATGCAAATGCAATATTTTTCAAAAGTTTACAACCTAAAGATAAATGTAGGTGTGTGAGGTCTTTTTTCACATCTCCAGCTCTCTTAATGTCAAACTCATTATAAACATGCGATGTGAAAACCTGACCAACCACTGTAGCTGGCTGAGTTGAGTTTGAAGCTGCTGCTGAAATCTGATCGTGCAGTTATTTTAATTACCAGCTGGATAACCATCTCTGCAAAAGCCTTACTAAAAATGGGTCTCTTTCCTTTGTTACTGTTTTAATTAATAAAAGTGCATTAATGTCTAAGAGGCAGCCATTATTTCAGTGCACATAGTTTGATTTTGCTATAAATAACACTGGGGAAACTCTGCAGCCAAACCAAACATACACAAACATCCTCCGTAGATAAATGTCAAATCCTGCAGCAGCTGTACGTACCTCTGAGCCAGTGGCCTCCAGGATGGTGGGGTGAGCACTGTCAGGGGCCCAGGCGATACACTCTACCACATGTTCATGCTCCCGCAAT
>JAPZDV010000006.1:14190225-14216720 GCA_029814665.1 Acanthurus lineatus
ACCACATGTTCATGCTCCCGCAATTCAGCTTTGCACTCCTTAGAGGCAACCACCCAGACACGCACTGTCTGGTCGTTAGAGCAGCTGGCGATCAAGGAGCCGTCCTGGTTGGGACGCACCATCCTCACCCACTCCCTGTGGCCTGTGAATGTCTTCACACAATACCTGCAAAATATTGCTAGTTAAAAGAGCAGCTTTTAATGTTAATTTATTAAAAACCAATTTGATGTCATTGTGGTTACAACTAAGAGTACAGGAAGGAGGAGTTAAACAGGTAAACTGCAATATGAAGAAAAAAAGATAAAAAAGGTAAAATAACATCAAAGTTTCCATGGAAGCTTTAAGGCAGAAAGAAGTCCTCGCCCTCACTTACCCAGTGGCCACCTCCCACATCTTGATGGTCTTGTCTCTGGAGGCAGACACTATGTGGTCACCATTTGGCATGATGGCTACAGAGGATACATTGTGATCGTGGCCTGGAGGACAGAGTCAAACGTTTAGTTCTGCAACTGGTCTGCATACATCTTAATATTTATAAATTTGAATAGAATTTCAGTTTCAAATACTTCTGTACTTGTGATTAGATACACTACTTCCGCAGGTACTTCTTTTCTATAACCATTGATATTTTTTTTACAAACATCTCTTACCATGCATTGTTCGGATGCACTCAAACCCTTGAAAGTCCCAAAGTTTGATGCTCATATCAGCTGAGCATGAAGCCAGCAGCTTTCCTGTCTGGTCAAAGGAGATGTCCTGCACAGAGTCCGTGTGTCCTTTCAGGGTTCGCTCGAAGTCTCCTGCCTCATAGTCCCACACCTGAAGACAGTGTTAGTCAGCATGGCACTTCAGTCTCACCATCTCCAATTATCATCCAGAGTTGCATACTTTACCAAAAAAAAAATCAAATGTGAGTCTGAAACAGCCGACACTCTGAGTCTGTGCACGTCTGGCTTTAAAACATGTCCTAGGTGATCTGATCACAAGTGGACAGCATAAAGTACAGGTGTGAATTTGCACAATGCTTCTTAATATGTCTTGAGATCTTATCACTAACACATTCCAAGGTGGTCTGGGACATATGGCCACCTTTTTTTTTTTTAGCAATGAATATGCAAATGAGTACTGGGCCACATTAAAGACCTCCTACTCAACTCACAGCGTCTCTAAGTATGGAAGACAAGCTCAGAAAGCACATGCTCTGTCTGTTTCAACTTATTTTATTAACATCTCCAGACCCATAAAAAATTAAATATATTGTGCAATCAGCATGTTGTTGAGTGAGTAGAAACCTGATAAACTTAGTCTAAGATAATTTTTTTTGTCTTTCTTTTCCTAAAAGTGGCACATATAATACCTGGAGCTATATCTCTTGAAATAGACCCAAAATGCTGGCTTCTATTGTTTGTCTGCTGGTTAAAAACAACAAACACAAAGATGTGAGTGTTTATTTGCATACATGATGTTTTGTTTTATGTAAAATTCAGCAAGAAGGATGGGTAGCAGGATGTTTTAACAATAAACTCAAATTTTTACTTTAGTAATTCTGAAGGTACACAAAATGACACAATCTGATGACCTAGTTGAACTGTTTAATATATAAAAAAGGTTGAAAAGAAAAGGGGGGGGGGGGTTGAAAGAGAAACAGATTTGCATGTTTTCCAAGGTGCTTCTCTCTGGGAGTGGTGCCTCTGAAAACTAAAGCATCAGCCCATCTTCACATAGATGAGCAGTGACAAAGCAGAAAAGAGTGAGGAGGGAAGGAAAGCAGGGAGGGAGGAGAATAAAGGGAGGAGGCAGAGGAGGGAAAGCGTGTTGAAGCAGAAGCATGGACGATAAAAAGAGAGAGCAGGCTCAGATCTGCAATACAGCTTTGATCTGAAGGGTCAGGGCTGCAGAGGCTATGCTGTGGTGAGCTGCAGCGCTCACTGATTTTGCTTGTGAATGCTACTGCATGCAGCTATCACTGTGTTTTATTATTCCTGCTCGGACAAATTTTCGAAGCAGCACTCCCTTTAGAAAAGATATTAGATTAACCACAGGAGTCCTGATGATTCCAGAAACTACAAGTGGGACCTCTTTATGAACAAACTGCTGCATAATTTATCAGTGTTTTCAAGCCACTATTAAAGTTGGTTAATTTTGTGCTCTCCTTATGTTTTTCTAACACGAAGCTAAATGTAATACAACTTCATACACATAAAAGAAACCTTCAGATGCTTAAAACCATGTGAGAGAGGTATTGATTAAACTCCATGAGAATTCTGGAAGCTGCAGTGATGTGGATTATACTATATTAGATTAGATGGATTTTCTAATATATTGTCTTCCCACCCACAAGGTGATCTTGACACAAACTACATGCAAGATTAATAGAACAAAGATTTACTGCAAGCAGTTGAATAAGATAACATCAGGTGTGTGTAGCTTTAGCTAATAGAATAGCAGCTCATTATGTAAACCCTGCATGCTTATAGAGAAACACACCTTGATGGTGGCATCCTCAGAGGCCGTGACCATGACAGAGAACACAGGGTGGAATATGACACGCGTGACTGGAGCGCGGTGCCCACTCAGGGCATATCTCTCTGGGGGGCGGGGGATCCACTCTTTGGGGTCTCTCTTCTGACCCACTGAGCCTCCGTGTGTCATCTCCTCTTTCGCCTCATTCAACTTTGACTCCAACTCCATCACCTAAGGGAGACAAGTGAGTCAAGGAGCAGAGGAGTCGGAAGACTCACTGATCAGCAAATGTTTATCTCAAAAAAAAAAAAAAAAAAGTACATTTTGAATTTCACTTAGATAGGTCACTATTTTACAATACTGCCTATCATGTAGTTTACAGTCCTAAACATCTATTCCTTACCTTTTTCTGTAATCTGATGACTGAGGTCCATTTCTTTTCCAAAAGCCCTGCATACTTTTTATCTACATCTTCATTCTATGAATGGAGAAAAACAGACTCTGAGCAAAGGATACATATTTCTCTTAGCAAACATAAATTTACTTTTTTTTTTTTTTTTTTGACAATTTTGTACACCTGTCTCTTACCATATCTAACTCTGCCTCTTTCTTGAAGGTGGAATAGGCCTCTTCATATCCATTGGAACGGAGATAGTCAGCTATAGCTCGATTTCTGAGAAAAAGTGAATTAAAATTTATTTCTGAAAGGTTTTGGGTGTTACCTTGTTATCAATGACAGAATAGGTCCCTACAGACTGGCCATTATTAGTGAAATATCATTTGGCTATGCACAATATTTTTCTAAATTAACCACTCGTCAACAAAAATAAAGTGAGGCTGTTATTTATTACAGTAAACAATAGTGCCACCTTAACAGAAATGCTGGTTCCCCCTTAAAAGAAAGGAGACCACACCCTGTCTGACAAATGGAAGCAATGAGATTCAAGTTTCACATTTCCACCTTAAATGTCAGCGAATCTGAGCAAGTGCCATAAGAAATTACAATCCTTCAGTGAAGAAAACAAAACATAAGGACTGATTCACGGGGAAACTATGTTTTTGCTGCTATGGCAACATTAACCACAAAGAGAGGGCACTGGGCATGGATGATGCAGGGACAGGACAACCACAATCACAAGGACACACAACCTTAAACATGCAGACTTGCACAAAAATACACACTGACACACGGTTATATAAATAAGTGGAACAGCTCTTTTATGAGCAGAAGGGTGAATATTTCATAATTTCATATCGGTTCTAAATTTGGGCTGCCGCTTCAGGGCTGCTTTGAATGGCTGATAATTGCAACTCTGACTCAACAGTTTGCTATAGACTTGAAACATTATGTCATCACTGGCTGTGGGATTTCCACTAAACTCTCCCAATGAAATTATTTTTTAAGTTTGTCAGAACACAGAATTTTCAGATTTTGAAGACTGAAAAGGGTTACACTAGGAAGATAAAATATCTGCTGTTTTGTTTCATCTGGACCCAGTTGTACTAAACTGAGGTGCATACCGTATGATCAGCCAAGCAGATGTCACAGTACAGTTCTGCTGGAACTAACCAGCCATCATTTTGTTAAGTTCCTCCTCCTTACCCATCCCCCTCACTCCTTTGCTCCTGTCATGTGGGTTATGAAATATTCACTAAGTAGCTATCAAGTGAAGCAACTCAAGGCTCACATCTCTTCACATTTCCTGAATGATTCGAAATTCTGGTGAGGGAATGTACTTTTTGACAACATCTAAATGAACCTCGTCTGGATGACTTAGCTCAAACAGCTGTCTATGAAACGGGGAAAATGTAATGTACAACTGTGCCTTTTGTTCCACTTTTGAAATATTACTAAAAAGTCCACGTTTGCACACTTAAATGCAAGTGCTTCACTTCATAGGCAGTTCATGTGTTTATCTACATGTCTGTTCTTGTTTGCATGTCTGATGAGCCTGAAACACCCACATATTTACATTCATACACTCACAGTTCATCTCTTTGTCTCTGTGACAGCACCATGGTGGCTGCTGTTCTCTCCCTCTTGGGGAGGTGACGGTGAGGTGATGTGCTGGGGGAGTCTGGCTAGGTGGTGTGTGATGGGGAGGTGTCCAATCCCTCAGTGATGTTCGTCCTTGTAGGTGGCAAAAAGAGTGCCACACAGAGGAAGGGAAACTGGAGATACTGCTGTCAATCAACTGTCGAGACAAAGCTCCACGAGTATTTACTTGTCCGTACTCACTCACTGATCAGACGTGCCCATAACCTGAAGAAATTGGAGAGATGAAGTCAAAGAGATAAATTAAAAGGGAGTCAAAAAACAGAAAAAGTAATGCAGCTGAGTTATATATACAGCAGCCACAGGTAGCTTTAGTTTTTTAAAAGAAAAAGGCAAAAGTTGAGGAATTTAAATCTTTTAAGTTATGGAGTGTCCTTACCTGCTCAAGTAAATATGCTTACAAGGCTGTACAGGTAAAGTTTAACAAGGTTCGGGAGAATGAAGCAGACAAGCAATAAAGTAAGGAAGTATAACCATTTTTAATTGAACAATGCTGGGAAGTAGAAATAAAACACTTCTTATGGGCTTTTTACCATCATCCTTTGCATTCAATAAAGCATTTATGCATGCATCTTAATTTCCTTTATTGCTGCCACAAACTTTACTTTTTACAACTTTTTTTCTAAACATAAGGAGAAACAAGAATCACTGCCTTATAGTTGTATACCTTCACTAAAAAAGTCAAGTTTCAGCTTACATCCATGTCTGTCCAGACTCAAAATACAATCAACACAAAGTCCTTTTTTTTGACCAAATGAAAGTTTTTCCTACATTCATGTGTGTTTCCAATGGATAATTTCCAATAAGAAACATACTATCTTCAATTAGGGACTATAAGAGGACTGCTAGAGAGCTTTATCACATGGTGCGCCTGAAGCTCAATATCAGCAAAGCCAATAAGCTTGTTGGCCAGCAATGCTTAATGTATGGATGCTGCTGCAAAGGGCTGTAATTCCGAAAATTGGATTCTTCACACACAACTTAAACTTGTGGGCAGAGAGAATCTACACAACCCAAGATTAGTGTCACCAATTTAGTATCCCACAAAGTTTTAAATATAGTTACAATCCTTCCTTTAATTCAAAAGTTATAGCATTGAATAATGACCAGAAAAATGTTGATGTAAAAACACTTCATACACACTCCAAATGTTCTTGTCACGTCCATCAGAATGGGAGACATGGACATAAGGACTCAGTGACAGTGTTTATTGTAAAAATTAAGAAATGAACTAGAAACCCTATTTTTGTGCACTTGACTTAAAACTATAAATGCTGCATTAACAAATGCTCAGTTTTAAAAGGATAAGTGTACCTGCATTTTTATACACCAATTATTCTACCAATAATCTCATAGAGTTTAACACATTGTTTCATAGTTTTAAATTTGAATTATGGGACAATTTTACAATTCCAAGAGAAGAGCAAAATTCAAAAGCACATACCTACAAATCAAATCACATCACTCAGGAATTGTGAACATTCACTTCCTGAGCTTCAACACTCCTGGTACCTCAGGCCACGATATCATGAAGCTGCTTAGTTCCTAAAACACACATCCCATTCTGTGTGTGTGTGCGCGTGTGCGCGCGTGTGTTTCCACATTTAAGAGACCACAGGTCCTCCATACAGCTGACTGTCCAATGTAAAGAAGGGACTAGACAGCAGTTAAAAGGATTAACCCCAGACAGAGATGAGGAGAGAGGACCTTAATAGCTAGTCGCCATTGCTCGCATTATTGTCTGGTGCACTGTTCTTGCCTGTTGCAGTCTGTTGCTTCTTGCTGCTTGCAAACACAAGACTTTCAGTTATTGCTGCTTGCAAAACAAAAACCTTTTGGTCACTTATTTGTTAAAAATTAAACAAATTAAAAACTGTATGATCATAATATTCCAAATTTATGTCAGCATATATATCTACTTCACAGATGTGCACATGAGCATTTCCATTCAGAGAAAGCATAGCAGCTGTTAAAAACAACCAAACAATTGCTAAGGGACATGTTGAAAGCATCCTACAAAGAACTGCTTTTCTTGCCTGAAAACATGATGAGTGCTCTAAATTGACAGAGATACTGATTCTAGCCGAGCAGAACTTTCAGTGCAATACAAAAATAGCCATTTGACCAAACAGCCCAACCTCTAAACTATTACGTAACTAAAGCAATCTTGGTAGCTGTTGCACCTGCCTGTCACCCCTGTGCTCCCCCAGAAACTGCATTTTAGAGAAATGCTTCAAGGGAAAACTGCAAAAAAAAAAAAAAAAATAGTGACAGCAGCCTTGTTTCAGTCAGTAAAAGCATTTCAAGTCCTGCCAGAGTCCTTCAATTATTTCATCAAAAGGCAAATTTGCAGTTATCTAGTCTCGATACTCAACAGAGGGAACATGGTCAGAGTCATAAATCAGGAAGAAGGGTACAAGGTCCTGTCTATTTATCAAGCCTATCAGAAGAAAATGAGGCGGGGGGGAGGGGGGTGTTTACAGCCCGTGCGATTATCTGATGACTCAGTCCACTTCAATGCCTCAAGTACCTGAACTTAAATTTACAAAATTAAGAAGATCATACCAAAGGATGAGGAAAACCAAAAGGTCTGCAACGAACAATATGTATCTGTTTATGTATGTACACTGCCAGAAAGCTCCAAGCTGGCAAAAAAAAAAAAAAAAATTTTAAATCTTGTATTAGGACTTGTATGAAGTCATTACTCTCAGTTAGTCTAGAAGGTGCTTGTGACAACATCACAAATTAAGATTTTGGCTTCCAAAGACAGTAGTCCAAGCTTAGAATAGAGCTGAAATATGTAATTAATTGCCAAATATTTTTAATAACTAACTTACCCATATAGCAAAACTGTAAGCTTCAAAATAGATGTTTTTCTTGTTTCTTTTCTTTTTTTTACTATGATTGTGAACTGTATCTTTGACTTGACCTGTGAGGCAAAATAAGATATTTGAGGACATCACTATGGACAGTTTTCACTATTTTCTGTCATTTTATTGCAAACAGTAAATAAAAAAAATAACTGTTGGGAAATACAGTAAGACCATGAATATAACATGGCGGTGCTTTATTAGTGAGACAGTTGAACAGATAACAAACCCATAATCATAGAGTCACCAATAGTACAGAGTACAATTGATAAAAGGGTTGATAAAAGAGAGTTATCCCTGTTCTGTAAGACTTTAAATTGATTTTTTGTTGACTACAAAGAAATACTATGGCTTTATTAAAGCGCAATAGTAAAATATACAAAACAGAGCTAATCTCTTAAAAATCAAGCAATTAATGTTAGTCTCAGATTAGACTCTGCACAGCAGATAACCAAAATTAAAAAGACCCGGGTCAAAAAAACTTGATCAGACATGCCAAGTATTGATCATGATTTAAAAAAAAAACCCATTTTATAAATTGAAACATTCTCATTTGTGTAATATAAATGTATTTTTAAATTGAGAAACAACACTACCATTAAATGTGAAAGACCACATGTCGCAGACACTGGAGCAGCGGTGTAGAAAACTGAGACATCAGCAACCTCCCATCTCCCTGCATCCATTCATAGCCACCTCACTGATGTAACAACCTACATGCCTCTCTTATTCTCTCAAGAACAATAAACTGTTACCATACCAAATTGTCTTGGTTTCAACTGTGAACTGTAAAATGTGATTAAGCTCCAATCGGGATACAATATCAGAATGTGACGTCAGTTATGGCTCATCTGTCTTTCGCACAGCACTTAAAATTGGTCTAGATCACAGCCATGTTCACCAGTTAACAAACGTCACTCAGAGCAGTGAAATGACTCAGCCTTTTCCTTTGTTCTGAATGAAAAACACGTATCAATCCTGGTAAAAATGCATCATCTTTGAAACTATATACAAATTTGTTTTCAAGCACTTTATGATCCTAAAATCATCTGAAGACAATTTGACTAACTACAGGGCTCTCCCTCAAGATTTTTGTTCATGATGGTGGACTGAGCACTTGCTTCCCGAGATAGAATAGTATAATGAAGCTGGCAGGTGGATTGACTTCGCCTCTACTGACAGTAAGTTTACCATAGTCAACAATTATTTCCCCTTCATTTTATCTATCAACTAGGGCTGGACCATATGGATTAAAATGGCAATACACAAATATAGCAGTATTTTCTGTAAAGTGGGCTTAATGTTCAGTTGTAAGTCAAAACCAAATAGGGTAGGTGGTCAATATTAAATATCACAATTAATACCAAATATCACAGTATTTTTGCTTAAACAAAATATAGACACGGTGAGATTTTGGACAATTAATCATTGGTAACATGGATATAATGAATAAACAGGTAAAGGCAAATTATAGAACAGCTAGAAAAGCTAAGTTCAAAAAGTTACATTACCATTATGCAGCCTCAAAATCAGGAAGAGACAACACTTAGTCCATATTCAAAATCTAAGACAATATCTCAGCTCGTTTCATGGTATCCCTACAGTTTTCCTACTGTTTATTTTTTTCCAAAAAACGAAATTAGTCTTAAAACAGAGAAAAATGTTCATCAGTTTCCTAGAGCCCAAAGTGATGTTTTCAGATGCCTTCTCTGAAATTTCTCTAAAATTAAATTTACAATGATGTCTAAATAAACTGTAGAATGCACTAAACTATCACCAAAGACAGGCTGCAACAAAAGAATAATTTTTGTATATACTCACTAACATGGCCAATAAAATGATTGATAAATCAACTAGCTGTTCTAAGGGCACTTGTCATTGTATGTAATATGTTTTTTAAACATGCATATTGCTAAATTTAATTAAGAATTTATATGAGACTTTCAGTCCTTGGGTGGGAATACCATTTTTACATCATAATTATAGATAGAACCTGAAGGTATACAAGTACTGATTTTCCTGGCTTACTTTTATGTTTGTATCACAGGGCCTCGAGTCAAAACTGCCTTCATGAATAAAATGAATTCAAAATGAAACGAAAAGATATTTTTGGTATGATAAACGTTTTTTTGCCACTTCAATTGTATCTTATTAGCAGAAGTGATTTAGAAAAATTGAGGCACTGTATTTAAGAGGAAAATGTAAACCTAACAAAACCACAATGAAACCAGTCACACACAATAATTCAGGCTGCAAATCAAGTTTTCAGTCATCATGTTCTGTTTGTGTCAAGCTGCTGTACAATGCCCCTCCTTATGGGTGACCTTCAGGGCCAAACAAGTCCCTGCTGGCACAAACCGAACCACAAGACAATGTTTGAGTACAGATCAAACATCAAGGCAAGTCTGTTCTTTCATTTAACTGGCAGTCTTCAGGACTTCATCACAATTTCTTAACAATGGGGGTTCTGAAGGATTTATTGCAATAATTGTCTTTTGTCCCACAATGAAAAACACTTATTCATAATACATAACCTTTTGAGCATACTGCACCTGTCAGCAGTGCTGTCGGACAAATTCAAATTTGATAAGAGAGTGACAGAATATCAAGACAGCAGTGACAACAACAACAACAAAAAAACATAACAGAAATTCTTAGTTGATATCCCACTTAACTATGGATTACTATACTTGAGAAAGTGTAGTTCTTCTCATACAGAGAAGAAAAAAATGGGGAAGCAAGTTTAAATAACGCAGAAATAAAATTTTAACTGCACTTTCTACAACATCTAATTATTGGTGAAAGCGTGTATTAGACAAAACCCTGATATGCAGAAGTACATAGAAAAAAATTAGCACACACAAATATTTATCACGTTTTACAGTCATTACATTACCTATGCTTAAAAAATCGGCTACTTGACCATTTCTGGTCATTTAATTACCTATCAAAATTCAGCTCATGAGACTGTGTAGCTGTATCGCCATGGTCTTGTTCAATATCAGTATTTCATGCTAGTCGGTGTTTTAGTCTCCACCCTAATTATGATGGCTTAAACCTCGGTAGATTTCCTAAAAGGAGGTTGCAATATAAATGAAAGAAAGAACCAAAAGACTGGTTCATTAATTGGAAAAACTGGTCTTGAATTTAAAATCTAGCCCGGGTGACGTCTTTCCAAAGCTTCGATGGCCACAAGGGCAAAGTTGCAGCAATGGCTCAGCAACGCCCTTTCCAGCTAACGTTAGCTTAAACCGATAACGTAGACATTAACTGGAGCTGTCACTATGAGCAGCCTGGAATTACACTACCACACAGTTAACGTTATCATATCAAAACATGCAAAGGGCGTTGGTCTACGCCAAAAGTAGCTAAGCAGCATTGTCAAAATAACATTTAACGTCTCACGTTAAATTGTGAAGGGGAATGGGATACGTATGTATCCCAAGTTTAACTATAGGGCTATTCGTTAGCTGATATTACCTACTACAAAACAGCACTGGTTAAGCTGTTTAATGGTTTCTATGTTTTCATGTCAAACAATGCACCTTTTTATTTCGTGTATAGTCTACGCATTTGTTGTTAACACCAGAATATTTCACCCGCTGTGAAAAAATATGGCAGCAAGCTGACAGCACCTAAGAGTTAGCTTTGCCGGCTAACGTACCACGTTAGCTCATCTCTCCAGAACTTCCATAAATAGACGCGGCTAACATTAGCCAAATGTTTAGCTAGGTTCCACAACAAGTGTCTCAATATGTACATCAAGCATTGACAGAGAAACACAGAGCCGGTTTCGATATGGCAATCACATTCTACACAGTTAAATAATATCATCGACAGATAATTTTGACATACAGTCTATCTAGCAGTGCTCTTTTGAGTGCCAACTTTGGCACTTAGCTTAGCTTTCGGCCTCTCCGCCATTTTGAGATCGGAACGGGAAAGCGCAGACACTGCAGGCAATTCGTCGTCAAAAATAACAAGTCTTTCTAAGTGCCAAAACAAAAATACAGTCGCATTTAAAAGCTGTTATCTTACCGTCTGACACAAGGTCATTCTCATATCTCCTTGAATGGTCTAGGCATGCGATGGGTAACCTTAATTTTAATGTGGTATTGTGACTTTTCACATCAACCGGCACGGTCGGTCAGATTTTTCTCCTCTTAGGTACCACCGCATTCGCCCGGCCCCAGCTAACGGTCGCGGTTGGATGTCGGCAGCGCGCACGTCGAGGTGAGCGGAGGCGCGCAGCGTGCAAATGTATCGCTTTTGAAATTAAAGGGAAAACGCACAATCAGTATAAGTCATATGTTATTTTTATAACTATGTACAGACATACTTAAATTTAGAACAATTTTAATTGTAAACAAGTTTTTCACTGTGATATGCAGCAATAGGATAGAATGCAGTGGAATGTCACCCACTGAGAAGTTATGCAGCTGCTTAGTAGTTGGTAAATAACGGAACAACTGCCGGGAAACTATAACTAAACCTGTAATATTTTACATTCATTTTCAGGTAAACAGCTTGCAAACCTTGGAATGAAAGCTACTCGGGGAAGTGTGTAAAATAAAATGCAGTTGCCCCCACATTTAGTTACTTATTTCTTGTGTGTAGACAAACTTCACAAAACACTACTTGATGTAGATCCAGTTAACATTTTATTGCTCCCATTTACATCTAAGTGAGCCACTAATCTGACTAATTCTTGTTGAATGAAGATATAAGATGCTTGGATGCTTATTGTATCCCAGTGGTCATCTGGACATTTCCTAGTCACAACAACAATGTGGATTAAATTATAACAGACTGCTATTATACATCCAAAACAGCCATAAGATGAATTAAATATTTAGACATAAACTGTGTACACTCATGTCTATGGTACTGGATATAGACACCATGTTCTGAGAAGTGTTCTTGGCACAATTGTGAAACCCAGTGGACACACGGGGGCATTGCAAGAAGACAGCACATAGTTTAAAAATCTAACAAATTTCGACTTATGGTCTTCTGTTGCTATTTCTTTATTTCAGTAACAGTTGAACTAAACATAATGTGCTGTCTCTTCATCCAGCAGTGAAATCAGTATAAATTTTCTTTAATATGTAGGATTTATGCTCTTTTTTGACAAAAACTAAAGTTAAACATATTTGCCATCAAAGCCTGCAGAGTTACAGAGTTCTTTCATGGATCCCATACATTAGATAGGTTTCTCTTCAAAGTCCAGGCCTCCAGAAAAAGGCAGAACAAAGTCCTCTTCCAAAAGGAGTTGGCTGAACCTGTTTTTAACTTGAAGATAGTTTTTGTTCAGCATACTAAGTAACACCAGCAGTTTTATTTGCCATCATCATTTTCTGAAGTCTGATTACAAACACAAATGTTCCATTATAACTGTACCTATCCACAGTGTTGTTTTCTGCAGCTTTCAAGTCTTTTTTTCCAGTTCTTCCACTTTAACCTTTCCTTCTGACTCAGTCCTCAGGTCTGCAAAATCTTTTGCACTAGAAAGAAAAGGCAAAATACATATAATATGTATAAGGAAACCATCATTTATGTTTGTGTTTAATAATAATCAGGTGAGATCAGTATTATAACCACCACAAAGGTGGTTATCTTTTTAATTTTTTCATAACTGGGAATGTTTGAATGTTCACCTGAGGGGAATGAGAATGATTCCACATGTCAGGTTTAGCTGCTGAAGGATCATGGGAAGGCTTGGTGTGGAAAACTGGGGAGAAACACAGATGAGACAAACAATCACGCAACTGGAAAAGCTTGTATGTAATTTATTTGTATGTTTACAAAAAGCATACAAACCTTTGGAGGTGGAATACAGGCACTAGGTGTGTTACTGTAGATATGGTTGATGGCCTTTTGAAGGACCACAGCCTGCTGAGTGAGACTCTTCAGGTACTCTGAGCTTTCCTTTGTATCGTTATGCTCCTCACCAACCTTCATGTGTGCAACAAAATCACTCCATTAATATTATGTGCTTTTAGCATGAAACATATACCAGCAAACATAATATTCCAGCATTTTAAAGCCCACCTGGTCCTTATATATCAAGTAAGTCTCTTTCTCGTGCTGCAGAGCTGATCGAAACTCCCCTTTACTCTCATACACAGTCGCCAGCAGATGATGACTGCACAAAAGATGGATATGGAGAGGCAGAGAGATAAAGAAACACTGCAATATGAAAAAAATGAAGTAAGGTCACAATTCATCAGTACTTTAAAGCATCAGTATCTTTTTCGCAGATTGTTTGTAATTTTAAAGTGTCGTAATCTGTATTTCAGTCACTTCATTTACGTCTGCATATGTAAGGATGTAGGAAAACAGAGGAACAAGATAAAAAGATGTTTTACCTGTGTGCATACTTCAGGGATGTGGCACTGTGGTATTTTGAGGTTAAAGTTAAGGCATTCTGTAGGAACTTAAGGGAAAGCTCATACTCCATCAATCCATGAAGTACAAGACCCAGCATACTCTAAAAAAGAGGAGTGAACAGTGTTTAGTGTTCTCTTATTATTAGGTGAAACTTCAGCTTCTCTCTCTGTATTTTCCAGTTTCTTATCTACCTGAATATTTTTTGTCCTTGCATGTTATATACCATGTGGTTTTGACTCAACTCTGTCTTACTAAGGGTACTCGAAGGGATTTTTTTGTTCAAATTAGGATGAACAGGCCTTTTTGGCTGATAGGTTGAACTTAAACTTGACACCATTTAAATATTTGTGTTTACTTGGTGCAAATCTGAGTTTGTATAACAACAAAAAACAAGTATCACACCTGCTTCATTAATTGTCCCCAATATTTAAGTTTCATGAGTGACCAAATCCTCAATTTATTATTGAGAACTGATGTTGAACAGACCTTAATCTTTAAAGTAGATAGATGTAAAAATATTTTATGCTAAATACAGTAAAAAGACAGAAGGCAACGCTTTGCGGATGAGATCTCACTTACATCCAGCAGTGCGACATGTGGATGGTCTTCTCCAATCACAAGCAGGGTCAGATATCGAGCGCGATACAGCAGCTGTAGGGACGTCGAAAGCCGGCCTCCAGCAAAGCAGTACAGAGCCAAGTAAGTCTGAATCACAGAAAGAGGAATACTTCAACATTGAAAATCAAGTGACATGTTATATTAATAGAGTTAGGCTGATATTTTATGGTTCAACTGTGTTTTTGTGGATTGATGAGAAGTTACATGAACTTACATAGTCCTGTATGGTCTGTGGATGGTCAATGCCTTGTACTCTCTCACTACTCATTACAGCCTTTTCCTGATGGCTGAGGGCCTGTCAGACATGGGGAAATGAGGGAAACATAGTGTTTTGGAAGCTCACAAACTAACTTATTTCTGTCTGTTTGTAAAATAATTTAGTTCAAAGACAATATGAAACCAATTAATAACATTTGAGATATGGGGATGATTCAGAAGTCTGGAACCAAGTTAGTTTAAAGGTCACAGCAAAAATGAATTGTAATGCATATTTACATCTGCAAATTCCCCCATGATGTAGCTGAGCCGTCCCAGGAGACGCAGACACGTGCACACATCCTCATGCAGCACCCCGCATACACTGCTAAATAGAGTCAGGGCCTGGCTGATCAGTTCATAGCCGTCTTTAAGATGCCCTGAAAGAAAAAAATAAAACACTGCTGATGAGCCTCTAAAACCAAATATATCTGCATTTTACATAAATCTAATCTAATTCACTGAATGATTTGCCCATCAGTAGATCAAAATCTTTTCAAATAAGTGTCGGACACACGATCTACTATATGTTTTTACAGGAAAATAACATACATTATGGTTGGGTACTTCATAAGTTGTGTTAAAAGCCAGGTCAGTGACCCTACATATTTGTATTTATGCAGTGAGTGACAGAGTGACAGTATATGTAGAATGTTTTTAGGTGGAGTTGTGTTCACTGTGTACACAAGGAGAGTTCATTTAAATGGTCAACTGATGCATCATTCACAAGCTAACATGTTAAAACTACCAGCAATATCTTCGCATTCTAAGTGTACCTTAAGACAATGCTCACATCTACATTAAAAGTTATTGTTGACGTGATTGTTCATACTGACCACAAAAAGATCCCACATTAAAGCAATTTCAATACAAGAGAAGGAGGACAAACTCTTCAGTCCTCAGTATGTGCAAGAACACATTATGAGCCAAAGTTACTAAAATATTTATAAATCTGTTGATTCTCATTTCTACAAGTGACAGTTCAAACAAAATGGGACCCATACAATGTCAAATCATGTTGCCTGGCAACACTGTTCTGCAGGCTTAATCAACTTTAAATGGAAAAAAATGTTAATTTTACCCCCTAAAGTGATGTGACTTCTAGCTCTGTGTCATGTTTGCCACATGTATATCAGGTGATTTATATTAAATAATGTGAAACACTGTATATCGATGCCTAATTATTGATGCAAGTTCTCTTAACAGCACATAAACAGAACAGATATTTTTTGAGATGAGCTCTCCTGTTATTGATCACTCGCTTTAAAACACTCAAGTGAGGGCAAGATGCTAGCCTACATGTTAACATATACACCATGTTTTATGTATTTTAAGTGTTTGCATTGGTTTGTGTTTGTGTCTCTCACCCTGCTGAACTGCCTCCTGTGCTTGTTGCACAAGTCGTGTAGCATCGGTTCCTGTAGGTCTGAGATGTTTGACCACAGGGAAAATGTTGACAACATCCTCCTCCCCAAACGCTGGCCTGTGTCGAGACTCAAACACATACTCTCTCAGCTGAACCTAAATACAGAGAAAAGGAAGAAGGCGCAGAAGGCAAACAGCTGCCTTTTAGAGCTGCACTTGTTCACTGGAAGACCAAAGTCAATAAAAAAAATAGTTTTTGCCTCAGGATCAACCATTACCACCAGTATTATTAAGACAAGATTTTAATCAAAAATACAGTGAAGAAGAACATTTGGTATTTCTCTATCTAGTCCTTTTTCTTGAATTTGTACAGGCAGAAAAAACTTTCCACCTATTGAACCTTGGTCAAATAAAGCAGTGTCAGGAAGTATGGGTTCATTTATTTTAATATGTTATTGTGAGGAGAAATATTGTGGACGTCTGACCTGGATTCCTGTCTTCATGGCAAATTCTCTCAGTAGGGAGATCCTCGGAAGGCCGTGCTTTTCTATCACTTCATCTATACTTTCACTAAACACAGAGAGGATGACAGTGTCAAATCTTGCTGTACTTATCCACAGACACACATATAAACTTACACATTCACACACACACCTGTCTATGGTATAGTGATAATATTCTCCAGCCTCTGTCCGGATCCTGCCCCACAGCTCACTGGGCGTCAATCTGGCCCACACACTGTCCGTCAGTGAGGCAACTCGACTGCTGTGGCTCCGTCGACGTCGACTCCTGCGACGTGAGAGTAGCTCATCTGAGCCGGAGTCAGAGAAAGAGGAGGAAGAGGAACTCAGGAGGCAGTTTAGGAAGTGACTGACAGCCGCAGAGAAAGCTGCAGGTTCCACATCCTGGGAGGAAATGAGATACATGTTGATATAAGAAAAGTCATTCTGGATTGCAAAATGTTTGTAATATTCTACTTGTTGGCATTATTCAAGCTCTTCACCTGTAAGTAGGTCCTGAAGATGTGTTTTGCACTTCTGATGATGATTTCACTCATAGAAATTCTCTGTAAAGGAGCATTTAAATAGTTGTTTGATCAGAGAAACTTCAGTAGAAACTGAAAGAATATGTGATCTATGTAAAAATAAAGCCCTAAAGAAAGGCAGCTTTGATGACTTTACATGCATGTTTAATGCTTAATAATACTTGTAGTAAATACCTGAATGTGGCTGAGTCTCCCCTTTTCTTCCATCCTGTCCAGCTCTGTCAGCAGGGTGCCCAGATATCGTACGTTCACACCCCGCTGGTGTAGTGCTGAAGTCAAGGTCGCACCATCCATCGGTACTGCTGCATGGTCGAGACAATCCCTCAGCTACCACACACACATGCAAAAACACACACAGGAGCAACAGTATATTTACAGATATCATCTTAAACTTTGCGCACATTAATGTTATTGCTCCACGCATGACTCACCACTGCTGGAATCTGATTAGACAGTAGAAAAGCAGCTGCATCCCATAACAAGCTTCTCTGCCTCTGAACCTCCTCAGCACACTCAGGTGGGAAACAAACCCCTGCACAGAGACACACAGTTCAATTTAGTCTGTTTTTTAACAACAACAACACCAAAAAACCCTACAATATACATGACTGTGTGTGTTTGTGTTCAGGACCTGGGGAGCAAACATCAGGATTGAAGCGGATGTCGAAGCAAGAGTCACTCACTGATCCAACAGCCTTACAAGCACTCATGATCACATTTCTCCTCTGAAATTCTGCAAAGTAAAATATAAGAGCATTGTTAATTGACATTGCACAGTTAATCAACGTTAAGCAGTTAATTTTATGACTGTGCATCCAATTCTTTTCCAATGTTTTGTCACATAAAATCTTGATTTGCGAAGCGCACAGTAAACATAGCTTTTAGGGAAAAGTAGTAAGGTTCAAGTATTTAGAAAAAAGATATGTGTAAAAGTACTTGAGTAAATATACTAGAAACAAACTTGAGCAGTCATTGAGGTTTTCAGAAAATAAATCGAGAATTTAAACATTTCTGATTTCATGACAACTACTAAATTGACTTTGTGATGAGTTTCTTTATCCAAACTGTTGTTTCCAGATCTATGATTCATTTGCTATTCTACATGTACTATAATAGGATCCAGGTCTTAAGGCTGTACATCATTTGTCTGGCTAATTTTGTACAACATCAATTTGTGCAGCAGCATAATTTCTCTATGCAATAACCATTTTTTTCCTGGTTTATCAATAGATTTTATTGTTTCATTTAGTTTAGTAGGTTTTATTTACCTATGTCAGCACAGGCTGTGGCTGCATCTCCATTTTGCTCCTCTCTCAGATCTTTGCTCTGGTTTTCAGCTCTGTCATGTTCGTCCAGGTGAATGAGCCCCTGGGACACCATCTGTACATAGAGTTCATATCTGCAACACAAAACACAAGAAGAGGAAAAGAGGAATAAAATGCTTCATATTCAACAATCAGTTCTTTCATAGTGGCTGCATTTGTTTTAACATCTCCTCTTCCTCGCCTGTGCTGGACGAAGGCCTCTATCAGTTCTGGTCTCAGGCTGGCCAGGCTGTGACGGTGCCGTCTTGGGTAACCAAAACCCTGACACTCCTTTGGCACCTCTTTACTCTCCTCCATCTCTGAGAACGGGAAGTTTAGGTCTGGAGGGAAGGTCCGGAGGAGGTCCAAGATGTAGGCTCTTCCATCATTTCCCAGGATGCCTTTGGTCTCAATGCCGGAGCAAAGCTCTACTGGTTTTTTGTTGTGATCAAGTACTTGGTGATGTTGGATTTTTAACAGTTTACTGGTTTTCTCCAGAAGCTCCAGAAACCTGGAACAATGTTGGGATGATGAAAAGTTTCCTGATTTCATGTCAGACCTTGTGCTTGAAAAAATTTAAATACCAATCATTTAGGATTTTACTATTTTTGTGCATTACCTTGGGTGTGTAAAAACAGTTTTCCCATAGTCATTAGAGCCATAGACAACACTCTGCTCCTGATTTTTCTCCAGTATCCCAGGAACGATTGTCTGAGCAATGACACGGACGCCACGATAATCTACCACAGCTGTCCCAAGTGTGTGAAGCCCCTCTATGTCTATAGATGTGTATGCCTGCAAGAAAAGCAACATATATTTTTGCTTTGATGGCAAGAACAAATGAGAAAAATAGTCCACATAATTGTATTCTGACAGATTAACTATCAAATTCATCCCAAACATCTCATCACGGATGATGTTATTCCTCTCAGGATCTCTACCTGAGTTCCTCTCAGGTCACAGATGGCAGCTGCATGAGCAGCAGCATCGCCCCCTATTGGGCCGTAGTGCTCAGAAATGTCAAAACCCAGACTAAAGAAGATGTTGTTCCAGATAAACATCTGCATGCGAGGCGCCTCCCCTGGGTTTAAGGGCATGATGTTACCGTCGATAACAGCTACAGCCCCTCGTGTTGCAGCTTCAACAAAGTCACAGTTTGTCTGGATAGAAAGATTAAAACTTGATTTAACAAATTTTCTGTTACTTGACTTAAATAAAGAGAAACACAGTCAAATCCTAAAGCAGGAAGATGAACCTATTTCAGTCAAAAGTTGAACAGTACAGAGGATAAGACAACAGAGGTTTTGTATACAGTACCAGTCAAAGTTTGGACACGCTTTCTTCTTCAAGTGTGTTGAAAGTGTGTCCAGACTTTGGACTTTGTGAGTCCAATTGTCCTTGTCACTGCTTCAGGTAGTCACACAAATGATTTTACAGTGACAAGTTTGCTTTTCTAACCATCATTCAGTGACAGACATGAACAGATAATAGAAAAATGAAATCTGCAGTCTCACCTTGAATATGCTTCTCTCTCTGTGCAGACGCTCCTGCAGAGATTTTCTGGTTAGTTCTCTGCATCCCTGCAGTTCCTCGTTCCAGTCCCGACTCTGCAGTTATATATATCAGTATCACCATCATGAGTTTGCCTCAGATGCATCATGAAACCTTTGTTATGGTATGTGCATACATGTATGTGCCAACGGTTCTGTACTTTACTGCATTATTAGATTTCTTTGAGTTTTTAAATTTCACGTCTGCAACCTGCCCAGCTGTGTGCTCGTCCTGGCCCATGTGGCTGGTGTGTGTCTCCTCTGCTCTGACGCAGTCCAGGGTATGGTCTCCCTGACGAGCGATCCAGGTGAACACCTGGAAAGGTGCTGCGATTCGCTCATAAGGATGTTGCTGGACTCTGATTCAAAGTAAATGACAGAAAACATTAACTAAGGGGGGTGGGATGTGAGGATTTTCAGCATTTCATGCTACTGCCACATGTAATTGTATTTTCATGTACACAATGGATTGATATGAACAGTTTTACATGTCTTTTGGTGGCATTAAGTTTCAAACTTCATTACAGACAGTTTGCTCACCTCTTCTTCTGCAGGGCACTGAAGGTTTTCTTGAAAGAAGGGCTGACCTGATTCAGCAGCTCAACTAGAGAGTGGCAAAGGACTTTAGGAACTGCAGGTTTGGGGTTGAAGTTGAAGGCGGTTGACCTGCAGCAGTCATAGCATGACATAAGTTGACTAGAGGTAAGTTTCTACTTTATAAATTAAAATTTTGCTCAGGGTGGCTTAAAAAACTTTTTAAATGCTTCAAAATATTGCTGAGGAGAATGGGAAGATAATTTAAAACCATAAAACCACCTTATCCTGGAACCATGAACATCTGTACCAAAGATTTGCTAGACCATTAACATATTGAGATATCTGAAGGGGGTGAGTAAAAACTTTGAGCTGTTGGTGGTGCTAGAGGAAAAGCAAGAGAACCCCTTAAGTTATTAGGTTTTATCCTTTGGGGACCATCAATGTCTGTCCAAAATTAAATGACAATCCACCTAGCGGTTGATGAGATATTTCATTTTAATCAGAAGAAATGAATTGTGGGACTTTGCTGCCAGCATTACCAAAAGCTCTCAGTTTTTATATCTTGCAAATAGCCAGTTGAGCGCTCACTGGTTGAGGTAGAAACCACGTGTAGAAGATGTAATGTTGAGCTCTTTGTCTTCCATTGTCAGGACATTGAGGTACATGAGGTCCCCATGCATCTTCCTGTTTCCTGGAGGGGGGTTCCAGCTGCTCATGGTCAGAACCCGCAGGCACTGTAATGGCTGCAATGATATTTTATTATACTTCCATTATTGCCTAATTGTAACTGAATGAATGTTTAAATGAGTTTTATGTGTTTAACCAGTTGTATCTGCATATACGAAAGTTGATCTTTCTCACCTTCCTGTCATCTCTGACAGGCTGCAGTGGAGTAAGTAGCCGGTCCTTACATCCAGGGAGGATGTATTCTGGAGGCCTGAAGTCAACTGACTCTTTGTCAGAAGCTCGCCTGTTTCCCACAGTTTCACTCTCTGAGGGATGAATGTGGAGGTGAAAAGGTTGAAGGATTACAGACAGTAATGCTGAGACGAAACCCAACGTTAGAAAGTAATTAGGGAACAATATTACCCTTCTCTCCGCTGGTGTAAAAGCTGAGGTACGACAGTGAGCTGCAGTTCACTCCGTTGTATGCATCTGCAGGGTCGAGGCTCCTCAGAAGATCCCGTACATGTCTGAGATGCAGACGAGCATCCCGCACTGAGTAAGAATCTGCAACGCAAATAAGATGCTTTTGAATTGCTTATTGCAGTGTTTTAAGTGTGTCATAAATGGAAGGTTGTTGCAAAGCGTCTTTTCACAAAAATTAGATGACAAATCAGTAAATGTACATGAGGCTCTCACCCTCCACCACCTTGACCAGCACTCCATCCCCGATGCCCTGGATGGAGCACAGCTTTGTGAGGCTGTCGAGCGCGGTGCCACCCAGCTGGAGGGAGAAGCATGTGCGATGGCAGGTGATCTCGTGCTCCATCAGCACCTGGTGCAGCTCTGCCACCAACAGCTGGCCTGACACCTGAGAAAGACCTTGGATTCAGAATGACAAGAATAAAAGTAAAGTATCTTTAAAAAAAATAAAGAAAAGTTGTATAGAAGAACCTGAAGCTCAAAACTTTCTGCTCCAGGAGGCTGAATTTTGACAGTAAAGCCAATTTCTTGGAGATCCACAATGTCGCGGATGCTAAGCTCTGTGCTTTTATCATCATCAGACTGCTGCAGGGGCTCGTCCTCAGGGCCTTCTTCAGTGTGACCTGGAGGCCCTGTTGACAACAGTAGACAAAATAATGGTGTGAGGGTGAAACCTGTCTGGTTGATACAGGGAATAACTTTCACCAGAATATAGGCTGAAAAGGAAAATGGAAAATAAACATTTCTATTTCTACCCAGGATAGTCAGGCAATAATTTAGTCAATTAAATTCAAATTTAATAACTGAATAAAACAAGCTTAAATGTTGCTTAAATGCTCATACTGGAACATGAAGTTGGAGCAAAAATAAAACATACACAAACATAGATGTTCATTTTCAAATAGATATTTTCCTAATATAATTTGTCATTCATATATCTAATTTCCTCTTCTAGTTTCCTTCAATTATGACCTGATTATTCTAAATGCTAAAACATAACAATAGTTTATAATAATTACAATATTCTCTCTTGAATTTACAGTTTTACTGCAATAATAAATTAAACTATTCTTCATAATGTGATGTATAAAGCTACAAATAGAAGAATTGTGTCTGAATATCACAGCATTTGGACGAAAACACATTTTACAGGGAAAATATGAGCAAGGATAAACACAGTGGAATAAAATGACACACCTCTGACATGTGGTGCTGCCAGAAAGAGCCTGTCAACTGAAAACAAGGTCACTTGCTTCATCTCAGCTTCCTCCTCCTCCTCCACCTGTGGCAGGTTTGTCTCCACCTTCAAATCATGCTGCAGACCGCTCTTGTTGCTGCCATCCTCCCTCTTTGGTGGCTGCAAGTTTTCTTGAATATGATCTGCTTTTAAAATGGACTGATCTGCTGTCTGATCAGTTTGCTTTTCACACAGATTGAAGTTTGTTTTTGTGTGGATAAAGTTTTGGTCGTTTTCGTTTACAGTCTGATCTGATAACAAAGTCAGCTGTCCCATCTGTTCATGTTCCCCGTTGCTTTGTCGTGCAGCGGAATCAAAACTCTTGGTGATTTCAGTGTTGTTGATGCTGTATTTTGTTGGCTGAACTTTCTCCTTTACCTCCTCTGCAGTAACGCTCTCCTCCATGTTTACACTGTGCATCACCGAGGAAAACTCTGACTCAGTGTTTTGGTCCTTGTCCTTCAAATTCTCCTGTGTTGTTAAAGTCTGGTCCTCTGTGCAGCCAAAATCTAAGTTCTGTTGAAACTTAAAGGCGTTCTCTTCATCCCTGTTTAACTCCTCCCTTAGCTCTGTATTTTGTTCCGTGTGAACTGTTTGTTTTGTTGAAATGGCGAACAATTCCTCGTGAGTACATATCTGTTTCAGTTCTTCCTGTTCAGCTGCCTTGTCTGTGTCTCTAAATGGGAGTTTGTTTTTCTCTGTCTGTCTTTCCACCTGTAACTCAGAGTTCATGTCAGACCAGGCTGTAGAGTCCATCATTTTCCTTTGTTTCTCTGTCAGCATCTTGGTGCCATTTTCTGAGTATCTCTCTTGTGATGCTTGTGCATCTGTTCGTGCCTGCAAAAGCACGTCCACCTGGTTCAGTTTTTTATTCTCTTCCCAAACATCCACAGCCATCTTGTTCATGCTGGTACTTGTTAGTGTGTTCAATCTTCTCTCCAAAGTCTCATTATGGCACCTAAGTATTTGTGCCTGAACTTCAGCCTGTGACTCTGTCTGAGTCTGCACCCCTGTTCCAATCTGTGTCTCCACTTCGGTCTGCGTCTCAACCTCGGAGAACTCTCTGCTTCTCCTCTCATGTACTTCATCTCCCCGCTCATCCACCATCACTTGCTCCTCCTCCTCAGACACCAGCAGACACACCATCGGCTCCACCAGAGTCACATCCCCTCCCAGGTTGCTGCTCAGAATGATGTCAGGAAACAGGAAGTTCTCTGGTTCGAGAGTGGAGTTTGTCACACCGGTGGAAACAGTCAAGAGATCATCCTCTAAGTTGTCCGGCAAGCTCGGCGACTCACACTCGCTCTCTTCACTGGAGAGCAGAGGGGATCTCTCAGGCTCGCCCTGGGTCAGAGCATCCTTACACCTAAAGTAGTTTGACAGCATGTGACAGCACTGGACTATGTTTCCCATGGTGCTTTTCTGCACAAAACAGCAAAACAACTGTGCAGCTGACCTGACGAAGAGAAAAGACAACAGTTTTTTTAACAGGTTCAGTGACAATGAGCTAAGATTAGACACTTGGAGGTTAGTTTAAAGGTAAGATGTCTCATTACAAATGGGTTTTATTTTTGTAGCTTCAGGCAGCAATGCTATTGGTTATGAAAACAAAGCAAACACTAGATAATTTTACCTAAATAGCAGAAAAAGGAAACACAAGCCTGGTGTCACGTTACTTTTTAAATCTAAAATGTGTATTTGAATAAAACTGTTAAGTGAAAACAGCAAAAGGCTTTGTCACTGTCACATGTGTGCGTCTGTTTGTTTGGCACGTGTCGGTGTGAGCAGCTAAGAGCCTTAGACAACAGCTGATGACAGGAGGATTATGAAGTGCTCTGCAGTGGTGTCACCTTACAGTGGAAAGAACTGGAAGACTTTAGAGGCTAAATCTCATCAGATCAACTCCAGAATGATGCTGGACATGTGGAAATCCTGAAACACAGAGGAGAGGAAACGCTGAGCGCAGTTTTAAAGTAAGTTATAGCTGTTTGGCTTAAGAAAAGAAAAAGTCTTTCCAGCAGATTTTTCTTAAAAGACAAATTTTTTATGCACTGAATCACAATTAGGGTTTTTTTATTAGAGTAACAGTATTTAAGCTCATGTGAACACAAATGTACTCAGAAGACATGCAGTATCTCACAAACAGAACAACAAAACAGCACCATTATATCACATATATTGTGTAACCATCCAATCTGTGGGCCCTACCAGCCAGTGTAGAGAGATGGAGAGACTGCCAGTCTGTGTCATCTTCTCCAGACTCCTCTTCTGTTCATCTTGCTGAAATCAAAGGGCTGAATAGTTCCTAAGGTTTTCCTCTGATGCAGGAGGCTCCCCTGTTCTGGCTGCAAAACCTTGTTTCACAAACTGGGTGTCAGAGCGTGTGTGTGTGTGCGTGTGTGTGTGTGTGTCTGCCCTTCATGGGCGGAGAGGAGCTGTGAGAGAGCATGTAGGCCCTCTGTTCACACACATGCACACTCACAAACTAGTACCCATCCAAGTCCAGAAGAGGGCAACCTCTCTGCTGCTGAAGATACAACTTCCTGTATCCATGCACTCTCTATCAACCTTGAATGTGAGCACGTGCAGAAGGAGTATAAATAGCTGCAGCAGGAGGTTTGACACCTCTTCTCATTTCGTCCGCCCCCTCCCACGTGAAAACACCACCCCACAAACACAGGGTCCTAAAAACAAACATCGAGCTTTCTCTCTCTTTCTCTCTGCTTCTCTTTCCAGCATGAATTTGGAACGCAGCTCTCTGGTTGCCATGGCAGCGCTGCAGAGACACATTAACATTCTGACCACGGTCTCCACGACGACAACTGTGGGAACATTCTAGAATGGGACGTTTGCGAGGGGTGAAGTTGCATGTGAGCATCACATCGTTTAATACATGAGTTTGGCTTTTTAGTATTAAAAGACTGAATTTATTCATTATTGTGAATAAATGAATCAAGAAATTAATTGCTGGTTCATAAATGTTTATTTGCCAGTTTTCCATCATCACAGTCTTAGTTTTATTTAGTTAAATTTTAATTTGATTTTAATTACATCAATTACATTTTGTATCTAGATTTAGATCCCTTTTCTCTTTTATATTATGCAAGTCTGCAAGAAAAATCACCATATATGTGTGGATATATTAACCAGAAATATTAGTGTTATGTCAGCAAAGTTTGAACACTTAACCTCAGTATCTTTGGTTGAGTTTATTGCAGACAGTTCACATTTGGATGTGAGTGAGAGCACATTTAGTCACATGATATGTGTGTCTGTATGTTTTCATGGCCAAACCTTAGTTTGAGATTAAACACTGTTTAGATTGTGGTGTGTTACAATTGACTGTGTGAAATATCTCATTTCTGCTACTGGCTATGTTTTTTTCACCATTTAACTTTAATACTGCTACTGGCAATTATTCTGCCAATGCCAAAGGCCTTTTTTTGTAATGTAGACAGAAGTGAAAAATATTTTCCTTATCTGCTCAGTGATTCTAAACTGCTCCTAAATTTAATTGGTTCCTTCTTGGTACATTACATGCTAAATTTCGCATCAAGTTCTGTAAACACCAGAAATATTACTGGAATAGATAGATAGATAGATAGATAGATAGATAGATAGATAGATAGATAGATAGATAGATAGATAGATAGATAGAT
>JAPZDV010000006.1:14239090-14252124 GCA_029814665.1 Acanthurus lineatus
TGTCTCTGTCCCAGCTGGCTCTGGTGTCCCGGCTCATGAGGCAGGTGTGCTCCTCGCTGCTGCAGGAGAGAGGGATGGTCACCCTCCGCTGGGAGAGGATGACCTGCTCACAGGGAAGAGCCAAGTGGAGGGTGAAGCAGAAGGTAAGGAACAGTGAATTATACATGGTTCATATGTTTGCTATTTCATAAGCAACATCTGGAGAGCTTTAAGTGTGTTTTATAATATGGTTAAAACTGAAGGTGAAACTACATTTCAACACAAGTCAGAATCAAATAAAACAGCAGGTTTGGTTTTGAATGTAGGGTGAAAAAACAGTCAGCCAGGTTGGCAAATAGACTTCGGTTTTTCCTCAAGTACAAGTATCAGATTTAAAGTTTTTCTTGAATATTTCCATTTTATGCTAATTTATACTTTTTTTTAGTTATCTAACTGTATTAGTTACTGTAAATGATCTTATAAACACAACACTTAATTAAAAAAAATTAAAGCTAATTGGACAGAAGCTGAAGGATGCTGTGCTTGTGATTACTTTTTTAGAGCTATTATTTCAAGGTAAGTTACTTACTTTATTATTCTGAGAAAGCAAAAGCTGACTGTTTCACTTTTTTCATTTTTATCCTAAATCATTTGCTGCACTTAACAAGATGCATCCTTTTTTTGCATCCTTCCATGGCACCTCTGATCTCTGTTAAAGTTATGAGTAAGAAGAGGAAACATCCTTTTGTTTTCTTTTTAAGATAACAGATGATTATTTTGTTTTCTTAAACTAAGCAAAGCTCTTCTTTTTAAATTATTGGAATTTAAAAAATAATGCAATCACAGTTGTTCTCAGCCTCCTGGCAGGATTTTTGGTAGGATACAGATTAAATGCACTTAAGTCTGCAAATCACTACCTTCTGCTTTGTTATTGTAGTTACACATTAATAACTAACTCAGATGACTGCTTGTTCTATTGGTAGTTTTAAAGTCAAAGAATACAGCTAGAAATACTTATTTTGAAAAGTAACTATGTGATTTCTCCCTGTCTTCAATGGAAATGACACCCCTTGAATCACAACTAAACATAAGTTGTCATTGTTTCCCTCTATGACTTCAGGTTTGGCAATTCAGCTCCTTGTTCTCTCCTGTGGACACTTGGTGCTTCCGAGACGTCCCGTCCATGTCTGAGCATCTTAAGATGTGCCCCCACTATGAGAAAGAGTCCAGGACAGAGAAGATCTGCCTGCCGCGCATGAGAGAGGAAGTTCAAACCAAAACAAGCTGCCAAGGTCCCACTCTGGTTTCTCTGTTCCAGCAGAGAAGGATCATGATGTAGCGCAAAGCTCTGACTTACATTCTGCTCTTATATTAAAACAGGGACATGCTGTTGTCCCCTACCGTTTTAAATAAAGGACAAAAATGCCATAAAAACCCAGAGTTGTGAGATTAATGTTGGTGTGATTAAACACCAATAAAATGTTGGTATAAAATTAAGGAAATTGCATATTTTGTTAAATTCAGATGTTTTTGTTCAAATAACAAATTTGCAGAAAAAGTTGTAAAACTGAATTTTTTAAAAATAACTTATACAGTGAATTTTTACTTAAAATTCACTCGCTA
Source organism: Acanthurus lineatus (assembly GCA_029814665.1). Classification (NCBI taxonomy): domain Eukaryota; kingdom Metazoa; phylum Chordata; class Actinopteri; order Acanthuriformes; family Acanthuridae; genus Acanthurus; species Acanthurus lineatus. The sequence continues at coordinate 14,240,693 of JAPZDV010000006.1, forward strand.
CTTTATACTTAAAAAAATCAGTTATTGACATTGCAAACACTAAATATACATTTTTCATACGATATAAACGTTCTTGAGTAGTTTCTTTGACAAATAGCTTCTTCCACTAAACGAAAAGGTAAAATCATACTTATTACCTACTAATATTTTACTGAATGATCAGAGTTACATTTACAAATAACTTTAAAATATCAGATAATTATCTACTAGCATTTTACCTCTGCTGTTTATTTCAATGCCAAACATCAGAAGTTACAAGTCAAAGCTAGAAGATGGAAAGGTCCTTGAACCTCTCTTTAACTTAATGGCAGAAAACAGTCATTTTTGAACAGGAGAAACTCAGCACGGGCTCCCTCTAGTGGTTGTTGCTGGTGTTGCGTGTGTCGGTGAGGACGTCAGCTCTGAGCAGTCTGTAAAACAGCACTAAGTTCAAGGTGGAGATGAGACTCAGACCCACTGTCCCCATCAGCAGGACGTAGCGAGGCATCTGTTCACTGTGAGCCGCCAACCAGTGTGACATCCAACCGGTCGTGTAGACACGAAACACCAGTAACCTGCCGGAAACAGAAAAACAGTGAGACACACAATGACACATTATTTAGCCAAGGATAATGCAGGTTTTACACGATTCATTTTTAACATATATTTTCTTTTTTAAAATTCGATTTGTGTGAAAGCTTAGTTCTCAAAATGTCAAACTAAGTTAAAACCTTGTGAATTACTCTTTCAAAATTGTCATTGCTGTCGAGTTAATCTACAGTAAATGACAAAGCACACGAACATAAAATGTGATTTAAAGGTGTGAGCAGATATTCCCACTTCTTAGGCATCAGTAATCAGTTTCCCATGTGAAAGTACACAAATGCATAAAGTTTCATATTCAAATGTCTTTCTCCAATGTTCCAGAGGAGAAGCACTGAGTCACCTACGTTCCCAGGTTGAGCCAGCTGGTCAGCCTGTAGGTCACAGAGGGCCGAGGGGTTGTAATTTCAGCCCCTGGCCCGTTTCTCCGCCCCGACAGGAGGAGGAGCTGTCTGCTGTGAAGGAAAACAGAGTTGATCTCGATCAGCAGAGAAACCACAGCAAAGCCCACGTAGAGACGAGACGTTGCAGCCAAACTGAAACAGGAGATCACCTGAGAAAAGAGTACGAGCAGAGCATACAATGGTTACAATACATTTAAATGTATAGATGAAATATATAGATTAAAGCTAAACATAATTGATCCTTGGGTGGGAGGAGTCACAGGCCACCCAGCAGCAAAAGCATATAAGTTTAAATTAGCCCCTGTCATCAGCCACAACATTAATTAAATGTAAATACTAATGCTTTAAAAATTACAATCCAGTAAAATATCACATCCCATTCTAATGATGATTAATACTTTAACTTTTATGTTTTTTAGTGCATATTAATGTCGAAATTTGTACTTTTCTTAAGTTACAAATTCAATGGATAACCTTTACCCATAACAGAGCATTTCTACACTGTGGTAACTTTTTTACTCAAATACAACCTCAGAGTAGTTTCTAAGGTCACTTTTGGTTACTGATAGTTCTGCAAATTTAATCAAGCTTTCTTTCACTCAGAAACCCACTAAGGTAAGTATTTAATCAGTATACATCTTAATGAGCATTAAGGAGGACAAAGTTTGAGGTTGCCTCATAACCTGTTTTGTATTTTATCTGTTTAATTCATCACAAAGACCTTTGAAGCTGTTGATAAGCTGTTATAAGCAGCCAGAAGGTAACTGAACAAACTCTCCATCTGAGCTCTTCAAAAATTGAAGGTTTAGATGAAAAAAACATGAGGATATAAGTCCTGGGCCTTATAAGAAAGTTTTACTGCAGCTTTCAAAACTCCCACACAACACTTGCAGCATGTATGATGTAAAGTTTGCTCCAATAATAAATGTTTTACACTCTCTCCTGTTAAATCAACAACTTCAAAGATCAGCAGAGAGACTCATCAGCCCAGCTGTAAGCACACACACACGCACACGCACACACACACGCACACACACACACCCGGCTGTGTGAGCTGCTGACCTGTTGGAGGTGAAACAGGTCGCAACCTCTGCTACCTGAGATTGTCACGCAGATCGAGGCTGAACAAGGGACAAACTGCAGCGAAGGATGACCGTGCAGTTTCATTCACAGACTTTGTCATTATGACAACACACAGACGTGAGGGAAGGACGAATTAAAAGGAACACCTCACTGTGTCATGATGAATGCATGATAAACATCTCAGAGTTAATAGTAACCGCATGACGATTACATTAGATCACATTAATACAAGTGGAAGAAAGATACAAGTAATAGACTTTTACTCAGGACGACTTTTTCTTCAGCAAAAGTGAAAAGATTCAGATGAGTAAAAGTTATTATGATAATAATATAAAACAACTGCATTACAAGTCCTGTACTATAAATTTTACTTCATTAAAGGTACAGAATTGTTATCAGCAAAATGCGCTTAAAATACCAAAACCAAAAGTACTTGTAATGCATTATTTTACTGGATTATTACTAGTAATTCATCAACAAGTAGGCCTGATTTTAAAGAATTATACACAAACACACTGTAAAGTGATGAGTGCTTGTGTTTAATGTGTATGCTTGTTTTCTTAAGTTGCATTGCTCTCTCAGCCACACACACACACACACACACACACACACACACACACACACAGTGTAAAGTTTGTTACCGTGGAGTGGTGGAGGAGCACCTCCCAGGATTGTTTAAAGGACTGGTTCAAGGCCACATCCAGGAAGTCATGGATAAAGTAACCTGGAGGTAAGAAGTACATGAGATGTGTGTAAGCATGCAACACATACACACAGATACATTTATACACAAACGAACTGGAAACTTCTGATATATTTTTCTAACTTCAATTGTTTCTATTTGTGTTTATGAAGCAAAGCTATTCATGTCTCTTTCTCATCTTTTTCCTCTTTCTCTCATTAGTTTTTCTCTTCCTCTCATTTATTTTCCCTCAACTGTCTCTCTGCAGGACTCTTGTCTAACGGCCTTGGCTCATCCAGATGTTACCGGGAGTTTTAACCTCATTACAGATTTATTACAATGACCCCGTGAAGCAGCTCAGCGTTCTCTTGGATCCACACGCTTCTCAAAAATTTGTATCTAACATAATCAGATTTTTTGGTTGATCTGTTTCGTAAACTTGATGGTCATGTCTGACCATCCTGGGATGGGGATCCCTCCTCCGATGCTCTCCAAGAAGTTTCTTTTTTCTCCCATAAGAGTATTTTGGGGAGTTGATACTGATCTAACATAAAGCTCTGAGGGGGTGGTTTTTAAACTTTTCCTGCTTTGCCTTCCTTTAGATGCTAAAAAAGGTTCAAACTCCTGCATCCTACAGTTCTTGTCAATCAGTGTGTCTGCTGGTGTGACGTGGCTCTGAGTGTAAATGTATTTATCTGTGTGTTTGTTGGTGTCAGAGTGTCACCTGTAGACACAGCAACAAGACTGTGGGACAACAAGGAAAGAGAGGAGATCAGATCACTCCGTATCTGAGGTTGATGGTATAAACTGCATGAGAGAGAGAAAAACAAATCACTTGTAGATTAAAATGTAAATCAATGACAGTGCAAACAATGATTACTGTTTTGTTTTTTTTTACGCACCATAAAACAGCCCATGTTCCCGTCAGTGAGCTGTGACATAAGGATGTGCAGATATTGCTCCATTTCCAGGCTTTCTTGCGTGCCGGCTCTGGTGTTGGCAGCAATCTTATAATGGTGTTTAGCAGCTTAAAAGAGCACGCAGATCCTCCAATCACCAGAAGTGTTGACCGTAAATCCATAACTGTGACAAAGAGCCCTGAGTTCACTTCAAATCACAGGGAGATCCTGTGCTCAGGGTACATTGAAGTTAAAAGAGTGTGAGCTAAAATACACTATCTGACTGACAAACAAGCTGCTGAAGTCTCTGTGACATGCACTATCTGTGTATGCAACCTCTGCCCTTTCACACAAATTCTTCACCTCTCCTGAAGTAATAAACTGTTCCTGATAACACGTGAGGGGGTTCACGGTCATGACATCATGACCCTTACTGACAAAAATAGCTTGATTCAGACACACAATGTTTTCTTGCTCTCCTCTAGTCCTGAATTACTAAAAGCTGAGCAATGATAGAACTAATGATTATCAGGCTGAAACTGATAATTTAATAAAAATCTATAATTTCACGAAAATAAATAAAAAGGTAACAAGGGCAATGGTCAATTCTAAATCAAGTATGTGATTTGGTGAAATCTATAAGGGAAATAATCTGAGTATATTTTTTTCAGTGTTCTTAGACTTAGTGAAATAAGTTTGCAGTCATTCTGAGTTTCTACGTGGTGAAAAAAACTTTCAAATCCAAACACATCAACCTGCTGAATCTCCCCTCTGACACACATTCTCCCTCGCACATGTAGTGACACAGTTCATTGATAAAAGCTAAAGGGTCATAACAGGGGGAGGACAAGATATGGGATTTTTTTTTCCTGGCAAAAAAAGAAGCTGAATCCTAACATAGTAATACACATTTGAATTTTGTCCTTGACTGTTGATAAAAATTAACAATTTGTCATGTTCAGCTTAGCTGATGTGCTTCGTCTGAACTATTCTCTGGATAAAGACATTTAAATTAAAATATATTAAATTGAATCAACTCAACACTGTCAGCATTTATCCTACAATAAGTCCTAAATACAGATATTAAAAATATCTGTTGCTTTAAAAAAAATAAAAAAACTGAGATCTGTGAAATAAAATGTAACACAGATAAATAAACTAACAAGTATAATTTTATTTACACACAGTGCTTAAGAACCTGTATTTCATTTGAGTTTTCCAACTCTATACTTCTGCTCCACTGCAGTTTAAATTAGCTATATTATGCTTTTTACTTCACTCCATTTACCTGATACCATTAAATACCTACTGGTTACTCTGCAACTTCACATAATACACAGTAGCCTTTAATTAATAAATTCTTATGCAATACATGATAAAAGTTTTTGATTCTTGGGGGAAATCTACAATTTGGACACTAAACTGAATACAGTAATTAAAATCAGCTGGCTTAAAGTAAAGATACACATAAATGCATCATAATCCAATAATACGTTCTTAAATTGGACATCAATTAAAACTACTTTATAATAATATGTATTTTACTTACCTACCTTTAGTGTAGTGTTTAGATAGTAAGACTTTGATTTTGATTGCAGGACTTTTATTTATAACAGGGAATTTTAACACTGTGATACTGCTAGCTAATATTTACGTGGACCTCTCTGTCGTAACTTCCCATCAATTATCTCAACTTTTTAGGCTTTAATGGATGATTTATTTTACAGGCAGTGTTTTTGAATCCTTGAGCTCCTGTCGGGATGAATCTTGAAACTTGACACTGTGTGTGAATGAATGATAGTACCTCCGGTTTTGTAAGTTGTGCTTTGTCGCCTGTCCATTCAGTGTCGACTGCCTCGTCAGCCTTTCTCCACACAAAAGACCCCCGTCGCCTTTCTCTGCAACAATAACGGGGCTGAACGTGACCAGTGACATGTACCGAGCTGTTCATTCACCGGACACCCAAAACTAACTTTTTTTAGTTGTTTTTTTCTTCTTCTTTTGTCTCATCCAGCCCAAATTGTCCACTTTTCTCAGCCTCCCGGGATCAAGGGATGAGGGTTTGGGATGGAGCGGTTGCCGTGGAAACGGACTCCTATCCCATCATCGAGCTGATGAGCAGACAACAAACTGTGGACACGGAAAACTAGTTTCAGCGGAGCATCTGACCACTTTTTAATGTTTCTGGGGGGATTTTGCGTGTGTTTGTGGTGTTACATTTGAATCAGAGACATGTCTGGGACCAAACCACGTGAGTACCTCGTTTGATTTTGTTTTTAATCGATTGAATAATTAATAAGATAGATAGAATTGAGGATGGTCTCTGTTATCAATATGTCCCCTCATTGTCAGTGTGTGATAAAAAAAAATATTTAAGTAAGCCTACATCTCTAACAAAGGAGTTAATTTGTTTAACTTCGCTCGTGTGTGTCTTTTCGTGTGTGTTTGTGCATGCGCGTGTGTGCGCGCGTGTTCAGCCCGCCATGAGTTTCCGGACTCTGATCCAGAGGACTCCTCAGAGGAGCTGACAGAGGTGGTGTGTTTGGAGTCAGACCTGCAGGATGGACAGTAAGAAAGGGGGATGTTCACAACCTGGCAACCTAAAATATGTTTCCATTCAACCATTGATTAATAAATCAGGATAGACACACGTATCTGGATAACAGTTAGACGTTTGCCTCTGTTAAACCCACAAACCAACAAATTAAACGTTGTTAATCGATTCATATCAATATTTAAATAATTTAAAAGGTTTAAACTCGAATCTTACCTCACGGCCATGTCTACAACTAAGTGAGGTTGTGTTATATAAAAATGCTAACATGCTGTCATTGACATTGTTAGCATGCGTTTGTCAAAAGTAAGGTAATGCTAACTTGCTCTCAATGACAAGGTTAGCTTTATTTTGTCTGATTTGGGATAAATATTAACCTCCTTGTACTCACAATTCTATCATGTTGGTGTCCTATTTGAAACAAATGCCTGCATGATCTCATTGACATGTTAGCATGTTGGTTTCTGATTTCAAATAAATGCTAACATGCACTCATTTAAAATGTTAGCATGTTTAGCAAGTCTAACATTTACTATGACTTTGGCTGTGGTTTAGCATGTTAGTATGCTAACATTTGATAATTGGCACTTAACATAAGTCCAGCTGAGCCTGACAGTAAATTACATGTTTTGCAGGGTACTATGTGCATGTGGAGGTGTGACAAAACGTTAATATTTTACGAAAATGAGATTTAGACCAGGATGATTTATCCTGTTGGGACCATGAATGTTTGTACACTCTCAACATTCAACAAAACTATAATTTCAGTCCCATTTTCTAATAAAAGACCTTTTCTGTTTTTCTCTAACTGTAACCCTTTGACAAGATAATCAATCCACCTGACAAATGTGGCCTACAAAGCTGCTAATTAAAAGCATGCGTATTGCACAGGTGTGCCTAACATGTACACTTTTACTTAAATGCACATGGCTATGGACTTCACATCAGTTTGACTACAGATATGCATTTTTGAGAGGGGGGGCGGTCAATTCAACCACCATTTTTCTCATGCAGTGCAACACATCTACTGTACATAAAGTCAGTTGGGTTATTGATTAGAGCCTGAGTGTCGGTCCACTCCTCTTCAATGGCTGTGCAAGGTCACTGGATATTAGCAGGAACTGGAACAAGGTGTAAAACGGGCCAATCAAGAGCATCCCAACACAGGATTTTGTGCAGTTCCTTGCACCAAGTGGTCATGAATCATCCTGCTGCGACATGAGGCGACAACAGTGAATTAATGGCACAATAATGGATCTCAGGATTATGTCATAATATATTGATGCATGCACTACAATCAATAAATTGCACTTTGCCTGCCCATGCAATATCACCACAGCAACCATAGGGGTAAACCAGACGCTCTCAGATGATCTTGCAAAAAAGAAACAAGATTTTGTATCCTGGGCTGAAGTAGTTATGTTTGGTCTTGTGAGGCTGGTTGGATGTACTGCTAAATGGTCTTTAACACTCTGGAAACAATTATTGAGAAATGAACAATCAATACAAACAATAGCTCTATCTATAGCATTAAGCTGTGAAAACTGCGCATTTAAGAGGGGCCTTTTATTAACCCAAGAAACACCTGTGCAATAATCATGCTATTTAATCGGCATCTTGAGGAGTAAAATCTGTCAAGTGGATTATCTAAGCAAGGAGACAAGCTCACTCAGACAGATTGTAACCAATTTTTGCTCAAAATTAAAGTGAAATAAATTTAATTCAGTGCATAAAAATATGAGCAAAAACAAAAGTGTTGTGTTTATACTTTTTTTCAGCATGGTTTTTAAAATATTCAAACCTGGACCAGATGGTGGATCCACAAGACTTAATTTTAGCATGGCTAAAAAAGTTAGCTTACAAGCACAGGTCTGAATAAAAAGAGTTTACAGATTAAAAACAAAAAAAACTAAGTTGAAGTTTACAGAGCAAAGTACATCTTTGTTTTCATGCACATCTTGTTAAATTATAGAAAACTTCATAGTAAAAAAATCTTATTTAGATGTAAAGCTTAAGTATTTTTGTGTTATATTTGTATTGTGTTGCTTCAGGATGATGGAGGTTGAAGTTGGACATCATAGCGTGCTGCTGACACGCAGTGAGGGCATATTCAGTGCCCTGGGTAACCAGTGTACACACTACGGCGCTCCGCTTAGCAAAGGTAAAGAGGCCTGAATTTGCACAGGTATTTTACTAATGAAGCACAACCTCATTCAACACTTGATACATATTATCGTTAAAGGCAGATAAAACAGTATTAATACACATTCTCATTGGAAATATAAACAATAAAGTATTTAAGATAAAATCTTAAATTATAGCACATGTAAATGATATATTTGTGTATGTGTGTGTGTGTTCAGGTGTAATTTCAGGCCACACAGTGCGCTGCCCGTGGCATGGCGCCTGCTTCAACGTCCATACAGGAGATTTAGAGGAATATCCCGGCATAGACTGTTTACCCTGCCACAAGGTACAAACCCCACAGACAGATGGACTGACAGTTAGGTCATTAGGATGTATGTTGTGATTTTTAATTTGTTTTCTTTTTTCCTTTTTAAGGTCAAAATTCAAAACAGCAAAGTCTACGTGTCTGTAAAAAAAAAGGTTAGTAGGTTAATGTTTCTCTCTCAATAATTTTGAAAGCACTTTGCTCTTAATGTTTTTTAAAAGAAAAGTGCCTTCAAACATTTCAGACCATCACCTGCTGTCAAAACTTTCCTCTTACTTTTAAACTAATAAATGGGTGACAGTCAACATCCACAGCATCAGGACCCTAAAGAAGCCGAGTGAGAAAGCAGCCATCATAAATTTTAGTAATAGCACTCTTGTGATTTTCTTACTGTGATGTGCTAAACTTGCGTGAAAAGGTCTATAACAATTAAAAGTAAGTAAGTTGTGCTTCGGTAGAGTCAAGGAGCTGTCAATCAAAAACTGTCTGTGCACAGTCCTGAGAAGATTTATAATCAGGAAGCATGAGTGAAAATACCTATGGTGTTGCAAAGCCATGTAAGACTGACAGTCATTCAATAAATTAATGAATCAGTAGTTTAATTTCACAAGTACTGGAGCAGTAAAAACACCCATGATGCAAAGTAAGAGCAGAAGACCAGTTTGTAATATATTGTAATCAGTAATCAATAATAAAGACTACATGTTTAAATACTGTGTTTGGGGTTTATTGTAGGAGAACAACAACAAATCTTTTATATACTTTTTTATGCATTTTATTTATAGATTATTCCAAATTGTTGCTTTTGATGAATTCATATCTATTTTGTAAACATGATTCAGACTCTCAGGCAGGAGAAGAGAATAAAGGAAATGGGAACTGCAGAGCCAGGAAACAATCACACTGTTCTGCTGCTGGGAGGGGGTGAGTGTGAACCACTGTACATGTCTTTGTGTGTGTGTGTGTGTGTTAAAGATATTATTGATAAAGTGATTAGCAGAATGACAGAAAAATGAACCAGTTTACTGTCAAATAACCACATTTAAATTGCAAAAATGCCCAAATTACTTTGACTTCAGCTTCTTAAATGTGTCAATAAAATAAATGTCATACACGTTGTGTCTGCCATTCATTGTGATATGTTTTCCCAATGTGTGTGATTAACTCTCTGTAAGTGCAGGAGCTGCGTCCTTGATCTGCGCTGAGATTTTGCGGCAGGAAAACTTCAAAGGCAGGATCGTCATGGTCAGCAGAGACGAGCTTTTACCTTATGACAAAACCCGTCTCAGCAAGGTGCTGCAGAGCAAATGACACGAGCACAGATGTTTTAGTGATGACGAATTAATGTCCTTTCATTTTTACTGACTACAATTACACCCTGAACATATCTTACAGGTGATGAATGTGGAGAGTGAGAGTATTCTGCTGAGGAGGATGGAGTTTTTCCATAAGTACGACATTGAGGTGTGGCTCAGGAAAGAGGTGAGTTGATTTTCTTTCTCTTTCGTCTCCTCTAAGCTTCAGTCACAAGGTTGTCTGCATATAAATAACTGACATGATAATCTTGTCCTGGTACTGACCCACTGATAGGTAAATAAAAGTGGATGGATTCATAATGCTTCAGTTTTAAAGGTCGCAATGTGAAACTAAATGGACTCTCCTTGTGTTTACAGGCACTGTCAGTGGACACAGACAAGAAAACAGTCACATTTGATGATGGTTCAATCCAGAATTACGATCAGCTCCTCATATCAACAGGCTGCAGGTACAAATACTCACACAAACGCTGTTTGCGTGTGTGCAAGAGTTTCATTTGAAACTAAAGTCAAAGCCTTAGTGACGCCTTTTGAGATCCCTCAATCCTCAACCATCCTTAAGTGCACACTAATGCCTAAGTATCATTTAAAAACAGTCATGTATAAAACTTACAAACTTTTTTTTTCAAAAATACTTAAAAAGAATAAAGATCATAGTATAATATGGCTCTGAATAATCGCAATTTGTAATATTATGAATAAAACTGACTTGAGTGAAATCCTAAAAGCTATTTTTCAAAGATTTTTACAGAAATGTGCAGCTTGTAAAAATTGGTTCCATCATCCTGTGCATGCAAACATTTTAAATTTGGGGTCACATTAACAAAATCCAAAAGAATATATTTAAATATCTTAAAACATCTGCTCCTGATGGATCTATTATAGGTGTGTGTGTGTGTGTGTTTGTGATGAACAAATTAGCACATTGTACAAACAGATTTGTGTGTGAAAATGTGTGTGAATAGGTGAATGCTGACTCCATTTTACAGACAGTTAAATAAGTTATCTAAAAGTGCATTCAGCATCATCTTGGACTTCACAGACATTTGGTGTTAAGAAATCCTTAAATACTTTATGATCATATATGTAACTATGACCAACAGCAGATGTGATAGCTGTATCCTAACTTTGTGTGAGAAAAGTGATCATATTTGCAGCACCACTACTCTGCACTGCATTGCTTATAAACAGAGTCATGGCCTGTCCTTTAGAGCAAAGGGTCTGGATGTGCCCGGCATGGAGCTGGGTAACGTCAAGATGCTGGAGACACCAGAGGACGCTCGGCAAATCCACGCAGCCTGTCTGGGCTGCAACGTCGTCCTCGTGGGAACATCTTTTGTTGGTACTGTATATGGACTGATGATGTGTTTGAAATAAAAATGGATTGTGGATAAAATTACATAACGTCATCAAATCTACTGCGGTGGTCTCTTACATTATATTAAGTATAATATAAATAT
>JAPZDV010000006.1:14253057-14280707 GCA_029814665.1 Acanthurus lineatus
ATATATTATATTTATTATTATTATTTTTGTACTTGTAAACTAATATAATTCTTTGACATATTTAGTTGTGGGTTTTTTTGTTTTTCTTACTCCTTTTTGTCAAGTTTCAGGCTCCATGCAGCTGCCCATTTGCTGGGCTTTTATGTTAATATTTTCCACTCCCTCATATTGTCTATTGCACCCTCATTTACTTGTTTTTCAGGCATGGAAATCGCATCTTATTTAATAGACAAAGCCTCCAGTATCACCGTTATTGGCAGCAGTGAGATGCCGTACCAAAATACACTGGGTCCTGAAATCGGCAGAGTCACCATGAAGGTAAGAAAGTTCTATGTTGTATCGTCACATTACTTTTCTTTCAGTTCAGTTACATGAAGTTTAAGCTGCTGTTCCTGCAGATGCTGTCAGAGAAAAATGTGAAATTCTACATGAATGACAATGTGACAGAGGTCAGAGGTGCAGAAGGGAAGGTAAAGTGGAAAATCACCCATTTAGTCGATTTGTTTTTTCAAAGTTTGACTTGAGCATCGGTAAACACAAAGTGACATTTTGTTTCCTCTCTCCTTTCTTCCTCAAGGTGAAGGAGGTCTTGCTTAAAAGTGGAAAACTCATTCCAGCAGATGTTTTGATCGTTGGAATTGGTAAGGGACATTTTTGTGATCACATTCATGCAAATCGTCCTATCTTTACTAATAATTCTGCTCTTGTCTTTACTACTCTTTGACATCTTTATCTTTTCAAACAGACATTTCGAATAAAAAATCATTGCTTTATGTTAACAATATGAAATATCTTAAAATGATCTCGAGTGAATGCTGGTCAGCTTTTACAGTAAATTCAAGATAGTAGTTAATTCAGTAACTGTATTGATGATCACTGATAGGAATAGACCAACATTTTCATTTCTACAGGACAGACATGAGTATGATATTTAATATCTTGAAGTGATATCATCCTCTTTTGCAACTTTCTACCAGAAATCAGAGAAATATATCTTTTACTTTAAAAGGTTTTAATATATTTTTATAGGCACCCAGATAGCGCTGTTAGATTGAATGTTTCAAACAGAGCTAAGAAAAAAATGGCTTAGCAACACTAGCAGTATTCCTACAAAACCTGCTTAACCACTTATGTACTCTTTCTTTTTTTTCCACCAGGCATCAAACCAAACTCAGAGTTCCTGCAGGGCAGCAAAATACAGATGGATTCAAAAAAATTTGTTTTAGTCGACAAGGTCAGCAGAAACAACGCACACCATCAACACACGCCATCACTTTTAATGTTTTGCGATTGATTGAGTTTTTCCTTCTCATTGTTTTGATTCCCAATTAACATAATTAACTAGTATTTTCCTTTAAATTAATCTTTTTTTGTTTTTGCTTTCTATAATTAGTTTATTCTGCACTGTTAACCAACAGTTCACTGTCTCTGTCTCCTTCCTGCAGTACATGCGCACCAATGTCCCTGACGTGTTCTGTGGAGGCGACCTGTCCACCTTCCCCCTGGCGATGGCCAAAAATCGTCTGGTCAACATTGGACACTGGCAGATGGCACAAGCACATGGTAACGTGGAGTCAGTGTGAATGAAATCACAAAGTCCAGGGTTGGTGTCACAATTTAACTAATATTTAGACCTCAGGTGGACATCTAATCATTCATTGTACAAAGCTGTTTAGTTCTTTATTTAGAACTTATTTTCCATAAATTCTGAATGAATTAAAACTTTATACAGAGACACAGGGAATGTTTGCCCTCTTAAAGAATTAAACAGATCATTTCACAGGGAAAGCTCTGTTAAGAGATTAACGTCAGCAAAGTGCAAACCAGGAGCAGAGTTCAGATGCTGTGGCTGTGCATCTGCTGACTCATCACTCGGACTCAGGACAGTTTCTTTGCACAAATGAAAACAACTCATGATGTCGTCACTGTAGTTATTTGTAATTACTTTGCTAAACTCATGTTCTTTGTTATTATTAGCCTGTATAGTTTAATTTTCATCTAAGTGTTTGTTCTTTCTGGTTAAGGGAGGATAGCTGCTCTGAACATGCTGGAAAAGCGGACTGAACTCAGCTCAGTTCCTTTCTACTGGACCGTCCTACTGGGTAAAACCATCCGATATGCAGGTGGGCACACACACATTTACACACGTGTATCCATTAGCTTGTGTGTTTCATTGTATTTGTTTCAATGCTGTGCAGACACACTGAGAGACCCTCCCAGTCATATGAATGAGGCAGTCGCAGTTCTATTAGACACTAAGCACAGCCAAGAGCAGATGTAGGAAAACAGATGTCCAGTAATGTTTGGACATATTTTTATTATTAATTTAACTCAATTTACATAATTGTCTCTTAATTTTTGAGGCTAAATGGACTCTTTAATCAAAGAGCAACAGACCCAGACTGTTAATCCTGCAGCTGTTTATAAAAAAACATATGCACAGAGACTAACCATGATATATTTTTATTTTCCAACTTGTTACCACAAAATATAACTCATTTGCATTCTGGTTGTGTGCAGGCTACGGGGAGGGATACACTGACATTGTAATAAAAGGAAAGTTTGAAGACAGGAAGTTCCTGGCGTTGTACATCAAGTAAGTTTTAAAAAAAAACAGCTGTTGTTCAAATAAAAACCATCTGCATTCAGAACAAATTTAACTCCTTTGATAAGTAAATGTCCAAATATGGTTGTGTTTGGTGCTTTCTTTCTCCGCCTGTAGAGATGATGAGGTCATAGCAGCAGCAAGCCTAAACTACGACCCAGCCGTGTCTGCTGTAGCTGAGAGGCTCGTAACAGGAAAAACCATCACAAAAAAAGAGGCCGAGTATGTAAAAACCTGTTTTCACATGTTTGGATAGTTTTATTTACAGTGAAATAAAAAGGTTCAAATGAATCTTTAAATGGTCACCTCTAACAGAGACCTAAAAATGACAGAAACACAACTCAACAATCAATAAATTTACTGATTAGAACAATCTAATCTAAATCTAAATTAAGTAAAGACAATAAAGAGCTGTGACGAAACTGCTGGAGATGCAGCAAAACCTTCTGATCTTAAAAAGGGGGGGGTGCAGTCAAAACATCTTGAACCCCCTTGAAAAAAAGGTAAGAATGCTTTTTTATCATGCAACGGATGAAAGATACATCCATCCAGATAGTTAATGAATTCCAGATATACCTTCATAATTGAGAGACAGTTAACAACTAGCTGGTGAACACTGTAAAGCAATTATCACCTGAGAGTCAGAGACTCCCCTCAGCAGGTGATAGAGACCAAAGATAGAGCTAAAAGAGACTTAATACAGGAACTGAGTCATCAGGTGGCCATAAACAAGAATCTAAATGAACGATAATGTTGTAAGTGCTGAATGTGTAAGTAAGTGACTGTGTGCTCACAAAGGTGATTTTATGTCAGTGCTTTATTCACAGCTTGAATGAAAAAATAATAATTAAATGCCTTTCTCTGAGAGTCCAATCTTAAATAAATACATGAGAGGAACAAACTACAGCTAAGAAACCATATAAAAGCATGACCTCTTCTTTTTCCTCACTTCCTGACAGATCAGATGACCTGAGCTGGCTGCAGTTGTCCTGATCCACACTTTCATCCTCTTGTCCTCTCAACACAACATCATGATCTTGACTTGCAGCCAGGATGCCGCTCATCTGTCTCTTCAGGGACAACAGCCTCACAAAGGACAGAGAGTTTGGAGACCTCGATTAAAATGTTTGGCACAGAAGAGACAGACTTCACTCGTAGCGTCAAAAATGCAGAAACAACAATGAAGTTTATTTACAGCGCTGATGGATTAAATCTGTGCGTCATAGTCATGTGAGGGGGGACTCCACCATGAAAACAACAGATACCTCAGATGGATGCAGCTTTTGGAACTTCTTTTTTAGTCTTAATATTTTTTATTATTTCATTAGATTTTATTTTTTAATTTTATGGCTTTATGTCTCCAAAAGGTATTTCAGTAACAGTCAAGAGACATCACACGTAAGATGCCTCAGTATGTTCTCTGCTGTTAATATCGGAAAGGTGGTGCATGCTGTTGGAAAAACACAAGTGACCTTAATGGCCACTGTGGTCCGGTCAGTGAGTTGGAGGGGGGATTAAGAGAACAGAGGGCGAGTGCTCAGCTCTTTGAAGCAGAGATGCTGAAATAGGCAACGGCATCAAAAAACACCAACAGGCAACAATAGGCCTTTGACAAACAGCACACAAAGGGCAGTGCCACAAAACCTGCACAAAAGAAATGCTGTGTTTTCCTCTCTTTCCCTCTCTGACTCACTGCTGGTATATCACTGTCTTTACCTCACACCTCTCTTCCCACCTCCACATTTACTTATTGCTTTACTCTCAGTGCATTTCCTGATAACAGCATGCCTCAGTTCAGTGTATCCACGGGTTGCAGACTTTTCAAGGCCAGTAATAGTGAAGATATTTTAGGATTGAAGGTGCCAGTGGCTTATATTTTATTTTACTACTGTTTTTTGTAAAAACTTTTTATCTTTTTAGGGATGAAAGATAATGATAAAATCTTCTATCACTGTATATACAATGTTTTATGACTAGATATACATAGTCATATAACGTAAGTAGGTGGTCGTAATGCAAAAAGACACAATAAACAAAGTTAAAGTTGAATAAATGATAACTTTTGTCCAAAAATATACTGTGAGTATATCATTAGGCTGTATCTCTACACGTACAGTGACAGAAGATTTTCCTAAAATTAATCGAGAAGTAATTTATTAAGAAAAGGTAATTGGACAGGAATATCTAATTTCTTTGCTGATAGAGAAAAATTCAAAAGCTGACAAATCATGACTCTTCAACAAGAGAATTAAAATATCTAAAGAACAGTGGTTCATATTGCCTACTGGTACACCTTGTTCTGCATGTTTATTAAATTTTTGAGGTCACATATAATTAAGGATTCATTTTTAAAGCTAATTGTAAAATAACATCTTTTCATCTTTTCTGTTTATATTTTCTGTTTATATTAATGGCAGAAACAACACTAACTTCCCTGACATCCCTGCAACCTCACATCCTTCACATCCTTTATCTGCGGCATTATAATGTCAAGAAACAGCTTAAAAAAATCTCATTTCATTTGCCAAGAACACCTATAAATCCTACTTTGCACCCAAAAAGATCATTACAAATGAATAATTTAGCATATAACGAAATCTTGAGGCAAAAAACAGCAGTTTTTTCATGAGGACTTTAAGTCAAAAATATTCTTTGCCTCTGAAGATTAACAAGCAAAAGCTTTGATGGTGAATAGCACTCTTAGTCTTATTAACAACATTATTATTTATACAAAGTGAATCCTGGTGCTCCAGGAAAAATAACAGGGATGTGCTTGTCATTTAAACGTTTTGTCTTGTGTTTCACTTTGTTCATGAATAAAAAAATCTCAGTCTCAACAGCACTGTCTCATCTGCCTTTATAGACTCATCAGTGTTTGAGCGTCTGGTTCAGGAAAACACAAAACATTTCTGCCATCTATCGTTCAGAAGTGGGAGTGTTCATAAGAGTTTATGCAGCATGGACAGGAACAATAAGCCTGCAAAAGAAAATGCTTTTGTATATTCAGTTCTATGATTACAGAGTCACAAAAGATAATATAATGTTTTGATTTGCAAAAAAACAAACCACAGTGATCTTTGTATGTGCAAGGGGTCAATTAAATGAGATCTTCGCACTGAAAATATAATTAAGACACCACTGCTGCAGTGAGAGGTTCAGACAGAGTATAAAACTTTATTTTGTTGCCACAAAGTTTCTTTTAGTTTTTTGTTATGTTAACAATACAGTGCAGCAAGAAATGAGTAGACACAAAGTGAGCATATCCCTGGATAGATTTAGGACTTAGCAGCACCGTGGTAGTCACATTTTAATTTTAATCAAACAACTTTACACCTACTGTGGTGTATAACTTTCTGAGTATTTTTTCAAAAATAAATGAAAATAACTGATAACCTGTATTTTAAAGCTCTTACTTTGTAGTGGTGAAAAGTGATATTATCCTGATTGGGTTTCAGTCTTTAAACATCAACTTTGGGTCTTTTCTGAAAGTGCTACATAATTTAGAAGCACAAAGTTCACAGTGCAGATCCCTCTATTAAGTTTTTAACAGGCCCCTTCAGCAGATGGATGCCCTGTTCTCTTCCACTGACAGTCGTGGCTCTGTGTATTTTGTACATGACAGAGAAAGCATTTCTATCAGTGAAGCGAACTGACAACAGTTTCTCTTCAGTTTAACTTCTGAACAACTCCAAAGGATCTTCAGTCTGTGCCTTACAGAGGCTAAATCTGTTTTGATCTGTGAACAAATAAAGTTTGTAAATGCTAACAGCATAAGGCTCTCATCTGCTTCTTTGACTCACTGTTTTCTCCTGTTGGTCAGTCAGATCCAGTCTAAGCCTTTTTCTCTTTGTTCTCTTTAGGAAAAGTCTGTCTCAATGAAAACTGGGTTTCTTTTAACAGAGCCTCTCTGTTTGAGATGTAACGCTGCCTCCTGTTGGCCCGGTACAGCTCCAGCCTCCTCTCCTCAGCCTGAGGGTCCTCCAGCACTCCCTGCCACCTCAGGCTCTCCATGGCCTGGGCACTGAGCTCTGCCACAGGCCCCTGAGCTGGAACTCCACTTGCACTGGTTTTATTTGTTACTGTTGGCAGAGATGGTGAATCCTTTGGGTGTTGTTTGACCCTTTGGCCACTGCTAATGAGACCTTTTCCACCCTTCTTCCTGGTAGTTTTGAGCTTGGGCAGCAGGCCTCGAGGCTGATCCAAAGTCTGTGAGGGCAGCAGGGACACCGGCAAGGTCTCAGGAGGCAAAGATAGAGTCTGGATTTTCTCTGTAGGGAGGCAACATAAACATGTAGGTGCATGCACACTTCCAAACAAAGCTGAGGGTTTAGATTACTAATGACTCCATCTGGGGTTGGGGGGCTAATGGCTTGGTTTACAATAATGAGCTGTAATAGGCCAGTGATGGGAAGTGACACTAGGGGCCTATTCTCTAATGACCTATTTAACCCAGCGGCGAATCCTCTATCATCACCACATGATCCTTACTCTTGTGTTTGCATTGTGTAAATTTAAAGTGACTTTTGTTTGAACTGCCAAAGTGATGATATATTGGTTTCAAATGATTGTTTCCAATTCCTCAACTGTGCAGCGTGACTGATTATAAATGAATGTTGTCTGGGAGATCTTGGGGCTTTCAGGCTTTTCAATATGTGACAGTTTCTATGAGAATACTTTGTGTTTGTTGGCAAAGTTTACTCCATCAGGAATTCTACAGGATCTGCTTTTAATAAAAAATGTGGCAACATAATTTAATTTCCTTTACTGTAACAAAGCCTTAAGTCTCAAAT
Source organism: Acanthurus lineatus (assembly GCA_029814665.1). Taxonomy (NCBI): domain Eukaryota; kingdom Metazoa; phylum Chordata; class Actinopteri; order Acanthuriformes; family Acanthuridae; genus Acanthurus; species Acanthurus lineatus. Next base: position 14,260,453 of record JAPZDV010000006.1, read on the forward strand.
CTTTTTTTCCAGCCCTGCACTTTTGTTAGGGGAATTTACAGAGATTTAATGTTTCCAGATTCCTGTCATGTTTTAGGTAGACGTGTCACACGTATTAATTCTTCTTTTAATGAATAAATTAATGTCTTTTTGTTTGTATTGGACATGCTGTACAAACCAGTCAAAGTGCTCTTTCATAGCCTGAAGCAAAAGCAGTCGTGGCCTTGGGTTTTTAGACACTGAAATGCATAATTTCAATCTGTTGTCAAGAGACCTCTGTTGCATGTGGCCCCTTCTCATTTCAAAACAAACGTACTTATTTAAAATAACATAGAAGCCAATTTAACATGTGTACATATAAATTATTTCTACTTCACTACTTTGCAGAGGCACTTACTTTTTAGTCATTGAGTCGTACATACAAAACCTACAGTAAGTTAATAAAATATGACTTTTTCTTTTTTTTTCCAATTGTTCTACATACTTAGTATTTTAACATATACAAGTAGAGCGAACTACATGTTACTGGTAATACTACTACTAATTTTGAATTACATGGAATGTGGTAATTTTCCAATCTAATAAAAGTACCTGTATTTCCTGGAGGCGTGACGGAAGCTGCAACTTTCTTTCTTTTCTTCTTCTTCTTGTCAGAGCTTTTGGATGACTGGAGCAGCTTACAGTTTTTGTCCTCTGGCATGATGTCGTCTTGGCACACAGTGCTACTGAATGGATCTGTGCAGGCTGAACAAGTTAACCGAGTCTGAAGACGATTGTGCCCGAGGATAAAATGCTTCTCGGGTGAATCTTTTTCACTTACTGAGAGACGGAAATCTTACGATAACGGTCCCTAATGTGACCTAATGTTAGAGTAAGAAGGAGAAAAGGAGAAAGTAGCCTGTAAGCTAAACTTGACCTCAAAGACTCGGAAATCTTCGTGTTGCTGTACAGCGAGTATATGTAGTTGTTGCTTCCTTTTTGACCTGAGACTCGAGGTTTAAAAATACGTTCATTCATTTCACAGAAAGGCCGAAAGGAAATGTTTCAAACTGCTCGATGTAACATCGTTATATAGAAAGTTTCGTGTTTGTTCCGGGACGCACACGTTTCCACAATCAGGCTTCACCGCAGCGTTGCCCAGTGACGCGTCTCCATGGCAACTCCGCTTTTCTCTTCGGTGAAAAATATCTCGTTTGGTCCCACCGGAAACATTCCGGGGGAAACAAAGAGTCGTTTTCTCTCGACAGTTTCACAGATATCTAACGGAACTTGTTTTGGCCCATATAAGGCCGTTTGTTCGTATTTAATCTGGTAAATAATTCCCAGTATGCTAACATTTTCAGTAACGTTACAAGTGATTACTCAGACAACAAAATGCAGTTATGCAAGAGTGTGAAACCAGGGGTTCAAAAAGCAGAAAAGTTAAGCCTAAAAAACATTTATAAGTTACAGATATACAGAAAGAATAAACAGAAAATGAAAAGTGGTTGAATAAAATATTGCATACAGTAAAAGCATACTGCATATAGTTCTATGATGCCGTTAAGTGCATATAGTGTGCCATTGTTGAGTAAGCGTGAGTCAGCTGCCAGGGAAGCAGAGGCTGTCATTGTGCAATTATTTATTTTAAATTCAACTTAATCGTTAAGAGACAAACAAAAGAAAACAAACACAACGGCATTGCATAAGTAAGGCTGGCCCACTTTGCACACAAAAAAGCGATTTGCCTGTGTGGATTTAGGCAGCTCCAGAAAAGAGCTTTAATGAGGTTAAGCAAACTTTAAAGGGGTGATGAGAACAATAATTTTAAATGTCGGATCCTCATACAAAGAGTCTGCAGAGCGAAAGCAAAGAAATGACCCCGACGTGATTTGAACACGCAACCTTCTGATCTGGAGTCAGACGCGCTACCGTTGCGCCACGAGGTCTGCTGTCCATAACTTAGAAAATTCAAAATAAGACCATGTATGACGCAATCTGAGCGTTGTGACCGGATTAAATAGAACGCAAGGAAAATGGTCATTTTGAGTCACATCAAATCTAATTAGTATGCCCCAATGTTAGCCTATCCGACAGGAACACACATCACGTGATGCGACTTTCTCCCTCTCTCTCTCTCTCTCTCTCTCTCTCTCTATTTAAATATATGTCTCTGTGTGTATTTATGTGTGTATATATACACATACATACATATGCATATATATATATATATATATATATATATACTTTTCCAAATGACCACATTTCCAAATGACCAAATTTCATCAAACTGGGTTTCTGTAGCTGCTATTGATTTTAGTAATGAGGTAGATACTTTAGATACCCTTATTATAATCATGTTGCATCTTACATTCTTACAAGATGTTACTCATTATGTAGGCCTATTTGTAACTTTGAGTCTATGGAGCGTGAGTATGATTCCCTCCCCTCCGTATGATTTGTCCTACTTTTACTATGTTATGTTTTTGTCCTTATATGTTTATAGTTGCCTTGACAGAGAACTTGATGTTTGGGTTGAGACTGCTGTAGGATAGTAAAGCCTAATGACACTCTACATCAATGAGCATATGTGATACTGGACTGTGCGAAAATTTGAATGTAGTCAGTATCCTGGGATAAATGATAAGTGATATTTAGTTCACCTTTTTGGGGGGGAACAATTTGACAGATATCAAAGACCTGTGTCTGACTGAAACAAATTGTATTCATGCAAAGGGAAGATTTTAATTACAGGTTATGAGTCCTGTCGTCACGGTGGACTGAAATCTTGATAAAAGTATAGCACACATGATCATCAGATGAAACCAGAGAAGTGTGAGACCTGTTGGTTCAAACTATTTTAAGCCCTTGTACAAATATGGACAAAGGTCCTTTAGTCACTGATGAGCTAATAAGCTGGAGAGAGCTGGCCTTAAGCTATAGCCACAAGACTTAATAAAAGGCACAGAAAAGATGATTGTCAATGAAATATCATAATGTACAGAAATCATTTATTAAAGATATAGATGTGAAGACATAGAATAAAAGATTTATAATACGCTGTAGCTCAGTTCAGTAAACTTGTGGGTGTTTTGGCAGTTCAGCCTTACTTTGACTGGCATGACAAGTAGTGTAAGGAAGCTCATGTTAGCTAACTTTGCATAGGTATTGTGAAACCAACAACTTTATAAGCCTCCTCTGCATGTGCTGTCATATGTCTCTTAGAGCTTTTTTAGGGTTGTCACACAGTTGTGACCACAATTGCAGCTACTTAGTTCCATATTGTCTCCTTAAACAATTTTTAAACCTGCAGTGTCAGATTTTTTTTTGGCCACTTTGTGGAAAACAAGCTGGAAATGCAAGATTGACATATTAAAACCTTTAATCAGTTTCCTTTGCTCATAGCCAATAAGAAAAGTTAATGCTGATAAAGAGATAAAATTGTATGAGATTGACACTCATAGTCAGAGATCTTGCTCATAAACCTGGAAAAAATCCATACAACTTCATTAAGAAGTAACTGTCTGATCCCACACTACAATTGCAGCACCCATACAGCTTCTGTTATAAATTTCAGTGAGCAGGGTTCGGGTTTAAGGGCAGAATGTATATGTAGACTAGTCCAGTGAGTTAAATATTTAGAAAGGTTCACAAGTATAATAATGTAATATATAAAGTATAAAGGTGACTGTTACCTCATGCAGCTTTTTCTCCTCTTCTGTTTTGTTTACATATGCAAAGGAAGAGGCACTGCTGAGAACTGAAATATGTGTGCTGTTGCCAAAGCAACATTTGTTTGTCAGTCAGCCATGTTTTTGTTCATGCCTGAGTATTGTTTGACTATTAGTGATGACAGGGACACTGCATAAATGTTCTTCTACGTTTATCAGCTAGTTGCTAATTTTGTCTGCCTGATGCTTGATGGTAAGCAAGTAGTGCAAGCAAGGGTTTTTCACTGAAAACAGCTACCTGCTATTGCTGAATTTAATGCTATGAGAACAGGGACAGTGAACCGGGACAGTAACCTTTAGGTCTTGAAAGCCAAAGTAATATGCTTAAACTGGTTATAAAGCTCTGTAGAGATGAGAACAGCTATAGATTCAGGTAATAAATCTCTATAGGGTTGGTTGTCTCGAGTGACCCATTTATACATAGAAGCACTCGGGTGATCATTTGTCATGAAAACAATATTGATTAAAAGTTTATAGGCAATTTTAAGGTAAATATACCCCCTTCTCTTTATAAAACTATGACTTGTACTTCAAAAATTATATCTTAAATTAAATTATGTCTTGTTCTTTTGACTGACCATTTGGTCTGGCATTAAAAGTATAAATACTATTAATATTTCTATGTCTGTTATAGAACACAAAACATTGCCATATTTAATTGTTGAAGTGTAAAAGAAAGCAAAAATGTTTTTACTGACATTAAAGGAACTGAATGCCATTTGTGGTACAACATCTCTTAAACTGCTGCACGGGGTTTTTCTCACACGTTGAATCTGAAAACAACGACAGCACGCAGTGTGGTATTTCCCATCCTCTTCCTGTCCCACAGAATCCAGTTCCCCTATGGTTCCTTGGTACTGTGCACACATCACATGCACATAAACAGAAACAAAAGACACACATGGTGAGTTTATTCATTTGTCACTTTGAAGCACAGTCTTAAGTATCACACACTATCCTTTCTAATAATGCCTAGGTAACTAAACTTGGATGCTATGTTCTGTCTCCTATTAAACCACACGCCCACCAGTGCTAAGAATAGGCTCTCTCTCTCTCTCTCTCTCTCTCTCTCTCTCTCTCTGAGCTCAAACAAGTCTGTCCTGCTTCTGCATTCCCCCACATATCCGAGCTCTTCCAGTAAGAACTACAGGAAGAAAGAAAACCATACTGCTGAGTCAGAGAAGACACACAACATTAATCTGCGCATGAGTGTCAGAGTTCACAGTAAGATACAGGCAGGTGTTTTTTTGAAAGGCCCCTTTTTTTTTATAGATGACAGAAAGCTGCTGTTAGGCTACCACAAAATAAATTTCCTATTATTTTTAACCATTAAAATGGACCATTTATGACCAACACACAGCACATTCAGGGCTGACAGCTGAACTTATGTAAATTTTCACACAACCTTTGACCCACAATCCACTATTTACTGTGCAAGGTCATGTGATTGGTTGTGTTTTTCTGTGTTGTGAACCATGCCCCAGCTCGCGTCTTGTTCTGGTGAGTGTGGGGGAAGCTGTGACTTGCATGCTTTCTCCATCTGGTGTGCACGTCATTATACAAACAGGTCTTGAGTTGCAGTAAGTGCACTGGCATCTGCTCGCAAGACTGTTTTCAAAAACAGACCGACAGCTTTTACAAACATGCAAAATAAGAATTTGTTTAAAGAGGACATGTATGGGGAAAAAGAAAAAAAAATTCAATGCAAAAATGGTGATTTATTTACAGTATCTTAGTAACCTTAGTAGTATAACTCCAGACAGTCCGGATATGTATAGCAATTAACTAAAACAATTTTCAGAGAACACTTAGTTTATCTTTAACATTGAAGCTGGTTATTCAGTGTCAAATATGTTGAGTAACATACTGTATGTAGAGTAAAGCTTGTTTTTCTGATTGAATTTTATCTGAAATTAACTAACCAACCACTGACTATTTGACTGGTGAGCTTAGTGTAGAAGATTCTTAAATATGTATAAAACATATTCATGTTTTTTAGAGGCAACGTGAGTAATATGATGAATTGTCTATCCTTTATGTTTCATTCTAATGCTAAATAATAATGCCTGTTAGAGCTGTAATGATGATAACTGTTTCACAATGACTTCCACCTCCACAAAAACCTAAAAAGGACATCTTGGCTGAATCAGTGGGCAGGGAAGGTTATAGGTTACCAGCTAGCAATGAGCAACTGGAAGAATTAACATTTCCACAGAAACACCGTCATATCCGTGTGGTAGGAGGTCACTGTAATCTCTGGGGAGGGTAGTAATTTACAAAGAATTCAGGTATTTAAGATTTTTGATTTATTCCTCTATTGCTATTCCAATGTGATTTATTTGAACTCTCTCAATTTTCATTAATAAAAACAGATAAAGGGCAAAAATTGTAAAGCAAATAATAATTCATTAAGCATAGTATAAAAGATATAGCTAATATTCAGCTAACACAATGAAAGCATAAAATGAGTTGGTAAAACAACATAGAAACAAAAAAACATCATAAAATGCAGCACCTGTAGGAAATTAGCAGTGATATAAATCAACCCCATAGATAAAACGCTTTAAATGCTTTAAAAAAAACATGTGTCCTATTGCACAATTATTTAACCTGCCAAGCTATCTGCAGTGGTGTGTTTGGTGTGTTAAGGAGCCAGAAAAACTTTAGGATATGTGACTTTCTACATTTCTTGACGGAGGTTGTAATCAGACCAGTTGGTTCTCACTTAATAATATTGTAAATCTGATAACAGCTGATGACCTTTGCTCATACGTTCTGTGAACTATCCCCATAAAACAGGCAGAGAAAGGAGAAGACATGGGAATGACACAGCAGATTTGGTCTCGTGAGGGTTTTGCTGTGAGCGCTCGCTGTGTCAGGTGACAGTGAGGAAGCAGCTTCTCAAAGTGCAGAAACCTTAAAGCTGCAGAGTGACAAGCGCAGGTTCACAGGAGAGAGAGACAGACAGGGAAAAGGAGACTGACCTTACAGTCCTTGCTGTGGGAGTGTCTGTGTATGTCAGTATTGAGAGAGTAACAAGTTAATTTTGACCTGCTGATGTCTCTGGAGGCCATTTGCAAAACTGTTATTGCTGCCTTGTTGCTGCATTTAGATGCTGGTTTAAACTGCATCCTCAACAGCTGCTTTGTCTTAACCTGAACCTCTCAGATAGTTAAAGTTCATTATTTTTATACTCCCTTCAACTTTTAACAAAGCTAAGTCAGAGGCAGAGTAGTGTTTAAGTTGCTCATCTTATGTCTAAAATTTAGTATTTCTGGCATCATCCACACTTTTGAACAGCTAATTTTTGTCAAAAGAGCCATAGCATAATCAAATGAAACTTTTTTTAGTTTATGAGCAGTAAATTGGACTAATGCCTAGTTATAAACACCCAGGTGTTTTCCTACTATACAGCCTTACTTGGTCAGGTGTAGCTGTAACTTCAGAGGTCACATTTGTTTTCTTATTATTAAACTGTTGCATTTTTTAGTATAGAAAAAATACATAGGCGTCATTCTACTGTCACTCATACGGATTGTGTGTATATTCAGTAGTTATAATTATTTCTGGTCACATTATTTCTGTCTGATCTTTGTTCTCACCATAAAAAACTAAATGGTTTTTATAAAGAAAATGACTTTTGCAACAGATGTATTGAAAAAGGTCATATAAATGAATGAGGCCACTACGTCCTTTTCTTTATGAGGCTATAATGTTTTTGAAAATCACAATCATGCTTCATGTCTCATAAACTCTTTTGTCAAGTTTGTTAGTTAATTATTGTTCATGTGACACGTTTGAACTGCAGGATAAACCAGGATTAAAACAGGACAGCAATTTAATTCGAAGATTGAAATCGTATAAAAATAAAATGGAAGAAAATAACCCACAACAATACAAGACAGAGACAGTAATGACAGTGACAACGTGACAAAATATATTGTATGACATTAAACAGAGTATAAAAAGCTTTTTTTGGACTTTAAACTTGCACGTAGACGTCAGATCCGTACAAACTCTGACGTCCGCCTCTCATGGCTGTACGTCATTACGCTGCCAGCTGATCGGAGTGGGAAGCCGGGTGTGTGTCTGACTTGGGTGTGTGTGTGCGTGTGTGTAAGAGAGAGAGAAAGAGAGAGAGAGAGAGAACGAGAGAGAGAGAGGACTGGGGCAGGAGTTGTGTAAAAGGGGCTGAAGTCCTGCGCTGCGTCCTCCTCCTCCTCCTGCTGCCGCTGCGCTGAAAAGTAGACTCACAACCACGAAATAGAGAAGAAAACGCTGCCAAACCGTGTGATATCGCGGATGGAAAAGAAAAACACAGACATCGACACACCCTGCTGAAGGTCCAGGTCTCCGCCGAGCGGTGGGCGAGGCAGCCTGAACTCCGCTGGACCGTTCAGATGTGTTGGCCGCGCAGGAGCGACCCGGCCGGTGGTCAAGGTGGGGCGTATGGCTGGCTGTGAGGCTGTCTGTGTGTTTCTGCTGGCTAAACGCTTGTTCCTGTCAGCCTGATTTAGCCTGTGGCGGCTTGATGACCCAGTTTGCGTGGAAACGACAACCTGGAAAAAGCGTCCTTAACGCGACTTTATTTAAGTGAAAATCCACCTCTGCAGGTCTGATTTCTCGTTTCTGCACATTTTTGCGTCGTCAGATTCTGGAGGATGTAGATTTGATGTTAAAGGAGTTCTGGCTGGAGGCCTGTCTGTGTGTCATTTATATCATATCGTCAGGGCCCTCTAACACGGGCAAGCTGATATGAATTATGGGAATGAATTTGACCACAACCTCCCAGCTACTGCAAACATTTAATCAACATTTAGACGATTGACTCGGTAAAACTGTGGGCAGAGGCTTTGCTCAAAGTGCTGCTTTAAGCAAAAAAGGCTGCTTAAAATATGCCAAAATTTAGAATTATGTCTAAGTGAACACAGGAGGGAACAGTTAAGCCAGCAAACGTACACAGACTGCATGATATGAGTCCTAAAAGATTTACAGATTTGTTTTTACATTATGAGTCATGACTGCCACATTTGGAAGAGCAGAAAACTTGTAGTGAGGCCTCTGGAGAATGCATTTAGTCATTTGTGAGTGCTTAACTGTCAAATGTTGAATTTCTAAGCAGTAGTGGAGGTCTACATTCATGTGCGATCCAAACTTGTCAAAAAGTGTCAGCGTTCACAGCCCCTTTAAAAATTGCTGAGTTCATGATAGGCCAAGGAAACAGCCTGTGCTCAAGTAGGGGATAGGTGAAAAATCAGGAAGATGACATTCCTCAGAAAAGCAGTGACACCAGCAGTCATCAGGGAAATCTTTCCTCAAATTACATTAAAGTTTACAGACACAAGTATATTGTTTAAAGTGTTAGTGAGAAGGATTGACACATTCTCAAAGCAGGTGACGTAACAAAATATTTAGGCCTGTCCGTCCAGCTTTGGGCATTCAAGGCTCCTCAACTAACATATATTCGATTCTTTAAAGTCTTTCCTACTTATAGAAAGCATTTTAAAAGCAGAGTGCAATATAGTTTAAGAAGTCTTTCTCTGGGATGAGTGGTTGGGGGGGGTGTGGGCTCACTGTAGTGTATGTTACATCGATGGAGCCTGTCTTACATAATTGTACAGCCAGAGTTCAGTGCGCTGGTAGGAATGCGCAATAGGCTGTGTCACGAGCTGCATTTGTGCCATTGCAGACCAGAGCGTGACATAAGCCGCCCTGTCAATGAGGATCACATGGCAATGACAGGGTGTCAGTTAAAAAGCAACTCATCTTGTCTACATGTGTTGCATCCAGGCAACACGAGCAACCTCCCCTGTGCTGTTTTTATTGCCTACATTTGCAGAAGTGAAGCCATCTTGCTCAACTTGGGTTACACCCTTCATTCCTATTGCGTGCCTTGTCAAGGGGAGGATGGGGCAAGAAGGGATGTGTTATGTAGGTTCATTTAGAAAAAAAATAAAAAAAAAAATCCAGTTCTTTGAAACAAAATGGCAAAGACTGCCCGAGGACAGGCTTACAGGCCTCATGCGGCGCATTACCATCTCCTAGGTTGTCATGAATTCAGAATGGCATTCAGCAAGTAGAACAACCTGAACCCCTTTATTTGTACTGATCTCAGGGGTTAAAACCAGACAGCCTTTAAAGTCCAGCAAACAGCGAGCAGCAGGGCATAAGAAGAGGCTCTCTGCACTATGATCAGTGTGTTGCCAAAGCCACCGCCCTTTCCCTGTCTTTGTCCCCATTCCCAGTCTAAAATGATCAGTCTATATTACAGACTACAATCTGGGGCAGTAAACACACTCCCACTGGGCCACACCCACAGCAGAGGAATGCACCTGAGTGGATGTATGTCATGTAACATCTAATTATTTTGTGTTGCCATTTACAGAGTTGTAGCAGCTGCATGGAAGTCTGCAATTTAATGCAATAATTCTGCAATTCTACACATATTTTTTCAATTTATTTCATCGCTGGCCGGCGTTCAGACAGATCGAGGTGTCTTATCTCTCCATACAACAGCAGGACCCTTAACGTGAAGAGGTCAAATGAGTCGGTTTGTGGTCAGAAAAGAGGTCTGTCTCTCCATCATACCCCTCCTTTTGTTTTTTCTGTTATCTTCAACAGAAGTGTGCTGCCTCTCCCCGTTCACATCTCATCTGTCTCCTGTTTTATCTTTTCTTTAATACACAATTTCAAGCTCTCTGGACAAATAAATTCGAGCTCAGCTTTCACTTGCAGCCAAAGCTCGATAAGACAATCTCCGCAAGAGTTAAAGTGTCAATAATTCCTTCTCGCATTGAACATAGTTCATTCACACCCTGCTGTTTACACACCATCATTCCTATTTCTCACTGACACGCACATCCTGCCCGCTCGACTCCAGTGTGTCCTTCCTCTTTTTTACCCTCCCTGCCGTGGCAGAGAATGCACGTCCACAGCCCCAGATAAGCTCACTCTTTTGTGTATTAGACTGTGTGTTATCTCTTTTTACATTGTTGCCCCCTGTATAAAAGCTTGTCTCAAGGCCTTCCACATTGGCTGTCATGTGGCTCTGTCTGACTCCCTCGCTCGGATAAAGGCAAGGACAGAAAGCAAAAGAAGGAGAAGGGGAGATAGGATGTGGGTAAGGCGGAGTGGAGGTGAGGGTGATCCTGACAGTGAAGCCACGTCTGCCCTCGTCTGGTGCAGACCAGATGTAGATGAGCAGATACAGAGGAGGTGGGTGAAGGATAGAGGGATGGAAAGAAGGAGAGACTGTGCGAGCCCACAGCAGCTGGATGGAATTTCTAACATACGCAGCTGGAATGTCAGGAATGCAGGACAGTCTGATCTGACCGAGAAAGAGGGTGGAGAGGACAGACAAGTCAGGAAAGACATTAAAAAAAAGAAGAGGAAAAAGAAGAGGAGATATGGGAAAGAGTTGCACAGCAAAAGAGTCGGGGGCTCAACACTGTCTGTCATTGTGAACTTACACATACAGAGTCACTGTCTGTGGAGGGACTGGCACGCTATGGAACAAATAACTAATTCAGTTTCAGTTTGAGGTTGTGGCGGCCATAGTCAACCATTATAGCTGTCAGCGGCCCTTTCTGTGGCCCGAGGTCTTGTACTGTACATCCTCCTCCCTGACTTCATTCAGACTAACTCTGGCATGAGTGCGTGTGCAGGCCTGTGGGGGAGGCTGGTGGTGGCTTTATAATCCTGATGTGACGAATGATGTCTTTCTTTTTTCTTTTTTTTGTGCCAAAGATCAACTGTTTTCAAGACCTGCTGCCCACTTTTTGTTGCAACTCATACCGCAAAAACTCAAAATGGATCAGGCTCGCTGCCATTCTTATTAGTCATGTTGGTGGCATGTCTCCAGGAATGGGAATGTCTCTCTGTCAGCGAGTACGTCCGTCAGTCCACCACTTCGGTCCAGCCCGTAAAACCTCAACAACTGTCGAATGGATTGCCAGGAAATTTGGTACAGACATTCATGCCCCCCCAGGATGAACTGCAATAATTTGGTGATTTATATAATTCTTTTGATCCAGTGCCATCATGCGGTGAAAGTTTTCGGACCACACCAAACACCTACAAAACCAATGATATCCCCAGTGGTCTTAGTCTGCACCCTGTGGTTGGTGCTATTTAGCAAATGTTAGCATGCTATGCTTAACAAAGATGGTGAACATAGAAAGCATAACTGTTGACCATAAGCATGTTAGCATTGCCATTATGAGCTTGTTAGCAGTCCTGACATTAGCATTTAGCTGAAGCATGCTAGAACAAAAAATTTCTCTGTAGCCCCAAAAACATTAGCCCCATAAGTTGCTATTAAAAGAAATGCATTTTAAATCAGAAAGACTATGCACTTTCAAGCCGTAAACCTTGCCAACACCTGCGTGGAAAAATTTAGACAAATCAGCGCCAGTTCTGTAGATGCTGAGCTGTTGTGGTCTATTGTTTGGAACGTATCTTCCACATGGACTCCATAAAGGATCATTACCAGAAGGAGCTACCATAACTACTGTTCGGTAGTTCAATCTCAGCTATATAATTATATATTCATCTATCTGTAATATGAATTTTACAAATGTGTAAGAACTGTTAAGAGTCTAGGAAAGCCATTTTTATGTTCATCTTTACATCTGAATGTCCACAGGCCACACAACATGGAAGCAGGCCTGAAAGATAGGAAACTTTTTTTTTTTTTTGCATGACGCTCTTTGTGAGCAGCTGCCACAAAGCAACTCAAACTGCTTTAAACCAGCCATGTTTAAGTGCCATTGAATGCCAGTGTTTCATTTTGAATAAACAAACTTAACTATTTATTAAAGATAAGCATGGGGTGTGGATGTGAGCTGTACCAGCAGTGTAAAGCAACAAAAATGTGAAACAAACCAAACACTGGAGATGTTCCACCACATTCGGCAAACACGCCTCAGCTCTGACTGCTGCCTCATGACGTAGAGGCTTAAAATTGTTAAAGCAGAATCAAATCAGCAACTCTTCTGTAAATAAATGTCTGCATTTGGACACACTAACATTAAAAAACAACACTTGATTTCGCAGACTAATTCTGAAATGAGTGTAGCTCTGTCACAGCACTGGCAGATTTCTTTTAGTGGTTTAAAAAAAATGATAGTAAGGGTGGATTTGTGGGTACTTTTTTCAGTGTACATCAGTCACAAGTCAGAACAGGCAGTCAGGGCCGCTGTGCGCTGACTCACCAACTTCAAAAAAATTCTGACATTTGTCATGTAGATAAATTTGTCAGGAGGTGGAAGAAAATCTTTTGGGTGTTTTTCCACATACTACCTGCGTGCTTTCCTCAAGTATCGGTTGAATCAACTCTCTGGCCCTCGCGGGGCGATTCTGAAGTAAAATCCAAATAAAGCGTGAGACAAAATGACTCCACCCTGCAGCGGTGTCTGTAAAAGTTTCTTAAGTCCTGCTGATTGTGACCCGAACCCTCCTGCAGTGCTCAGTCTACAGGACACTCAAATAACTGAGATTACTCTGGTTCTCCTTACTGCAGGAATGTTCAGCATGTGTTACTCATCGTCAACCAGAGAAGTGGAGCATGTCCTCAATATCTCAAGATCACCACAGGATTACATTCTTTGAAGGCGAGAAAAGCACAGACCTGCTTTGGCCTTATGTATGTTAGTCTTGCAGTGGTTAGTTTTCAAACTTTCAGTGCATCTAACCTCACTGTGCATGCTGGATTTCTTTTATCATGCAGTTATCACCGAATAGTAACTTATTTTCTCACATTTGCTGCAAACAAAATCTCACCTTAGAGTCTGAGGTGATCTTTAGAGTGTAATCCAAGTATGATTTATATTTTGATATGATGTGAGACATTCCCCTAAAAATGTCTTTAAAAAATGTTAAAGAAATGAGATGAGGAAAAATGTTGGGAGAAAGATGGTTAAAAACAAGAGTTAACAAACTCTGTGCAGCTATATTAAGGCACGGTGGAGCTTTTAGCAAAATGCTAATGTTAGCTTGCTAACATGCTCACAATGACAATGCTGATATGCTAATGTTTGCTAATGTTTTTCTAAGTTCATCATCTTAAGTTTAGCATGTAAGCATGCTAGCATCCTTTAACTAGCACAGCAATAGTAGAGCTGAGGCTAAATGATGGCACTAGATGCTAGCATAGCCAAAAGTGATACAAATAGTGGAATTATTTTGGTCAAAATAAATATTAAATCTAACTTTAAATATTTAAATCTTTCTTATTCTTTTTTCGTTCATTCATTCATTTGGGGAGATCTACCTGGCTAAAGCATTTATTAAGAGAACAACTGAACACATGCCACAATCCAGGTTTAGCTGCTATCTGAGGTAAGCTAGCTACTCTGTACTACTAGCTGCTAGTAGCAAATCTACTTTTTGACATGTAAACTCAGAACTAAGAGTGTTTTGAAGTAGGTTCAACACCTACAGATCAGGTTAAACTACAGGTTTTTTCTCTTGAATAACATCTGAACGTTTCCTTGAATAATGAAGACTTTAAAAACGAGTTTGTTTTCTATAGACTTTTTAAAGGACTCCAAGATATTTGTTCTCATGTAGAGGTTGCTACTCCTCTTCATCGCCTCTAGCTCATGCTTTGTAACCACGGTAACTGACAAAAAAAAAAAGGAGAGTGTTTTTTCCAGAGGCCGGCCTGTTATTTTGTGCATCAAAACTAAAAAATATCCAAGAATTTCTTGCTGGCACAGTGTAACATGCAGAGGCAGAGTTGAGCTGCTGATGCATGTATCCCTCCTGTTAATCTGATGCATGATCTTGTGTGCATCTCTCCAGTCTTTCTTGCATATCAGTTCATTTCACCCACTTACTCACAGCTGATCGCACACGCTGTGGCTCCACTGCACCCACTTACTGTACGTGTGTGACTGGCTGCAGGCCAGCTCATACCCACGCTACTGGAGCAGGGACTTTAGAGGGGAAGTTAACTGATCTCTTCTTCTCTTTCTGCAGGAAAATGAGCACTTCAAGCAGACGAAGGAAGAGGGAGTCACCGTTTGTGCCTGAAAGTGGGCTTGTCTGTCAATCTGCGCTGTCTGCTTCGAACTCTCACGCTCGCTGGCTGACTTCCAGCCCTCGCTCACCCTTGGCCCCTGAATGGCTAACACACAGCAGTTCTTCACTGGCAAGCTTTATGTTCCTGTACACATGCTAAAGCTGCCAGCTGAAGAACTGCTCTGGTCAGCCCTGCCCCGGATGACTCAAGAGGAGGAAGAGGAAGGAGGGGGTCGGTGGGAATAGGACTAAGGAGGGCGGTGTTTCACATGCTCACTAGTCAGACTGGACTTAAATAACATCTCAGATTTGAGTCACCGTTGTTCATTTGCCTGCATTAATCACATGTAAAGTATACTTTTTTGTCCTAAGGCAGTACAGTGTTTTTTGTCAAACATGTTGCCTTTTTTACCCAATAACCTGCTTAAATTTTGTCTGTGTGTTTTTATAATAAAGAACTAAATTTTTCTCTGACTCATGGCTTACATTGTGGACAAAACAGCACATTTTGAACAATAAAATGCATAACAGAACTGAAGGCTCTCTCATGCAAAAATAACAACGCACACACACACACAAACAAAGAGGTGTTTCATAGATGCATGCAAAAATACACTGCTCTGTTCTTTTTTAACTTTTAAGTCTGAAATGATCCTATTAAAGTAAAAAAAGGGAACAAGGAAGTTGATAGTAAATTAAGATGCTCTTTAAGATGCTCTTAAAGTTGTCAAATGGCCTCAGATATGCAGAAACTTAATGGATTTGCTCTCTGGTAGGCTAATCAATACATTGACAAGTCAACAAGCTGACTTTAAGGTTTGGCTGTTGAATCCAGTTTAGTGGATGTCATATTATCTTAGATGTGAAATCAGAGTGAGAAAAAAAGTTTGATTTATAGGAACTGAAAGCATCAGCAAGCAACTTGACTCATAAACAAAACATTTTTAGTTCTTAAACTAGTCAATTTATTATTTAGCAATCAACTTTCTTGACATTTATTGTCCCACTATGAATCTAACTTCAGGGGCACATGTACATTGCATTAAGAATTTTACACTACAGATCTTAATGGGCTTGTTGGTTTGCAGCTAAACAGAACAATTACTTCATTAAATTGAGAAGATAATAGATAGAACGAATATTTGCACACTGATTATTAGGAAATGACATGAACAGATGGTGGTAGGCTAGAGAAGGAGAAATTGGAGTTACACTGTAAAACCTACAATTTCCGGGTCTTGGTGCAGTTTCAGGAGAATCACCACTAGATGGCGAAACAAACCTGCAAAACTCAGGTTGAGAGCATGTTGAGAAAAATTGAGTCAGACTGGATTATCGCCACCTCATGTTGAAGAGCGAGAGATTTCATCTGCAGTTTGTTAGACCACACGCGTATTTATGAAGAGGAGAAAAACCTCAAAGAATGATATCTAACTCTCAAAACATGTTTCCTTCCACTGAAAGTGAGAGTGTCAATATTCAGTCTGTCGCCATCTACTTGAGATTGGTCGACTGCTTAAGTATTTTACTGTGGGCATTATGTGATCGTTCTGGACACGTGTGGCACTTAAATGAAAAACGTCATGTGGCAAATGACTAATTGTTTAAAGAAATTATATTGTTGAACATTCATCATGCAGTTGATAAAACTGTCCCATTGAAGTATCTCTGATAGGCGGTGATATTTACTTAACTAAAAGTATTTTAAGCATCAAAGTGATCACTCACACCAAATGTCTTTTTGAGAGTTATTATTATTGGTGCATAGCTGATTGAGATGGAGATCTGTTCAAGTATTACTGCTTTTTATATTATTAGATTAAAAGCAAAATTTAAGGGGGAGAGAGCTTTATGGGACACTTTGCAAGACAGACATTTAGGTTCATTTAGGTTCCTGTTAACGCTGTAATATGTCAGGATATCACTTTACAAAAGGTACTGAAACAGCAGGGCGAGCGTGTGTGCGTGTGAGAGGCTTGTAGTTCATAGTGTCCTCTTCTCCTTCACACACCCTGTCCAGAGTCCTACATGCTGATCCAGCTGATGTCCCCGTGCGTAAATGGAAAGCTTTTACGCACCGCGCGTGCTCTCTTTAGAAGAGGTTTAATTGCTGTTTTTTGCCGTGTCACACGCCTCCCATAGTGCATAAGTAGGCATCAGACACCAGCGATGTGCTGTGGAGATGTAAGAGCTGCGGTAATACCTCACTACATAATAGAAAAAGGGGGTGGGAGTGGGGGGGTAAAAGGCAAGGCGTGCGTCCGGACGCTCACCGCCAACTAAACGCGAGAGAGACTCAGACATCAATAACATCTCGCTCATCAATAAGACATTTTGATGGAGTTAGACTGCTTAATTAAATAGGTTGCCTTGAAGGTATTAGGGTCTCTGAATTTATAATATTTAATCTAATGACCCCCTACGGAGAACATCTGAAGGAAGAGTCTTCAGCATCTCTATCCAGAAAGGCAGCTCGATCTGACAGAGAATAAGACTCGGAGATTTCTTTTCTTTCAGTGATGGCTATCAACACTGATGCTGTATTTGAGAAAAGCGCCCTCGGCGAGAGGGAAGTTTCCAATCCGAATGACTTCCATGACACGGAGAAGCTGCTGAGCACCACGACGACCGAGCCCACCGGGCAGAACAACATCAAACCATCCGACTCCTTCTCCCTCACCATCAGAGGGAGCGTCCGGTCCCTGGATGCGGACCAGAACGGACACAGATCCCCGCTGAAGTCGGGCTCCATCGGGCAGTTGGCCACACCCAGGTCTTCGTCCCGGCTCAGCCTGGGCCCCCTGCCCTCTCCGGTGCCACCCGGATCCGCACCCTCGAATTACCTCTGGCTCGCCGTGCTGTCCTGTTTCTGCCCCGCCTGGCCGCTCAACATATGTGCCTTGTGGTATGCATATGTGGTAAGTTTCACTTATTTACAGCCTTGATATTTTGCTCATAATAACACAAAGCAGTTATTATTATGGCATGCACTTCTCACATATAGGCATATTTTAAGTTCAGAGGCGAGCTCAGTGTTTTCAAAAACAGGTATTTTCCCTCCTATGTTGTAACTAAATAATTTATTGTTGATCCACCTCCTTCCCCTTCCTTTTCCATTAGTCCACGACTGTTCTCCAAACAGGAGATATTGAAGGGGCAAGGAAGTATGGGCGTCTGTCGATGCTGCTCAGCTGTCTGACGATGCTGCTGGGTGTGGTTGTCATCATCGTGACAGTTTATTCAATAGGTATGAAAGAAAGATATAAAAAAACATAGACTCTCAAAACGCTCAGTGTTAATCTCAACTTTTTTTTTCTGTCTCTCAGAGTTCCGGTAGTGAGCTGAGGGATGGAGGGAGTCATCTTTAACTACATGCGATCTCAACTTTGCAAAGAGAGGATAAGAAGGGAAAATGTCATTTTGAAGATGAAAAAGCACAAAATCTGGGTTGAAAACATGCAACATGCAACTAATCCATTGTTTTCTGTCGGGACTAAAGAAAGAGAGAAGGAAAGTTGCAGGTTGTCTCTTTTTCTGGAAACGCTCATGCCCAATAACCCCACAAACTCAGGAACATAAAGGAAGGAAAATGAAGGCTGCACACAGATACAGTGTCGGATCATCATTCTGGGGAGAAAGTGTAACTAGTCACAGTCCTTACTGGAAGTGCACTGATGCCCACACACCTCTCTGACACACAAAATTGGATTACACCACATTTTGCTTATTTAAAAATGGTATGGCTTTAGTAGATATAATAATATCCTAGGACCCAAAGACGACAGCAATTACTATTTAAAAAAAAAAAGGCGGTCAGATAAAAACAAAAGGCATCAGTGCACCTCAGGTCTGTAATGCCACCGCTGCCTGCCTTTTTTCTTTTCTTTCTGTGTATTGGCACGGGATTTCAGTGGCTGTGGGGACATTATAAACTGATTTCATACACTATTTACATCCAAGTTAAAACTAATTTATCTCAACAATGCCCTGCTGCAGTCATAGTGTATATTTTGCTTTGCGCACTACTATGACAACTAAGACAGACTCCTGTTTGGACTCTATTGAACTGCCTGGATCTCTACAACTCATTATGTTTACAATATACTGCAAGATATGAATGGGGTTATTCTCCCTGTATGCACTGTTCTTGGCACTCTGATGTTGTTTCTACATTTATACTGTATGACTGGTTTACTGTGCCATAGCTCTGCATGTGTGAAATAAACTTGAATGAGCATGACAAACTTAAAAGAGAGCTCATCACCTTTATTTTATTAGGCACCGCCAAGGCTATATAAGGACATATGACATCAACAACTCACAGGCACATTCAAATATGATTTTACACATTTATAAAGATTTAATATTACAAGTGGATATAAGCAGGAGAATAGCAGAATATAAATTCAAAGATTCATAATTCAGAAAATAAATAAAATCAAACCTTTTTACTGCCAATCAATCATTTTATTAATGTTTTATATAAAATTAATCCTTAACTCTTTGAGTTCTTGTTTTAAAGACAGTAAATTACAATAGAAGAAAGGACATGTAAAAACATAAAAACACTTGATCTGTGTGATAATAATTTTGTTTTTGTTCATAAGGAGAGTAACCGTCAGTCAGTTGAACGGCCCATCAGTGGAAAGTGTAGAGCAACAGGAGTATGGTGCAGACGCCAATCACCCCGCCTAGAATTAAAGAGTCCCGCCTCTTGCGCAAATTGATTTTCTGGATGAGGCTGTTGATGGCGGGGAAACGATCTGAGAGGAAGGGGGAGTGTGGTGAAGGAAAATAATTAAGAAGGGTTTTCCCTTTCCTTGCAGTGAGTAAGAGACAGAAAGAAGCGGGGAAAAACATCAGCAGGGCTCCTATCGCAACCAGGAAAAAGAGTAAATTGAGCCTAATGGTGAAGTCTCCTGTGTGTCATACCAGCTTTCACTGTAAGTGAGGCTGTGTTATCCTGGTGTAGGGGGGCACATTGTCCTGCTCGCCTGAAGGCTGATGCCATCAAGGAGTGCCTTTGCCATTAGGAGGTGTCTTTGGTCTGGACTGGTGTTTGGGTGGGTGCTGTGTATTAAAGTGGAAGGACTCAAGTCATTCGCTACCCCTGGTTTTAAAGTTGTTGCTGATTGGAGTGTACTGTAATTAGTTCTGCAGTCGAGACAAATTTTTGCTGCTGTGCTGTACATGTGAAACTGAAATTTATTTTTAACCTAGAGAAGGTAAAGACGATGAAGCATTGATTGAAATTATAAAGGATACTGGCCAAAGTTGTGACCCGTGTTTGAATTGACTTTAACATCCCACGCTGAAATGTGATGTTCTCTTTGGTAGCCATGGCGATGCTGGAGGGAGAAAAAACCATGAGGGATTAGTCGCAGGAAAAGATGTGTATAGCTGCCTTCACAACATCACATTAAGTTGGTGTGAATGTTTTTAAGAGACCCTAACGTGCTGTGTTTGTCCATAATATGTGTGTGTGTGTGTGTGTGTGTGTGTGTGTGTGTGTGTGTGTGTGTTCGTGTGTGTGTGTTAGTGATA
>JAPZDV010000006.1:14280807-14312247 GCA_029814665.1 Acanthurus lineatus
GTGTGTGTGTGTGTGTGTGTGTGTGTGTGTGTGTGTGTGTGTGTGTGTGTGTGTGTGTGTGCGTGTTCAGGATGCTCCCTCCCTGCTCACCTTGACAGAACAATGGAACACTGACCTCACACTGACCCACACACACACAAACGCACACACTTACACACACACACCCACACACACACACACACACACACACCCACACACACACGCACACACACACACACACACACACACACCCCTCCTCTCTCCTCTCAGGAATGTTTTTATCTATCTTCTCTCTCAGGGTGTCGAGTTTCTCTGTCTTTATATAGTCACTGTGTCCCACCCTGCCCTGTGTGTGTGTGTGTGTGTGTGTGTGTGTGTGTGTGTGTGTGTGTGTGTGTGTGTGTGTGAGTGTGTGAGTGTGTGAGTATGTGAGTGTGTGTAAGTGAGATGAGTTAGTGAAAGTAAAAAGAGAAAGGAGGAGGAGAGGTAATGGAGCAATAAAGCTTACCTTATTGCACTGTCAATAAGACTATCTGAGCTGTGAACATGAAACAGAAAAAAGAAGAGAACAAGAAAAGTCAGCTTACATCAAATGAAATACATGTTTATTAAGACTTAAAATCTAGAATCCTTTACCTACCCCATCAACATTCTTTTCTTTTAACTTTTAATATAAATTAATGTGGATAAGATTATACATTTTCTGTTTTCATGGTATGAAATAATCCTACATATACAGAGGAACTTTCAGCCACAAAACCATACAGCTCTTTGTTTCTATCGTCAAAAAAATCATAGAAGGAGCACTTCCTGTGTTCATTACCCATGGGTATTGAAGTTTTGCAGACACAAATTTCCATTTTGGCAGAAGTTAAATAATCTCTATGATAAAACTTCTCTGAACGCAGATGTATAAATTCAATACAGTAAACTAATCTCTATGGTTTTTTTAGGTGCAAAACATTCACAAACATGTATGACGGAGCCTGACACACGTGGACGAGGTTTACATCAAGTGCCATTAGCTGTTGAGATAAGTGACGGACAGACGGATGACGCGTTCAGCCTGAAGCTGAACAGAGCATATAAGGGCAGCAGTTTGCATCCTGGCGGACTCCACTGGAGTACAAAAATCAATACTGTGCTTTATACTTCCTGCATCTATTCTTCCACCTCTCCCACCATCTATCTACTGCTGTCCTCTGCTTTTTCTCTCTATTTGAGTTCACAGGCAAGGCAGCTTCTTGCTTTTATTTATGTCCTCTCTTTTCTTTCTTTACTAAGTTATTACCTTCCTATGTGAAATTACTTTTCATATAACTTCACAAAGTACTTTGTCTGCACTTGGTTTGACAGAAACAATTTTGCAACAGTCCAAAGTATAAAACTACAAAAAGCTAATTATAAATAGGTTGCATACACTACAGATGTGTACCTACTCTAGGATGACAGCAGACTAGATCCAGAGCAAATATTTGTACACAAGTAGGGCTCTGTTTTTTTCTCCCAAAACTGATAAGGTATTAAATATACAAAGTTTTTTTTACACAAGCTACAAAATAAATTGACAAAACAAAGTCAACACCACAGAAAAAAACATCTACATTAAAATGAAACTGTACATCCACTGCCAATTCTCTCTTAGTTTACAACATCTTTCATAAATTTAAACTGCAACATAATGCAAGCATTGTTCCTGACATGATCATATTTGTGCATATTTGTGCAAATATCAACTATAACACTTTGAAATAAGAAAAAGTGAAAAAAAATAAACAAAGACAATGTTGAGTTTTCAGTGCAACTGGCCTTGAAAACAGAATGAAATGCAGGCTGGATCTAGAGTGACATGCGTGGTTAAAAGCAGAGTGGTAATGAATTATTTAAATGTGTTTGCTCTAACAATAATTATGTTTGGTGGTGGCAAGTTCAAAGACACTTTTCCACACACTCATGAGTTAAAAGGAATCATTTCTGGTTTGTGGTTGCTGAGAGTCTGAACAAGAGTTAGTTATGACTGGGGTCATTAACACTTAGTCATAGAACTAATGGTTCATTGTGAAACACACAAGAAAGGTCTGTTAATACATATAAGAAAAGTGTTGAATCTGGCAATCAACAGAAAATGGCAAAGAGGGAAATTACAATAAATGCCTTTTCCTTTCAGAATATCAGTGTCAAAAGTAAGCTAAAATACAAAAAAAATCCATAACATTTTATCCACAGAACAAAATCTAAGTGTGCGGCAAACAATCATCACTTTTCCAAGAAACAGCTGAACATGAATCTTCTGGCAAAGCCATTAAGAGCTAATAACTCTTGACAGATGAACTGTATTTACGTTTGATATGGGAAACTCAGTGTATTCAGAATGTAGAGTTCTGCAGTAACAATTGGAGAACTTTAAATGGACATTTTAATGTTTTCTGCATTAGATGCATTTATGTAGAAATGAATCATCCTTCAGAAAAAACACAGTGAAAAATCAATGTGTCATTAAAGTTACAGAAACCCTCACTTACACTGAACGAGTAGGCAACAATTCAATACTTACAGATAATTTCTCCACTTAATTTTAGAGTACCGTATAATTTTAAAGTATTGCCATGACATTCTCATGTAGGCATGGCTCATATTTCCATTATTGACTCAGCAATGTGAAATGTTTCAATGTGTCTCAGTACACATATTTGAGAGAAAATATTGCATTTTGTTGTGATGAAACAAAAAATAATTAACTGAATCACCGAATCAAATTTTTTGATGTCTAGGAATGCAATTAACAATTATATACATTTATTTTACTTGGCTGTTGTTCTATAAAATATCTGAAAAAAGGGAAATGAGCCTGCCATAATTTCCCACAATCCATCTTCATGTTGCTTTGCTTTTTCAACCAGCAGCCCCAAACCCAGGGGTATTAAGTTATTATCATTGAAAACCTTAAAAACACATATTAGAAGTTGAAACTGGTTATTTTTTCCATCTTTAATGTTAAAAAACACTGAATAATAAAGCTTATAATATAGCAGTTTATTTTTTTGTAGATACATTTTCTGTCAGAGGATTAATGCCTCATTTAAGTAATACTTTTGAGCTCGACACATCAGTGTTACGATAATGTTGAGAAAGAAGCTCCACTGGTTATGGAAAATGATCCAATCAAGTCTGTGAACATTTGGTTCCTGTTGTGAGCCATATTCAGCCTGTTGCATCAGCTCTCTGACTATCTCAGCTTATCTTCTTGTGTCAGCATTGAAAATCTGTTGCTGTAACTCTGTTAAACAGACACTCTCTCCCTCCTTTTAGTTGCCGTGGAAATGAGGACCTAAGCTGAATCAATAAAACCACTTTAGATTTGTGAAGGTCCTCCTCATCCATCACTGACACGAAAAGCTTAAAGCTAACAGCAGCATTGTTCATAAGCACAGCCTTGCAGAGGTGCTAGCGAGACTCTTAGTCTTATAATAAATAAATAAAAAGGGTGTTTTCCTAATTGGTCTCAATTTATTGCAGAGCTGAATGAAAATCATGTGTTTTTAAACTGGCTGAACACTTCACAGGATTGTAATCATTTGGACCTCAAGATTGCAAATTGTGACAGTGTCTTCATTCTAAATTCAAATAGATGGGTTTGAAGCATCTTTGAGTATTACAGTTAATTAAACAGAATAAAATAAAAAAAAAAGAAAAAGAAAAATTACATTTCAGTGTAAATATCAGGCTAGTTTGTTGGTGTATTATGACGGGGTGGCAGCAAGGTGGGGCTATATCCAAACCAAAAGACAGAGCTGTGATACTCTCATCTGGTGGACATTTTGATCAAGGCAACAAGTTAAAAAAATAATCACAAATGAAGTTTGAGGGAGGGCGAACCAAAGAGAAATAAGGTGAATAATAACCTATTAATGGCTTTATTAGGATAATTAAAACAAGTGGTTCCAGCCAGGTTGAACCCTAGCACTAAAAGTTCACACTTCACGTAGAGAATCTTTGAATTTAAAGAAATTTGAACTCTGAGATAGCTAACTAAACTTAAACTAAAATTTAAAAAAAATTGTTGTTGTCTTGCTCTTTTGCATGTTTTTAACTGCACAAAAACACACACTAACACATGATCTGCTCCCAGAGAAGTTTGGACACTAGCAACATTAAAGAGTTAAATAAGAAACTGCAGAGAAAAGCATAAACTGCGGTGGAAAAACATGGTTTATGACAGCCTCCTCAAATGTCGCCTAAATATTGAGATTAAATGCTTTTGAGTCTTAATTAGCCAACTGTGTATGTTGGCTGGTTCATGCAAAATTCCTCTAAAGACAGAATTTCTTTCACCAAAAAAACACACAAAAAATAAGAAACACATATATCATCTGTTTTGCTTTTTCTGAGTTAGTGTCTGTACTGGCATTTTAAATTCATAACTGCTACAAACTTAAAATTGAGTGAAGCTTCGGGTCATGCAGTTGCTTACAAGAACTAAAGTTTAGGGTAATTTCAGACAACAAACTGAATCTTGGTGGTTTTGTAGTTTAATTCTGGGAAATCTGTACATACTGAATCTGAAATTTAAAGTCATCAATTTTTTACATTTGACTGACTGTAATAACTGTAATAACCATATTGTGAAATATCTGAAATGCTGCCGGTTGAAAGAGCATCAGGGTCAGCTTGAAAATATCACTTTATAAAAAAGAATTATTTAGAAACCCAACAGCATTGGGTAAAAAAATGATACTTGATATTACAAGTTTAATGGTTTAAAGAGATGTCACTATTTGAGTTCTATTCTGTGATCAATTGATATAAAAATCACAAAAGTAATTAAATGAATTTACCATAAAAAAGAATGCATATGTTGCATGTTCATAAAAACAAGGTAAAAATGTGCATGTGGGTAAATTAGATTATTAAAATATTTCTCTTGATTATTTGTACAATAGACATTTAGTCTTATTCAGCCTTTGAGTCTTGTGTTTACTGTTTTAAATAACCCATAATTTCAAATGCATCAATAGAGTCTGATTCATTTTAATAGATATGAATTTAACAAGTGTTCATACATTTTTGTCTTTTATGGGGAACTCAGTTTTTTTTAACTATTTTTCATTTAAAGAAAGTAAACTTGATTAATTTTTCATTCTGAACTTTGTAACTACTACTTAATTTGTGAATACAGTTAAGAACAAAACAGCAATACACCAAGATAGCATCTATAAAAGCAAGTTATTCAAGGGATACAGGTTAATGTCTCCACAGTGATTTAAAACTGACTGTAAGTGAACAGGCTGACTCTAAGTGAACAAATAATGTAAATAATTAATAATCTAAGTCAGTTCAATATCTCCTCATGAGTCCCTGAAATGGCACCTTGCTTCTTTAGCAGAGAAGGCTGGAGGAAATGTAAAATGTATTTGTTCTGGACGTTAGTAGATGTTTCAGGAGGTGAAGTCTAGCTAACATGAGACAGAGGCTTTATGCTGCTCAATGACAAGGTAACAAGAAGACTTTTGTGACACAAGCTCACACATGAGGACATTTCTGAGTATAATTAAAAAAAAACCTGATCAACCTCAGCTGATGCAGCACTCTGACACAGAATCTCATGTCCCCTTTAGAAACTGTGGGAAGGAAAAAAATAGTTTCGCTGACCCCTGTAAAGGACGTCAAAGAAGTTCCTTGTACTAAACCCCAAAGGACGTAAACGTGCTTATAAAAGCAGTGACTTCAACCCTCAATTCACTTCTTATCACAGGAAATACAACTGGAAGAAGAGGTAAGACAAAGACAGCAAGGGTGTTTCTCTGTGTAATTTCTGGGTTAACTCCATCTTTTTTAAATACAACAAAATGATCCAAGAGAGAGACAAATTTACAACATTTTGTTTTGAGCCACTGTGGTAAAAATTTCTGCTTTATTTTCCACTCAGTTATCCTCTGCTGGTCCACATTTCAGCGGAAACAATGGCAAAAATTGCAGACACCAAACAAATTACTGTTCATGACAACGAAGGGATGGTTGGTGCTGATAATGAAGTTGACGTCGCAGGTAAATCAAGTCTTAACTATTCTTTTCTTTCAGGCTGCCTCAACAGTTTGATTAAGTATCTTCTCTTCTTACAGGAGGTCTTGGAAAAAATGTTGCTATTGGAAACACCACGGATGTTAAAGTTGTAGGAACAAATGCTACATCTGGAAAAATTGGTGCAGTGAATGACTTGGAAATAAAAGGTGAGTTTAACCTGATATTACTGGGAAATGCTCTTTTTGATTCTTAACTGATGTTCAGGTGTAAGCATCTTTACAGTCAAAATTTCAGGGTTTTTTTGGTTTTATTTTTATTTCTTCCCTTGCTCCTTATATTTTTACAGGAAGACTGGATGATGGTACAAGTGTTGGCAACACGGAGGACATTCAAGTTGGTGAGAACTCAGGAGCCATTGGCTCAGAGAATAAAATTAACATCCACTAAGGTAAGGAGAAGGATCACAGGTTCACTTAACACCTTGGACACCACTTATGTACAAATGACCCACAAATGTGTTCATTTTTACTGTGAATTTTCAACAATCATTGTATTCTATTTTTCTAATATTTTTTTCTTTTTCTCCTTTTTAGAAAACAGTCTTCCAACAGATGAAGAGCAGTTTTTTGAAAAATGCTGCATTATTGGCTCCATTGTGTCATTTTTAATTTGTCTTTCAACAAAGTAAAAATGAAATAAAAGTCCTTCAACTGTATCACACTGTCTTTGACTGAATATTTTTTGTCAGGTAATTGACTTTCCAGCGTTTGTTTTTCCAAAATATCAAGTAATTCACCTAAAAGTATGAGGTATAATCTGATACACATTATAATCATCCTTTACCTTCTGCAAAAAGTTGATTTATTTATGGCATAATAAAGTGGGAATAAAGGACAAATAATACTGCAGAGGTAGTCTGAGCTGATAGAGAATACAGAGCTCACCATTTTAAGTCAATAAACACCTAAATATATTTTAATGGTGTGGCTTCCTCATAAAGTTTATGTAGAGAAATATTAAAAAACTAAAACATAAATTATTTTTCCATCTGGGTGCAAAAGATTTGATTATTCTTGTTTCTATACTTGTAATGGTGTGTCAAAAGAGATGATTCACGTAGAGTGCAAAGTCTGCAGACACTATCGAGTCTCCTAGCAGACACTGCGGGGAATGCAGGCAAAGTGTGAGAGAATGTTGAAATTACTATTTGTGATGTTGTTCGGTTTTGGATCAGTGAGGTGCTTTGCATTTAAATAGATTTAGCAAATTCAACAAATGGAAGGAAATTATCCCTGATACATAAACTTTGTTTTTCTAATGAAGGGTTTGTGAGGTGCGCTTGATATAAAAACAGAGATAAATAAAGATATTATTATGACTAGAAAGTGACACAGACAGACTATTGCGGCTAGCTATTGGCTTTATTCTATACAACAGCTTTTATGCTTGATATGCTTAAAATCAATATAACAATATTTATGAGAATGTATTATGGATATCAGTACAGTATGCCTCATCGTTGCTATTGAACCAATACGCATTTAAAGATGCCCTGGCAACAAATTCAGCATGTGTGCAGTAAGCATTTGTTTCACGTTTTACACAGCAGTCTATTTTTTGGATTTTGGGTTGTACATGTTCGGAAGTGTAAAATGTCATTGTAGTTCAGCATCTCACAAGCTGATAATTATGTTTCCAATTCCAAGACTAATGCAGTTAGAGCAAAAAATGCATCTATGTTAGTTAAGTCCTATTAAAAAAACTGTTTTATAATTCTTCTTTTATGCTTTTTAATAGAAATCTACAGACAATTAATCTGAAAAAAATGTACCAGCTACTCAGCAATTAAGCCTGAGAGATGCAGCAATGCTAGAAAAAAGCTCTCACTTCAACTGTGGGAAAACTTGCGTCGAAGAAAAGAAACCCCACCTGCTGACCACAAGGAAGTTGTCATCCCACAAATACATCGACACATTCAGACACTTCAAGAGATAGTCTCTTTTGTGTTAACAAGCACAGGACAAACTTCTGAAATCGGGGTAAGATAAAAACTGTTTGTGTGTCCGTCTTTCGTCTAAAGTCAACATCAAATGCTCTGTCTTTGTAGCAAAAGACATTTATCATCTTTTTTAAATTTTCAGTTTGCATGTAAAGCTTAGGCATTCAGCTAATCCTGTAACTGATGCCATAGTCTCTACAACACATTTTGTTGAGTATTTTGACTGAATCCATTTTATAACAAATATTGTTCTGTTCTCTTTCAAGTCTTTATCTGTGTGGATTTTAGCAGGAACAATGGCAGACAGCATTGGTAACACTGAGAACATTAGGGTTTGGAAGAACACAGGGCAGATTGGTTCTAACAATGCCATCCAAGTTACCAGTGAGTGCAACCTCTGTACAGCTCTTTTTGATAATGTCTCTCATGTCAGTTTTTAAAGCTGGTACAAGTATCAGTGACACAGAAAGTAAAAGTATGCTCTTTAACTCCTTATTATCACTTACATTCAGAGATTAGCATCTTCACAACACAGCTCTATGCTAGAATAAGGACATGATTTTGCAAACTAAGGTTTCTTGTTCTGATGATTTGTAACTGAAAAGGAGAATTAAGATCCCTGTCAAATACTGGACAGTCATTTAGCACTGGAGTTTGGATTATTATTCTACATTGCAAGTTGACCAAAGAAAGGTTACTAAGACATTTTGGTGTGTTATTCTAGTAGCTAGTTATGCTAGCAATGTATTCACAAACCGCTTTCCCTAAGAAGAGATAAGGACCGGGCCGCATAAACTGTGATAAGCTCAATTCCTTTCAACTCCACAACCCCCAAATTTTTTAAAGTTTTAAACTTGTGGGATTTTGTCCTGATGGACACTGACAACACTTTAATCTCTTGAAGCATTTTTTCTGATTTTGTGCTGATCCCCAAGACCATGTAAACTCAGTGTTGTTCTAATAAAGAAGCAACTAAAAGTTAGGAAATTTCTAGTTCTTTGATCATTCTCTTTCTTTTAAAAGGAGGAACAAGAGGTCAAACACAGTCTGACAACTCATCTGACAAGGGAGGCAAAACCGAAAGCAACTCTGGATCCACAGCTTCACAGGGTGAGCTCCTTGTGATGAGGCCATTGAGATTTAAGAGTTTGCTACATATATAAATGGCTTGAAGCTGTGTAGGAAGTCCAACTGAAATCAACACATTGGTCTCACTGAGATTAATGAGAGGGGAGGTGATTTTTAAAAAAAACAGTATTAAAGCTAGTATGACAATCTGTACTTTATTCATATGAATTTACCCTTTATATTGCAACAGGAAGCGAGGGAGTCAAAATAGGTCTTGGCAACACGCAAAACGCAGTAATTGGAGAAAATGTGGGAGACATCGGATCAAAGAACAACTGCAATGTGAATGGTGAGTCATGTGTCTTACTGTACATGAAAAGGAAAGTGCTCATAGCTTTCATGCTTTATGAATAATGTTGGAAACTAGAACCTGAGCAGATTCATGGCACAGATTCATTTTTCCCTGTAAAACGACAGGAGGAAAAGGAGTTGAAATAAGCATCGGCAATGCTACAAACACACAGATCGGGTTCAACGCAGGAGGGTTTGGTTCAAGGAACAATGTAAACATAAACGTAAGAATGAGTTTTAATTGTCACAATGACACAGTTTGGATGTGTTCAAGTACATTTTTTGTGTTTGTTTTATTTGAGTTTGTTTGTATTATATTATTTGAAGGCACACAAATATATTTTTTAACTTTACTGTTAAGCATCCTCTAAACAGTTCTTATGGGCTATTCATTTTCTCTTTCTCTTTCTCTTTCTTTTTTTCTCAGTAAAGTCCTGTCCTGAGACCTTCAACCACAGTGCTAGGAGACATTGAAAAGTACTGACTCAGCAGAATAACCAATTCCAATTCATGGCATAAAATAAATGGAAAAATCCATTAGGGTTTTCCTTCAAGATTTCTCTGTTGTTGCTTTCTGCTGTCTTACAATAAACCTTGTTGGAGATAACAGTTTTATTGTCTTTATTGAACTATTCTGAACATTTTCACCTCTGACAACTAACAAGGGAGTACTGAATAATAAGTAGGTGGTGTAAAATAGTTACTATGCATTAAACATAACACAGTGAACACAACTGAAAAAACACAGGTACTGCATATCTAAATTTTGTTATTTATCAAAAGCAGTGCTAGTATGTCTTCAAAAGTCACCATACATGTCATATTTGATTATTTTTTTAAAACTGAATTTTGATTTACTGTGATTTGAAACAATTATTTATGAATAAGTGTATACATAATGCATATGATGAGGAACCCCAGTTTCTGACAGTACAAATCTTGCAGGGAATTGTAACAATTTTACTGTAAATGATGGAGTCACATGAATCAATCTGCTAAGCTCAAGTTAAACTTCTTTCAATTAAGTTTTTATAAAGTATTATATAAAGGAGGGCAAAGAAAACAAACTCAGTGGAGTTTGTTTTGAACTTCTTTCAATTAAGTTTTTATAAAGTATTATATAAAGGAGGGCAAAGAAAACAAACTCAGTGGAGAATCCAAAAAAACAACAATTCCCATATCCTTTTAGTCATAAGAAAAATGTGATAATCAAAAAAGTTCACATAATTCATGATATTTTCTTACTTCTAAGAAAATAATCTATGTTAAATCAGGGGCACTAATTTATATTAATTCTGTAAATAACCTGGTTTATCAGTCCTTCGTGATATGTACACTTGCAGATGAACTAAGTATTTCTGTATCAACTTCGATCAACTTGAACAAACTATTAAGTCCTTTCTTTGTTGAGCTGCGTCACATAACTTTTTTTAGTCAAAGTTTGGGACTGAATTTCCCGCACATCATACAAATCTAGAATTTAAACATATAAACAAAACATTTTTTAACCAGGACTTCGAGTATGTGGATTATGTAGCTTGTGAAATATACAGACTGTTATGTAGTCTTTCAGCTGCTATGTCAGTCAACATTTAATGTAAATCTGTCATGGGATCAACAGATAGCAAAAATGAAAGGATTCAAGTTCTAAAAACTGGAAACCTCTCCACTAAAACATTTTTGTTCTGTTCCTTTTTCCAGTCTGATGGCTGAATTACTCAGATGTTCTTCAACACACTGAGATTTCACAAGGTATCTTCTGCTTTCAAACATTTTTCTTGCTACATCTCAAGTTTTACTTCTGCTCTTTAAATTTTAAAAAACAAATCTTCCTGTTTGTTTGCAGTCGTGGGATAATACATAAGAAGTGTGTTATACCCCACAAGTAAGCGTGATACACAACATGTTGAGTAAACCACAGACAAACATCTGAGCATGTAACCACACAAATACTCCAGCACATATGCCTTTAGTCATGTGTCACATCTCTTGTTCCACACAAACCTCTTTTGCACATGCACTTCAGCTTATTTGTAAATTACCTGGAAAAAATTTAGACTGGACATTAAACAGACAGTTTCCTTGTATAAAGATTGATTTCCTGTGTGAATAGAACACAAAGAAGCTTCCAAAAAATTCAAAATGAGCATGTTGGATGTGAAGATACTATTTCTTTTAATGACTAGCACAAAAGTGAATGGATATAAGCATCTTGTCTTTGTATTGTTTTACACCTTCATTGATCATAAACTGGTCAAATAAGCTTTTCAATGTGCTGTGAAAAAAACACTGGTATTTTCCCATGGAATTTTTTTCAACGCATTCTGCCTCCTGCTGACTCTTAACCAAACAGAGTATTTCATGTGGTTGAGAACGTGTCTGAAACAGGCAAACTCCACAGGGCTGCATGTGAAAGGGCAAGTCTGGACTATGTCCTAATTTCAGGCCATGACATAATTAAAATGAACTTTGTACATATTATTCAAAACCTGATTTAAATGGCAGTAAATAGAATGTACCATATAGCAAACTAATGTGTAGCCCTTGGCCTTTTTGAAAACACAAATAATAATTTCCTGCCATTCTATTTCAGTTACTCTAAGTATTAAAACGTTATTTTAAAAGAGTCTTACTTCCTGAGATGTTCATGTTCCTTCAGGAAGAGCTCGGTCCTTCTGTTATTCACTCCTGAGCTGCTCTTGTAGGACCTGAGGAAGAAAACAGATGAGAAGGAACATCAAATGATTAGAAAATAGATTGTAAAATCTGAATCTGAATCTGAACATTTTCTTTAACACAGAAGGGAAAGATCTACACAGGAAATGTAGTGAGATATATGTACTGGGATGTACATATATGACATACAGCAAAGGTGTCTGGCTAGAATCAACCATGGACAGGTCAGTACTACGTTCCACAGTCTTGTCCCTTAAACCCCACCTTTGGCCTGAGGAAGGTGAGGACTACCAGGGGGTGTCTTTGGACAAACATTAGGATGCCACTGGCTGATGTTTACACGCTGCCAAGAGCTTTATCTGGAGTACATAATGCAAAAAAAAACCTGTCTAATGCAAATTTTTTATACTGTGAAGGGAAGAGGGCAAGATCCATCAAAAGCCTTCTGGGGCCAACAAGCAGGGCCAATGTGTTGTGTTGCCGTTAAGAGAGCCTGGTTCTTTGCAATGATGTGATCCTTGTATAATTGCCATACTTACATTAGAAATACAGAAAAAAACAGCCAAAAATCCTACTAAAATATGCCATTAAAAGTAATAGGTCTACTGTTTGCAATATCACTTCTAATTTATACTTTTGTCAATAACAATTCTGGTGAAATAGAGTTTCTGAAGGTTTGGCTAAGGCAACGGAAATTATTGATTACAAGGTACATCGAGGCTCAGATCACTCTTTAACCACATTTTTTTTATCAATACAAAAAGAAAAAAGAAAACAACAAAAAATGTCATTTCTTCTCATCCTCTGTCTGGTGGTACATGTACATTATATTTTAACTCCACTTTCTTGGTTGCTTCATGTGAACCTAAAGAAACATTTAACCATCCGTAATAACTTTTAAGCAGCTTTGGGGTTAGCTAACTGAAGAAGTTGGCATCAAAAACAAGTTTCTTCCCTGTCTGAAAGGACCATTTCACTGCCTCCTATCTTCTGATGCCAGGATGCTGATTATGTACTTCCTGCTTTAAAGCTTTAAAAAGATCAGCTCTGCTTAACCCACAACTCTGTCCTCCATCTCTTATTTACATCATCTCCTTCCTAATTGGACCAATCATCAATTCATCAACCATTACCTCTTCTGCTGCCCTTCTCCCTACAGCTCTCCACACCCCTCATTTCAATGAGAAAAAAACCACATTTCACTCTTATGAATTTTGTAATCAGTCAGCATCATATTAGGGCAATGTTTCTCTCTCTTTCTTTCTCTCTGACTGTCTTGCTCTCTATCTCTTATTCTGATCAAGCATTTCTCTGTATCAGGCAGGCAAAATGTAACCACTATCCCTTAGCTTTGGCTGAATGAAAGCCTTGTGGTTTGATTTACTGTAGAAGGCACTTAGGAGAGATATCCCCAGAGAAAGAGAGATACAGAGAGAGAGAGAAAGAAAGAGAGATACCGACAGAGACGGAGCCTAATAAGAGGAGGTGCCTCTCATTAGATGGAGAAACATGATGTAAAGAATGGGGAATACCAAAGGGTGGGGAAAGTCATCAACAAACTGGACATTTCTGCCTCCTCCTGGTTAAGGAAACAAATTTCAGAACCGTTGCTGCTTAGTGAAAAGCAGACTTGACGTACAGGCAATAATGTTAAGAGAACAACAGGACTGCGTTTAGAAAGGACCACATAAACAGATGAAAGATGTAATTTCAGCCTGGACTTAAACATTTTAGCAGAGCTTGTGTCCTGTTTTTACAGGTAAAATTCATTCCAAAGAAGATAAGCTTGGTGACAAAATATTCTACTCCCTTTATTATTTAATTCTTTTTTAAAAAAAACTATGAAATTGTTAAATAAAAAGCATCAAGAGACCATTAAGGACATGTTCAAGGGCATGGAGAAATTAGAGCAATAAAAGATGCAGGAGCGAGTCCATCTGTTTAAGATCTTACAGGTCAGAGAAAGGATTCTGAGGTAAGCCTCTGCCTGCAAAGACATCAAGACAAATAGGTAGGACATAGGACACAAGATCCAACTTCTCAGGCCTTATGAGGATTCTGGCAGTGCTACTTTGCTTTGTCAATTTTTCAGTAAGAGTTCTTATTAATTACACACACTTAAACCTGCCATTTAGGTGTCTTAAACAAGACAACAAAATAGCAGAATGGAGGTAAATAGAAAAAAAAAAACATATGAGGATAATCTGCATTAAATACACACACAATGCCTTTATGCCCAAGAGAAGTGCTGAGGTGCTTACTCAATGTCTCTGTGAACAGAGCCTAGTAGGTCCTCTCGTTCTCTCATGCTGAAGAAGTTGCTTTTAGTTTTGTGGAACTCGTGAGTATAGTCCTACAGGACAAAACATAGTAAACCTGTAGTTATCAAGACATGATGATCTGGACAGAATAGAAATTCACAATATGAAAATATGTATAATTTTACAAATATTTCTTCATCAAAATGTGGTACTTAAAAAAATGTATGTGCTGCTAAAACCAAAAAGCGAAATAGTGAAAAAAAAGTGAAATATATGTAATACAAGAAAGTGAAATAATTTATGTACCTGTAAAATGTCTCTGTGTCTCTGTAAGGTGTGCATCAATGCTGCAGCATGGGAAGAAACACCTGGATTGTTTGTGTACTCTGCCATTTTGTCATTGACAGCTGTAAGCTGTAAGCAAACATAGAAATATATGTATACATATACATATCATTTAAATCAAGTAGCCATAAAAACAAGGATTTTTTGGAGTGTAAGTGATGTTGCTATGAATACATTACAATTTTAATAACGTGACAAGATTATAAATTCTAATATTAAAATAGGGTTGATATTCCGAAGTATAATGTCTATTGTAATGTATTAGTATGAACTGAAATTCTAATATCTGTGCAAATGGTTAAAAATTAACAGTAGTTCTCCAAGCATATAAAAACCCAGGATGCCACAGTCAGCTTTAGTGGGCTGCTCACTTTTTTTTCTGGTGGATAAACACTGATTGTAAATCAAAATCCCTTTGACATCAGTTACAACACCTGGTGCATCTTCAGGAGCTGCTACCAGGGGAATCCTAAAAACCCTTCACTTATGGTAATCTTATACGTGCGATATATGACTCACATTGGCCAATAGCTGCTCCAGCTCAGTAGTCATGGCCACGAGCATATTGTCTTGGGATTGGCCGACAGAATCAGACCTGAATTAAGATTGAAAGAGAAAGGGTGCTAGTTCCAGGTACAGCATTTTTTTGCATTTTAACCACAAACAAAGTTTGCTGTCAATAAAAAAAATAAAAAGTGCACAGTGTGGCAGCACAATTGAGATGGAAAACATAAATATCCAACTTAGATATTTTAATTTCATGATAATAAAACTCTTGAATTAATATATAGACAATTGAATTCCTGATTTAAAAAAATCATACAACGTGAATACTGTGCAACACAGGTTACTCTGCAGCGTTTAAAGTATGTAGCTCAATACAGAGCTGTGTGTCTATGGTAGTTAATAAATTCAGAAATATTTTCTCAATGGAAGAAGTTAAAAACTACACTTGAAATCAAACGTATTCCACTGATGTTAAAACCACAAACATATTTTAAAAAATCTAAGTAACTTTCATCTAGCCCACTTAGCCCGAAGAGACATTTTGATTGAATTTTATGGTCTAAAAGTGCAGGAGTACTTCCACATCGTTAAAGTGAAGATGCAGACCTGCTGTCTCTTGTTCGCTGGTCCCTGTTGCTGCTGCTGTAGCTGGTGCAGAGCTTACTGAAGGAGATCAACTTCAGGTCCAGCTCATTCTCCAGCTGTCTGGCCTGTTTACGCAAATCTGAATGAAAAAAAAAACGAGAAATATCCAGGACAAACATTGTAAGATGAACCAGACATCCTTTATTTGACCATAAGAACACTGCAAATCAATAGTTGAAATCTGCTTGTAAATCACTTGTTGAAAAACAGATAAGATGGCATTAATGATTTATTCAGCTTTGGACCCTTGCACTTGGGATGAGATATAAAAGCCAGGCATAGCATGGCAAAGATATGAGCTAACTTTAATGGTGAGCGATTTGGACACCCATGAAATTATACAATTTAAGCCACATTTGTGTAGCCAGAAAGAGTATTCTTTCGTTCATTTAAAACTTTGGTCGCTTTGTTTTACTTGTTTCCATCTTACCTGCAAACAGGTAGCAGAATGATAAAACATTAAAGTTAAGTACAACACACTGCAACATAACTTGTGGTTATCGTTAATGCTAATACACCTAAAAGGAGTAGTTTATACGGCAGTATGACCGCTATTGACCGATAACAGGTAACAGCTCATAACTTTTATAGTTTGACGTTGGATGCTAACAAGCTAACAGTTTAGCCTTAAACCAGTTAAATTTATCTCCTTCCCCTGAAATTAAAAGTTTATTGACGTAACGGAACACGGAATAGACTATGAGTGTTTGATCTGAATCAGTGAGGCACAATGATAGATGTAAAAAATAACAGTTTATTTTAATTAGATGCTATAGCATTTTTTACCTTCCCAATAGTTGCTGCTGGTTGCCATGTTTGTTGTCGACCTGTCATCATCAGTCGTAAAGAAGAGGCAACTGTCGCGATTCGCAAATAAGCCACAGTGGCCTCTCGTGGTTACCGGCCGCAAGCGTGCTATTGCGTTTCCTACTTAGTATCAAGAGGTTTGAGTTGTAAAACATGACAGCAGAGGCGTGATATCCCTAAGTTGCTTAATGAAACACAAACATAAAATACTCTATTACAAGTTCTTCATTCAGTTTATACAGAAACAGCTAAAAGAGCAGAGGAAATATCACAAAAATTAATTTAAAAGTGTCAAAAGTAGAAGGAATCATAGGCAGAATAATGGTACAGATATAGCCATTACAGCCAAAGCGTTTACTTGGTCATTATGCATTAGTGTGTCAGCAGTATTTTAAAGTTGCAGGTGGCTGAGTTGGATATTATTTAACTACATTAAAAAATTATGTACTTCAATCGATATTAATGCATTAGAGGTTCACCATGTGTTTTTTAATCTAAAAACTACATACTTAGGTCAAGAGTAAGTAAAGCAAATTCGACCCAAATTTGTTACTGTCCCCTACTAACCAGTAAATTCATAAAAGAAAGACACTGTGTTTATCCATCACTTTTAAAGCTGAGTCAAAGTAAAGCATGTTTGAAAAAATAGCAGACAAATGTAGAACCCTTGAAAATCTTGCTTCTTGATTATAATTTATCTATTAAAACTGAAATTTTGCAAGATTGTAACATAACACTGAGACACATGCAGGCAGTGTCAGCCTGTTATGAAGCGATTTCCTAGTTTTTTTCTGAATTTTTTCCATTGTGAGGTAGGATTAAGCAGCGGAC
The DNA here is from genome assembly GCA_029814665.1 of Acanthurus lineatus. Taxonomy (NCBI): domain Eukaryota; kingdom Metazoa; phylum Chordata; class Actinopteri; order Acanthuriformes; family Acanthuridae; genus Acanthurus; species Acanthurus lineatus. Next base: position 14,298,298 of record JAPZDV010000006.1, read on the forward strand.
TGAGACGTGTACATTTGTCATAGTGTCCACAAAGACGCCTCACAACAGGACTTCAGTCTTTTTTAGTTTCAGTTTGTTTGTGCATCTTCGTCAAGTCCTCTTAAAAAATGTTTTACCAGCATGTTTCAGAGGCTTAAACTTTAACTGTTATTTCATTTTTAACTGGTAGTTTGGGTCATTTACAATTCATTACACATACAGTGTAAAAAACACTGACCCAAATGCAGTTTTTATGGGTATCATGTGACATCTTGTACTGTCACATTCATTCCTTTTAATCCCACTGAACTAACCTTGATGTTTTTGAAGTTGTCAAATTTATTTAATTCAGTTCTTTTCGAACAATATTACTGAGATATTAAATCTCCTGATGTCTCTTCATTTTGTTTGAATCATTTAATGAAATAGAAATACTGCTGATAACTTGAGCAGCATTTTATACATATTTCAGCCTAACATATTCGACATCTTCAGAAATCTGTAAATCTCTGCAGATCTCTGCAAATTAATTTCTGTAAATGTGGACAGCCCTGAGACAGGTCTGCGGGATTTACTAGAAGTTCATTTTCATCTATATTATGACTCTTTGCTCATTGGATTGGCCTGATATGTCTGTATGATTTTAGGCTGATTATTTGAATTCAAGCTGTTTCCTGCTGAACCGTTATGACAAAGAGTGAATGCAGAAAGACAAGACACAGATGTGATTGAGGTACATGCGACTCAGTTTGTAAATCTCTCTGTTTCTTTGCTCATTCTCTTTATTCATCGTCTTGAACATAGGCAGCAGTGGATATCACAGTAACAGCAAGACTGGTTGTCGTTGTAGAAGACAGTGACGATGATGATGATGATGATGATGATGATGATGATGTCATCAATGATGGAGATGAAAAAGAGCAAAAACTTTGAGGTGTTTTCACCGTTCTGAAGCCATCCTCGGCAGATAAGGCCTCTCTTTCACACTGATTTTTCTTTCAATTCGGTCATTCCTATTTCTGTCTTTCTTACATTTTTCCTTTCTCTTGTGATGTTTCTTTAAAAAAAAGTGCTGTGAAACACTGACACCAGTAAGCACCTGAACTCCAGCCCAGGATCCAACGGACCGATTGGAGCCGGGAAGATGGTGGTTGAGGAAGAGGAGGAAAGAAGGTGGGATGGAAGTGCAGGAGGAGGGAGAAGAGGAGGAGGAGAAGGAGGAGGAGGAGATAAGGATGTGTGAAGGAAGAGCTCCCTTCTTAGTGCTGGATCCTCCTGATGGACTGAATCTGGGGAGTCTGGGCATGGGAGCCAAACTCACGGTAACACTTGTACTCTCCTCCGCGACAGTCGCACTCCATGATATACTGGTGGCCACGGTAACCAGGGTACTGGTAGCACACAAAGCTGCAGAAATAAACAAGAACAAGTCAATGATGTGAGTGCACTCATATTAAACATTACCATAATTTTAAATAGTGGTGCATGTAGCTAAAGCTTGTTCTTGTGCATTCTTGTGCAGTATTTCCCACTAATGTGTGTATGTGTGTTCAGATATTGCTCAGGACCAGCTGAAGGTGTATAAAGCTTTGGTGTAAATAAAACAACACAATGATGGACTTACGCTCCACTCTGCACGTGCATGGATCCAACCTCGTTGTTCATCCAGCCCATGGCCTGCAGAGAGGGGTAGTCATCACACAGCTCGAACTGACGACCCATCATGTTCTCCATCTCAAAGATGGTCATGCGGGACTCCTTGTGGCTCTGTGCACAGAAGGAGAAAGCACAGCTTGAGATGAAGCTCGCCCTAATGCGAACTAAGGGCTGCATATTTTATATATTAAACCTACAGCACAGCAGATGGGCCTGAAGGAGATCATCCTCTCGATGCGGTAGGAGTTGCTGCCACTGTAGGCCTCAAAGCGGGGGTAGTCTCCCTTTTCCAGGACAAACTGCTGGCCACAGAAGCTGGAGTGCTCATAGCCCACCCAGCTGAAAGCAGGAAGTGAAAATAATAAAGTCACAAAGAAGGGAACTACAAATATCAGCACACTCTTTTGTCTCTCAGAGTTTAAAGAGGAGATGCTCCATGTTAATTCCAAGAGCTAAGAAAAGCTCTCGGGATACGTACGCGCCACACTCGACCTTCAGGGAGCGGATGTTCTCCATCCCACACTCCATGATGTTCTGGCAGGAGGCGGTGAACTCCATGCGCCTGCCCTGGAAGAACTCCTGATCGTACACAGTGATCTGTAAAACAACATTAGATGCATGAACAGTAAGCATAACAATTGATACACTACTCATTGAAACTTCTTGCTACTCTCTGCTGATGGGTAATGTAGTGTTGAGCTTACCTTCCAAGGGCCCATGGGCATAGGGTTCGTCTGAGCCATTTTTCGTCTTTTTCAGTAGTACCTGGGAGAAAACACACTATCATTCAGGGTAAGGATGAAAGAAGTTGCTAAAAGAAGTTGTCCTCCTGTCTTCTACACTTGGTGGCACTTTAGCTTTGCATGATTTTCTGTGTTGCATTTCAAACTCCATTTTTTTTCACAGAAGACTAAAGGTCAAGCTTCTAACTTCAAGCCTTGTATTTTCTTTTCTCTTCTTATTTTAACTCCTTTATTTGCAGTAAATTTAATTAACACATTCTAACCAATTAAGACGCCCTGCTGCTAGTTGATATATTGCATTAGAAACCCTTGCTACATCATGTCCATAGGTTGGGAAACTGTACTGTATTGTTAACCTGTGTCACCTACCCAAACTGGTGAGCTGTGTGTCGTAGTGTTCCACGGATGGGTCTGCAGAGACGGTGTGCGTGGGGGTATATATACACCCGTCGGTGTCTGGGGCCGGGGGGCAGGCACGCCTGGACTCATGTCAGCACTTTGCTTTGGACTCCATTGTTTTGTTGTGTGAGCCACAGAGGGGTTAACACACAGACACACACAGTGATTCATGCAAACACAAAGAGGGCAAACGGCCATACTGCATTACCTACGCTTCTGTGGTTAATGTACATGTTGGAAAGAAAACAGGGTGACAGATCCATAATTAAATAAGTCCATGAGAAACTGCACGTCAGTAGTAAAACACTTCATGATGCTGTTATGATTTATTTTAAAGGAACTGTTTCAAGGTTCATGAAGACAGTTAAAGGCTTTTTTTAATCACAACTTGTACTCATGGGATGTTTTCAAGCAGTATTCTGATTAAATGAATAAAGAAATGACTCTTACAAACTATTTTCAGATTACATTAATGCTCTTCTAAAGAGATAAATTCTTCAGAAGTTACTTCTACTACTAATAATAATAATAATTTTGTGAATCTTCAGACACCTGTGAGAGGATTTGCATGACAGTTGTAAAAAAAAAAGGTAGGCATATATGCTGAGCTAATGATCATTACTATGGAAACAGAAAACTGGTCAGCTGAGGGAGAGAACAAATTTAAAATTAAATTTTATTATTATTGTTGTTGTTGTTGTTGTTGTTGTTGATTTTGTTGTTGTTATTGTTGTTATTGTTGGCGTACATATATGTTTCATATTTTCTTTTTCAGGCATCACTGTATTTGTCAAGACTTAATCAGTTGAATTTTGCATCGTTTGAAAATTAATCACAAGAATGATCAAATTTCCTAAAATTTTAATGCCCAGTTTAATACCGACTGGACAAACTGCATCATTATAGTCACACCAGATCAGAAACAGGAAAACGCTGGCAAAGTTGGAAATCCAATCAGGCTGCCTTATTGATCATAAACCATAAATCAAATGGCAGCACAGAGTCCATCATCAGGGTCTTGTAAGTGTACAGAGGTGAAATCTTTTGCCTAAAACCAGTCTGATTCACCTTCTCTCTGAACACCTGTGCTTCATTTGTCCTGTTTTTATGTTATGGTTTAAATATAAGTTGTGAATGAAAGTACCTGTTGCTATTTTTGGAAAACTTGCACTAGTGAATAAATCAACAATGAAGGTTAGCCGGGGGCAATGGCACCGGTTGAAAGGCCTCATTGGCAGGACTGGCAGCACTTTGGCATCAACTAATGAGCTGTAATTGGCAGCTTGATTAGATTATTTTCACTCAGGGAAGTTAATGAGTTAATTGTATGTAATAAGAGGGGGTCAAAGACAAGCTACTTGTTAAACTTTCAATTATTCCTTCCATCAAGTAAAGCACACATGCATCATTTTTCAGTTTTTGTTGGAGCCATTTTTAAGCATTTTGCTCTACTTATTTACTTATTTCAAACATTACAATGTGTGTATTACCAGGCTTTATAGTGCACTTAATTGTGTAATTGAAGTAAGTGATCATAGAGCGAACAAAACAGAGAGAACAGCTGGTAAGTACATAAATGAGCATGCACCCTTCTCTCTCCTCTAGCTACACTGAACAATAAACATTTAGGAATGGCTTACTGAGGTCAGCAAATTGCCCAGACTCTCTGTCTGTGTGTGTCTGCGTGTGTGTGTATGTGTGTGCATGCAATTCCCTGATTGTGTCTACAACATAGAGAGAGAGAAAGAGTTACATGTGAGTAAATTACAAATAACATCACAATAGAAAAATGTTTGTGAGCACATTCCTGATTAAAGTGGATTTGTTCAGATCAGGACATGAGACAGGAGAGGCACATGGCATATATGTGTGTGTGTTTGTGTGTGTGTGTGTATGTGAGAGAGAGAGTGTGCCTGTGTTTCTGCTGATGGTAGCAGCTCAGACGTGACAAAGGGACGAGCAAACTCAGCAGACCGATGTGAAGAGCCAACAGTGTCCATATAGCCGACTCCCACTGAGCACATACAGATGTCACACACATAACAGAGTGTCACTTTCTTCTATACATGTTTAACAGACCTCGTTGCAGCACACACTGATGAGCAAAAATCACACAAAACAATACGCTAAAACTTTAAATCCCTCCTAAGAATTTTTTTTAAAAAGCTGTCCTTAATTTTTTATTTTTCCTAGCAGGCTTTGGTGAACTTAAAAAACTCAATATAAAAGCTTGTAAATTGTTTCATTCCTCTCTGAGCCAGAAGAACCTGTGGCACAAGAAACTCTGGCAGGTGATTCTCATCAGCACATGAGGTAAAACAACCACAGCCACTTCTCATACCCCCTATGGTGAGAAAAACACTCTTAACATTCCTTCACAACCCAGAAAAGTACAAACCAAAGTCTATTTTAGCCTTTGCAGTAAATACTTACTGCCTCTAGGGTGCAACATTTCCACATAAACCCTCACTCTCCAGGTCTGTTGTGATCAGTGATTTTGGGACTCTTATTGGCCTTTCAAGCTTTCTGGGGTCAATGCAGAGTCATTTGTGCTCCTTAATCCTGCTCATGACCCTGAAATCCAAATACAGTGTACCCTGAGTACTTATGCAGGGCTTTTGTCTTTACTGGTGCTTTGCTGTCACGGCTGCTGCAGTTACAGCTGATTGGACTCTGTTATCATCACACATGCTGCCACTGCAGAGGTGTGATGGATAGTCATTTGTGACGGAGTACTGCAATGAGTCATTTGGAGACTTTACATGCAACAGCGGAGAAGACAGAAATAGGATTAATAGCTCATTGACTTGCTTCCATTTTGCTCTATCCTTGTCTTCTTCAGCTGGGTTGCTATGATCTAATGATGCCTGTTGCAGGGCCAGCACACACATACTGTATATACAGTATGTATACAGTATATTTTTCTTTCTTCAATGCAGCAGTCATGGTGCAGTTATGACTGTTTCCAGCATGAGGCAACAGCTGTAAATTTAAAATCTGGATAAGTTAGAGCTGAATTTATCAATTACTGTTGGTGTTGCAGTGGCTGCAGATGTTGCTTTAAACCCTCAATCTATGTTTGGCAAAATTTTAGCTATTTGAAACACAAGCAGCAGTGAAAAAAGTAATCATAGCATCAAATTTGAGTAATACCACAAAAATCATCAGGTAGATGTCCAGCATTCAAAATTTTACTTGGAAATTGTAAAAATAATAAGTAATGAGGAAAACTCTCAGCATACACAGAGTGGATCTTCTGAATATCAAAAATAAAAGTAAGGTTTTCAGGAAAATATCAACTGTAACTGATTTATTGTGACATTATTAGATTGATGCTTCAACATGTAAAGAAATAACAGTTGAATCTGAGTGGCAGTGAGATGATCAACGAGAGAAGGAAGAAGGAGACAAAGTTTTGCTAAACAATGTTTATTTTTTTCACTTCCTTGGTATTATTTGATCTTTTGCTAAATAATAAATAATTTTACCTGCTTTGATCAGAAACTCTCTGAGAAGGATAGAAGTAAATTGTCTCTTTAGTAAAACTACAAAAGTAAAAAAAAAGAGAAAAAAATATCTGAAAGGCACACTGTCACATGAACCACAGGTTTAATCACGGGTGTATTATATCTCTTAAGTTTAATTTCTAATTTATTAGTGAGGGAAGTTAATGTGAACTCAAAGGGGAAAAGGACCCTCTGTTTTCGTCAGAGTCTAAATGGATAAAGACATAAGGAGAGCACACAGGGGGAGGGTTTGCGATCACTGTATGATCAATTAAACAGCATTTCAGATCTGAAGTTCTTTAAAAAAATCTCTCTCCTGGAGGTGGAGACATTATCGACTCACTGCTCTGCAGAAGGGGACACTGGGTTCACACTCTGAACCCAGCGGAGCCCCTATGAGAGGAACTGAATTTACCATGTTTTCTTTAATGTGTCGCACTTGATGGATGCAGCTTTTACTGCGTTTGTATTTAAATCCTTTTAAAAAAACTTTTCAATTATAACCGTCAAAGAAGGAAGACAAAAACACACACACAATTCAAATATTTTTGGTTTTTCATCATGAATGGTGCGTGCATTCGTCGGTTGTAGCGTCACTAAGGGCTGCCCCCCCTCCTTACACACACACACACACGCGCACACACATACACACAAAACACACTCCTCCTTGACACAAACAGCCATCTGCCGCCTCTTTCTCATTTTAAAAACCCGGGTGATTATTCCCCAGACTTCCAGCTCCTCTAGACGCGACAGAAAGCGCGTCGTCTCGCAGAGCAGCTGCGCAGAGAAGCGGCAGAAAAGGCGCCGCTCTCCGCATAGTGCGCTCCGCCAGAGAGCCGGGGCCGTTTGCATGCAACCCGTCTGCGGAGAACAGACTGCAGGCTCAGGAAGACGAAGCGGATTTGAATTAAGCACCGGATAACAGACAGCAACTGTGCATCCTTTGGCGAGGGAGGGAGGGTGGGAGGCAACTGTTTTGTATCTTGGAAGCCCTGGGTTAGGAGAGGGGGAGGAGGAGCGGAGAATGAGCTATTCTTGTACCAGCAGAGGCAACAGCCAGGACCCATCAAGCGCTAAGAAGCCAGCCGGTAATAATCCAGCCAGAGACGCCGGAGGCACAGACAGCAGCAGTAACGGCAGCCCGAAGCAAACGGCGGCGATGAAAGTGAAGAAAGGCTGCAACTCGACCGACGTGGGAGTCCCGGTGACCACGGAGGAGGACCTGCTCGCCAGCCCGGTCATCACTCCAGAGGATGTGCTGGGCTTGCAGAAGATCACAGAGAGTAAGTTCACCGCTGCTGTGTCGGTTGTTGAGTGACAAAGGAGGACAAAGGTGCTGAAAATGTTACAGCTCCTCTATGAGTCATGCATCACGTCATTATCGCGTCCTCTTATTTATGTAATGTTTACAGGCCCCGTTCTAACACATGATGATGCACCCCAGTCGATTTACTGTCTGCAGAGACACTTACACATTTATCTTAGGAGCTCTGGGACGCTGAGGGTGAAATGTCAGCCCACCAGTGGTCAGGTTTAGCACGCAACCATGGAGGTGGGTGAGTGATGAGGTGCTTAAAACCGTAATTCGTGCACTTAAAAGTGGTGGAAAACACAGCTTGGTGGAGCAGCGAAGGAGTCCCAAAATTGCAGACCATAGTAAGTTGCTGAATATGCACGAATTACATTTTATCATGCATTTAAGTCGAGGTGATTTTATCTGACCAGAGAGGTGCAGAGTGAGGTGCTGGAGTGCTGAGGGGGCAACCTTAAGAACAGCCCATGTGCTTCATTTTGCATGAGTTCACATTTAGTTCAGCACAGAGCTTTTTGCTTTATTATCACTCCTTTACAGAAAATTAAAAACACTTAGGCATCACGTGCACTGTTTGCAATCCAAAGTCAGACTTTTTCCAGATATCTAAATGATTAATATCTGAAGACATTTGTCACTCAGTGGAACTGTTGTTAAAATCCTGTTGCTGGATTTTGCAAGTTAATTCTGCAGCCAGTCAGCCTTGCAGTCAAAAATAACCTTAGAGGGAACGTTATAAACACCAACAGGAGAGCAAGAGGGATATTTTATCAGTGGTGGGAGAAGTATTCAGAGCTTTTACTCAAGTAAAAATAGCAATCCGATCTGTCACTGGAGTAAAAGAAGAAATCATGGTGGCAAAATAACTCTGTTATGGACAAAGGTTTTCAATTTAAAATCCAGGTAAAACTACAGAAGTATTAAAAGGAAATCTAACTTAAAATAGCAAAAGTTGAAGTATTTGTTGTGCAGACAAACAGGCCCTGTTGCTTTTATGTTGTTAATGTTTTATTTTGTAACTGATGCATTTATGCGACAGAGGTGGGATTTTACTGCTGAAGGTAGTCAAGCCAAAGCTAATTAAACTTGATTGCACAGAGTTGCTGGTAGTTTAATCTGTAGCAGGTAAACAGCAACAAACAGTAAATGAACATCACGTTTCTCACCATTGTGTCAGCCTCTTTATGTCGGAGGACAGATTCGTAGATTATGTTTTCCTCATATAACAAAATAACTTCCAAGAATTGTCGTGCACCTTTCCTCCAACATGTATGTGTCTCCCAAAGAAACACTTTAGGCAAAGACTTTACCTTTGTCAAACAAAAGTTCGGGTGCTTTTTTACTTCTAAGCAAATCTATTTAATTTGTATTTTAATTTCAAAAGGTCTTTTTCTGCCAGTTTTGACATTTTGTTATCCATTCTCGCTGTTCAAAGAGAAAAGCTTGCTTTACTTTACAATGTCACATTTTAAAAGTTGCTTATTGCACAGCACATTACTTAATGCACTTGCTTTTTAATTATGTCACACCTCTAAATCTCTTAAACAAGCCTCTTATCAAGAAACAGAAGGAGCGATAGCAGCCAGGAGGCTCTTAATGTGCAAAAGAACACCTACATCCATCACCACCTCAGGTCTTAAATCAGCAGTTAGCTAACAGGTGGCCGAGCAGGGCATTGGACTATTTAAAGGTAATACCTTACTTACACAACATGGTTACAGTAGCCGTCCACTTACATACTGAGTGTGATAATATGCAAATGCTGGCGGATTTTCTCCCAGCTGTTTTAAAAAAGTGTTTAAAGCACTAATTCATGTGTCTTCATTTTTGCATGTACTGATTGTGTTGCACCTGTCACGTGTAACTGTGAGACGCCTGCAATACAGCAAGTCTTTTCACTCTCTTTAAACTATTCCTGCAGCAGATTCCTTTGCTCAAGTCATATTCGTCATCATTTATCCTTTATCCTCTTTTCTTTATTTTAATCATTTTGCTTGCTCAAGATAATACTGTAAGTTTATGTTGTGACAAGGAACGAGACCTTGCATGTCCGGTCTAAAATAATCACAGCTTATTAAGAAGAGGAGAAGCTCTGGGAACATCCTTTGGCTCAGCTTGTCTTTCCTCTTTCACTGACTGTCACTTTAAAGTCTGGTAGTTTCTTTAATAATCCTTTTACCAGTCAGTTATTAGGACCAGGGGAACAACTGCAGCTCTATCTTGAACACGTGTGAGTGACTTATCTTTGTGTTTTTACTCTATCTGTGTCCCCTCTGAGCGAGGGATCGTTGTACAGCTGCACAGCCACGCAAACAGCAACATCTTAATGACTCTTTCTCCCACGCTGGACCCTGTTATGGTCTTGGGAACTCTCACTTTCCTACCTCGCAGCGTTATCGCTTGAGGCAAGAGGAGGCATGTGTGAATCACCACAGCAACATGGATACACGCTTGAATCACTACGGCAACGTGAAGCATCTCCCCGTGGACGCAGGCAGCGGAGCGTGCATCTCAGTCTTCCCACACACTTCCTTTCCCACTTTAACTCCTGTCTTTCCTCTCTGTTTAACAGTGCGGTTGCGCTGTCGCTTGATGAGTAACAGTGACAGAAATGAACTTGTGTAGAAACACAGATGCTCGACACCGTTGCTGGCATTTGACGCAGGAAACAAGTGAAGCTCTCTCTCCCGAGGAGACACTGAAGCCCTTCTGTTTTTTTGTGACTCATCGGCCTCTGCTCTTTCTTGCTGCTGCACATTCTCAAGTGGCTCGAATTGATTCCCTCTCTAAGTGGCATGATACACAACCGACAACTCTCAGCTAAGCTCAGCCCGACCTGACAACAGTGCTGAGTCAAAAAGTATTTCTTTCCCCCCTTTTTTTTTTTGTACTCAGTGGTTACTGTTTGAACCTGCTCAGAGCGTCAAAGTCTCACCGGAGAGGAAACTTCACATTGTGTCACATTCTCATAAAAATGACTTTGAAACTGCTCAATGTTGCCACAAATCACTTTGTGCTCCATCTGTCTGGTAATCAAAGCAAGCTGCTGAGACTGATTAAGATTTGCATAGACAGAAAAGGCTTTCTGCTCAGTTGACTGATCTGATCCAAACTTATGTTCTTAACTGAACCTTAATCTGTTGTGTCAGTGTAAAAACCATTGGGACCATCAGAAGCAGGCAAGCAGACACTTGTTTTAGGGATGCAGGTGACAGTTTGCTTTTTGCTTGTTTATGTTTTTTCCATCATCAAGCATTTTGCTTGGAGCTGAAATTATTTGTCTACCGATTGACCTTTAAAAAAATCATAATTTGCAAGCAATATTATAAAATAATGCCAAACATCTTATATTTCCACTTTCTCAAATGAGATGGTTTGCTGCTGTTTGTCAGCATATGTCATTGTAAATTAAGTAAGTTTAGGTTTTAGAAATAGAAGACATACCATCTTCAGGAACTACAGTTTTTTTGCATGAAATAAATTAATAATTATATCAAAAATAATCAGCATATAAATCAAGAATTAGAAGCATTTTCTGGTAACAGCAGTTTTAATTTTGTAAATAAAACACCAGAAACTGTAAAAAAAAATAAATATTATTTAAAAAAAATTGTTCATGCTGGTTTTTAATTGTGTATTTTGTCCTTAACAAGTATTTAGTTTTCAATATAAATTAGAGAAAAGCTGAAACTCCTTGATGGACTAAAATATCAGATTTGTTGCTACGGTCACAAACAACACAGAACAGGATAGAAACATCAGATTTGTCGCCATGGTTACCAGCAGTCTTTTCTAGTTCCAATATTCAATTTTAACTTGCACCTTCCAGCCAATCAGAAGCAAGTATATTTTTGTAGCAACAGCTTATTTTCTGACAGGTATTTTAGCATCACATTACTTCTGTTGAGGCTTGATTTCTAAAAAAGAGGACAGAAATTAAGCTCATGACCAGAACTTTAGTTAGCTTTGAGTTTAATTCAGTCCATCTGAAAGGCCTCTGACCCAGTTTTATTACTTTAAATGACATTTCCTGAGTTTCTTTAAAGAGATTCACAGTGGTGAGATTTATCTTTGTTTAAGAGGCAATCACACAAACACATCTGTGTGAGCTGAGTGAGTGAGGTCTGAGGTGTTAAAATTAAATAACAGAGTGATGATCTGTAAAAATGAACTACATCCTATGAGGTCTGCTTTGCATCCAGAGCTCAAACGACCCTCGTGGGCCTGTCGTGCTGTGGAGCTGCATTCCTTTAGCAGTGTGCTGGTGCAGCTAAATGCTCTGTATTGTGAAGTTAAACAGGGCAGCAGGTGATAAAACCCAGTTATTTGGCTTGTCACAATCATTATATAACACAGATTTGTTATATAAAAGGAAGATCAAACATCAATATGTCTTTTACACTGAGGTATAGATAGAACTCAGAGAATTTTTGAGCCTAAAGAACATTTTAAAACTTTCTCGATTAAGTACAAAGACAAACTGTAAGGTTTACAGTTTAAATGTGATGTCTGATCGCTGAAAACCTTCATATATTAAGTCTTACAATAAATATTGAAACTTTTATATTTTCTTTGATTTTAAAACCCCTGCCATTTTTATCAGAGCTCATCATCAGGCTGTGCTCCACAACGAGCAAAGTGAGGTCAAGACAAAATGTGTTACTCCTCTTCATCTATCAAACTTCATCAGAGCTCAGAGAGTGCTTTGGAGAGGAAATAGTTACAAATCTGTTTTATGTTGAGCTGAATTTAACCCTGCCCCCCTCCCGCAAGTGATTAGTTGGATTTGCCTTCATACAAGAACTAAACTGGATTAGTTCATGAGAGCCGTGTGGACCTAAGTGCCTTCTTCCTCCCACCTAAACGGTTGGTGATCCTGTTACCAAGACAGACCACAGTGAGGCCTTTCAATAAAGTATCACTGTGTCTTTGTTGGACTTTTTATGGCTAAAAATTTAAATCAGTATGAAAATGATGCGTTTGATGCGTCTTTCTATCCGCTCTACCTGTCCAACTCTCACAGCACTCAAAGCCCCACAATATGAATAAAAATTTAATGTCACACTTTGACACTTAAAATTATTATTATACAGAAAAGCCCTAATAATATTAATAGTAAAGCTCTCTTGGTTGTAAATTGCATAGCAATAGAAAAATACAGTTAGAGAGAGGTAAATATATGTAAAACTGTAGCCAATAAAACATTTATGTCCTTATAAAATCTATGCAAGTCAAAAAGTGTGATTATATTTATATTCTACTTCATAATTTTCTAAATTTTCCTCATATTCTTCACTTTTTGTGTCAAAAATAAATACCATACTGCATCGTGGTGCTCTTACACTGGACCTCTGCTCTCTTGAACCTCTCATACAGAGTCCTAACAGCAGCGTCCTGATTGTCATGTTGCAGTGATAATTATGTGTTAGTGTGTGTGAGAGAGTTCAAGGATCCTCGTCCAGATGCAGTGAAAGGAAATCAGCGGTGATTTTGTCCACATGTGGTACTCCTGAGTCTTACTGCTGCTGTGAGGTGAGCAAGAGGGCAGGAGACAAAATGTGTGGTTTCCATGCCAACAGGACAGAGAGCCGGCTCCATGCCAGAGGAGGAGGCGGCTTTCTTGCATATGAAAGGGAGTTTATTGCTCATGTGGGATGGATTGAGTTTTTAATGCTGACAAAATGTGAAAACCTACAGCTGAGACAAACCTGAGATGGTGTGAGTCACTGTACTGAAACACACAAACATTTTTGTAGTCTAATCCTGAATCTCTTGCTTTTTCTCGTGTGACTTAGTGTTATAAGCGCTCAGACTCTCTTAAAGTTGTGGTAGGCTGTACGCATCATTTAGCATCATTGAGCAAAAAAAATCCATGACAACTTTTCAGCATATTATAATTCAAGTAGTGTAAGAAAAGATTTCTTCTCTTTGCTTTGTTTTCAGGCTTTCGAAGATTTTAGATGTTAAAAGTCTCTTTTTCTAAAGCATTAAGAGTATTATGGTTTCATTGGAGGCCATGTTTCTTGTTGCATTACCTCAGTTTACAAATCATTTTGGAAGTTTTCTGCAACCACTTATTTTAGAGTTTGCATCTGAAAATGCTCCATCGAGTTCCTTAGACACCCCGTCCTTTGCTGTTGCAAAGATGGGGGCATTAGGATTGTAGGATTGGTTCAAAGAGTCTACCACCATGCCAGTTTGCTCTGAGGCTGAACTCAGACACGCTGGTGCTTTGAGTGAGGGGCAAACATGCAAAGTGTGCACAGTGATGATGCTGACGTGCTGATATTTAGTGTGATGTTTATCCCGTTCACCATCTTAGTTTGATTCCTTTGGGTAACATTATAGTGAT
>JAPZDV010000006.1:14318774-14332671 GCA_029814665.1 Acanthurus lineatus
ATAACGTCAGACAAAGCAGGAGAGAAGAGGGACATCGACCAAAACGCCGGCCGCTTCGTGCGCTATCAGTTCACCCCCGCTTTCCTCAGACTGCGGCAAGTTGGAGCAACGTAAGTGAGAATGTGTTTGAATTACAAACAGAAGTGTCGCCTGTCTCCACCTCACTCACCTTCTTCTGTCTGTCTGTCTGTCTGTCTGTCTGTCTGTCTGTCTTTGCCCCTCCAGCGTTGAGTTCACGGTCGGAGACATGCCGATAGAAAACTTCAGGATGATCGAGAGACACTATTTCAGAGAGAAGCTGCTGAAGAGTTTTGACTTTGAGTTCGGCTTCTGCATGCCCAGCAGCAAGAACACGTGTGAACACATCTACGAATTCCCACCTCTGTCTGAGGACAGCAGTAAGTAACGACACACACACGGACACATACACGTAGGAGACAATGGAGCATCTTTATGTACTTCTGATGCTGTGTTCAACACTGTCTCCTGGATATTATGTTTACATGTTAGGGTTATTTTATACAGTAAAAACTTATCTATGGATGGATTAATGGTTTCCTCTACAATATGTCAAAAATAAACAAAGGAAGAATAAAAGAAAAATACAAATCATCTACAGATTCTTTGTTTTGACATAAATTATGAGTTAAGTTGCCACTATCGGCCATGAGAAGCAGGTAACTGTTGGTTATCTGCTGAAAAATCTGTATTGTGCATCACCACTATAAGCACTGAATACAAAGTACAGATGAGGCTGCTGGCGTGTCACTAATTTATCAAATATATAATCATAAACCAAAGTACGGGACAGTGTGACAGTTTGACCTGATGATGGTGCTATATAAAAAGTAAAGAGAACAACAGAGTGACTACAGTTTCCTGTGAGAAAGACGTGCGGATTTGAGAACCACAAAATTACAGAAGCACTGATGCGTTTGTGTCCGCTCACAGTCAGGGAGATGATCCTGCACCCGTACGAGACGCAGTCCGACAGCTTCTACTTTGTGGACAATAAGCTGGTGATGCACAACAAGGCGGACTACTCGTACAACGGTGGGACATAGAGACGACACAAGTGGCCGGCGGATGTGTGGACTGACCCGAGGGACGATCAGAGCGTGCTGGTGGGGCGAACATCCTGTTGATCCAGTAGTCTCCATCGCTCTTTCTTTCTCTCTTTTTCTATCTCTTTTTTCCCTGCTGAGAGAGTGCCACCCAGAGAAACGCCCACACAGATGTGACGCTTGCTGTCTCTGTGTGTGTGTCTGTGTGTGCAAGCATGTATAAGTTTGTCAGACAGAAGAAAAAAAAAGCACATTCAATACACTCAAACACACACACAGATGCACAGTTTGCAGCTCTGTGAGGCGTCGCTGTAAGAACAAATGATAAACCAGCAAGTAATCAACCTTTATAGGAAAGATCAGATGGTTTTTTGCTCTCTAACCACTTCATGAAGTGAAAAAAGACTCAAATATTGACAGAAATTATTTTTTGCATTCCTGTACATGTTAGGTTTTAGGAACAAATCTTGAATATAAAAAAATGTGTTTTTTAGGACTTCAGTAACAGTTTTGAGGTACATGTTTCTCAGACTCATTGAGTGTGTGTGTGTGTGTGTGTGTGTACTTTATGGAAGTGTGTTTCTGTACTTTGTATGATTGTCTGTGTCTGCGTTTGTGGGTAGTCTGTCAGTTTGAAGCATGATTACTGGTCTGGTTAGAATATATTCATTTAAATGTCAGCAGTGTGGATATCTGGATTGCAAAAATCAAATAGATTTGCAAAAATGTTTTCTACACAGTAGTTAGTCATTTTGAATTTATCAAATCGTTTGCCTCCCTTCCTTTCCTTTCTGTTTCGAGTCATGTGACCTGTAAAAACCTTAGACTGTATGTTTAATTGTTTTTGATCAAAGCACAACATCTTCAGCCAGCTCGACTTGTAAGAGTGAGCGGCTCTGATACGACCGAAATGTACTTTTCCAGCCTCATGTTGTTTTGTTTAGATGATAAAGAAGTTGTTAAAAACTTTAAGTTGTACCTGCTGTATGTGTCCGGGTTAAAGTTTTGATGTTTTGAAAAATCTTAACTTTGAAGACTCGGATGTGTAAACGTCGATGCGTTTCAGTCAGAACTGTGTTGCACAAAAGGAAGATTTGGGAATGTAGCAGATGTCATTTAAAGAACAAATCGCCCTTAGATCTCATGTATTTATTAAATGTTTGTTTTTTGTGTGTGTTTCTATCTCTTTGTTTCCACTCTGAAACATCCCAGTGATTTAGGACCTGAGTGTGTTGATCTCTTGTTATACGAGGGCATTGATCACACAAATCACATGGAGAATCTGCAAATGAACTGTTTTGGGATGCCTCTAAACTGTAATATGTCCCGTTTGCAATCTCTCACAACACAACCCAAACAGTAAGTAAAAACCTTAATTGCAGTAACTCCACCTCCAACATTTGTGACATCATATAGGCTCAAACAGACCCTGCAAATTATTTGCAGTGAAGACCTGCAGGCAGTGAAATAACTTAAATACACCTGTCATGTTTTCATTAAACTGATTCAGATTGGCTCAAATTGATAAAAAAAAAAAAAAAAAAATCAGTGTGATTTTATTTTTTGGGCCTGCACAGGTTGTTGATTGTGAGTTATAGGGAAACAAGTAGAGACAAAACAACAAATTTGCTAAAAGTGTTGAAGGGGCAAGAATGGGATTCGCATTGGACTGGTAATCAGCGATAATATAAATTGACTTGAATGTTAAATAACATAAATATGTAGAGCAGATTTATTTATGACCAACTGTGACTCATGTATAAATTATTTTGAACTTGAAGTTTTTGACAACTCAGATGTTGCTGTGACTGAACTAAAGTAAAAAAAAAAATAAAGGTTTATGGAACTTTTTTTGAAAAATGTCTTGACTGCCATATTGTTTGAAAGAGAGAGGGCGCACTTTGGTCACATGATAGTGCTTTATGGTCAGAGTACCAACAGCTCTGGTACATAAACATGCAATGTGGAAAAAACACATCACTCTGCTGGGACAGTGTGTCTCTTTTGCACATAAGTTTATTACATTCATTCAATAACGACAATAAAACTGGCCTCCACTACAATAGTATCCTGTTGGCAGCCTCTTATCTCAAAGTTATCCTTCAACTAACCTCTTCATCTTTCATCACGCTACACAGTATAAGTAACTTCTTCCTACTATTGATTTGTGCGCTCTCTGGGTTTTAGCTTCCACAGTGTTAACAAGCATTTTACATTGTCATGCAAACATTCACAAAATTAATGGAGTGTATCTGTTTAAAGAACAGTCTAATTTTTGGGGAAATGTGCTTGTTTCCCTGCTGATATTGAGATAAGAGGTTGGCACAAGGAGCTAATTAGCGTATCATGAAAACTTGAAATGGGGCAACACAGCAATCCTGGTTGTGTCTAAAGGTTAAAACGTACCTACCAGCACCTCTAATGCTCACTAATCAATATGTTAAACTGTATTTTATTGTTTAATCCATACAAAAACATATAACATAAGTCATGTTTGATAAGGGATGTGTTCATGCTTGACTATTTCTTTGCATTTTAAGAATGAGACTTCAGGAAAACATTGCACTCCAACAAGAAATAATCTGTTACATGACATTTTTACAAAGTTTTTTTTTTCCACAAAGGACAAAGCTAGGCTAGCCGTTTCCCTTTTGTTTCAAGTCTTAATGCTGAGCTAAGCTAACAAACTTCTTGCTGTAGTTTTGTATTAATCACACAGTCAGGTTAAAGGCACTGATCTTTTCCTACCACTAAAATGAGTGGGTGCATTTTATAAAATGTGAAATAATTCCTCATTTAGTTCTCATATGAATTCTTCTCAAAATTGCTTTTTCCAAATTAAGTTTCAATTTTTTTTTCTCAAAGGTACAGGAATGATCACCATTACTTTGCTACTTTGATATTTACAAATTACAAGACAGGAAGTATAAAGTCAATGCTTGTTCATGGTAAAAACAAACAATGTGACAAAAACACTGATAAAATTAAAAAAAAAAAGTACAACAAAAAACAAAAACAATGACTTATTTTCAACAAATAACAATACCAGACCACATTAATAAGTTAAGTTAACTGATACAATTAATTAATTTTAGCTCATTTACACATTGTCTGTAAACGCACCATCAAACTGGCCTTCCTTGCTTTCATTTTTAAGGCCCTAAAAACAAGCAATGAAAACAGTCCGAACACCTTTGGTTGATGTAGTTTATGTATTTGTCTGCAAGTATCTGTGCCTCTCAGATGGGTTAAAAGTGGGCAGGACTTGGTTAAAGATAAGTTCCCAAAAGGACTGAGGAACAGATATTGATGACAGTTTGTAGGTAGTTTCTGTCCTTGTAAACCAAATCTGATCAAACTCAACCTACACAGTCCCAATACAGCACATAAGCTGAGTTTTTTGACAGTTAAACCCCAAAAGGTCTGGGGTTTAAAATTTAGGAAGATTATGCAAGAGTATGACAGAATTAAATTATATTGTTTACAGAATTTGTTTTCATTAGTGTATAATAAGCTGAAAATTATCTTAAAATGAGCCTTTTATATCTATAGAGAAAATGTGTCCTCTTCAGCGAAGTTTTCAGGGGCTTTAAAAAAAAATCATTGTCAATCCTTTTTTGTGTCTCTGTCTGTTATTACTCAAGGTTGGGTTTGTGAAATGTTGGCCCACTCGGGGAATTTGCCCATGTTAAACATGGAATGTCCCCAAGTGTTGATGCCTAAATTAACAGTCAAAATCCCAATGATGTTCAGCATGAAGCCGGCTTTCACCTGGAGGAGCAGACAGTCATTCTGATCAGTACACAGTATGAGCTCAGTTAAAAAAAAAAACAGGGCATCTGCAGATTTTAATAAGTCTTGAAAAGCAATAATTTCAAGTTATTAACCTCTTAACTTAAAGTATTTTGATTACAGCTGTAGACTGTGCAAAACAGTCTGTTCAACTCTTTTTTGGGGAGAGTTTTAGTGAGCAAACCTGTGGGTAATACTGTGCTTTCTACAGTAGCAGTAGCAAGGAAACTTATTGTGTGGTAATGAACAAGTGCCCCCCCCCCTTAAGAGATAAATGTTAAAACCCACTGCAACCATTACTCACTACTGAGGAGCGCTTAAAGAGGCGTACTGTCAATAAGTGTTTGATGTCTAATTGGTAGATATACTGTATGTTTTAATGACAGTCATAGTTTCTTATTAGTTCAAGCCACTACAGCCCACAAACCAAACTCCATCTCATTATCCCAAAATTTCAATTTTGTTTCCAAAAAATCTAAGACCTAAAATTGTCTTCTGTCCTGTAATGACATTTATCTGGCATCTGTTCCTCTCTTCATTGAAAAAGGACACAACTCTTTGACTGTCATCTGCTTTTAAATTGGATCCGAGATTCTCAATAACATCACATAAGAAACACTTGTAATATAGACTGTGTATAATGGAATGCGTATGTGAATGACTCTCACCATGTCGATGACTTTGAGGTGTCCGTACGAGAAGGCAATGGCGTTGGGAGGCGTGGCCACAGGCAGCATGAAGGCCAGAGAAGCAGCAATGGTGCAGGGCAGCATCACATACAGTGGGTGTATTTTAATAGATACGGCCTATGAAACATACCAACACAACATAGTTAAACACAAACAAAAAAAGCTGCGTGGTTGCACCTGTGTGTGCACATGGATATCTGAGTGGTTTACCATTGAGGCCAGTATGGGCAGGAACAGGGTGGTGGTGGCTGTGTTGCTGGAGGCCTCAGTGAACACTGCCACCAGCAGGGAGAGCACCAATGGGATGGCATAGTGGGGCATATGCTGCAGAGGTGACAGGCTTTGTCCCAACCACACGGACAGACCTGATACCTGTTAAACAAATATTTCAAGCAATAATGTCTATCTTTGAAAAAGCAGGAGTCTTAAAAGACAATTCTGGTATTTTTATACCTGGGCTCTATCTTTACATGCTTTTATGTGAAAAAGACTCGTGCTTACCAAAAGGTTTGCCACATGTCTATAAAAGCTGCAATAATATCCTTTGGGGCAACTGCACCATCTTTTTGTGTCTACTTAAATTGATTTTTTCCACTAAGAGACTGCAGTTGTTATTCTAACATCTGGCAACATAACCTAAAAGATCTGAACAGATATTGTCCTCTTTGTTAGACTAAAATCTTTTTTTTAACTGGAAAATCCACAAGACTCTCTATGTCATATGAGACTTTTATTTCTTATTCAGTTGAACAAAAAAGGATTTTACTCTTGAACAAAAAAGTTAATCTCTGAAAAGACACATTTAGCCGTGTTGCTAAACCCTTAGAGTAACACAGGCAGCCTACGAGTGCTCAAAAGGTAGTTTTAGTGGATGCAGAAAAATGGTCGCAGTTGCCTAGAAAACCAGTCATTTTCACACCAAACATGTGAAAATGGGCCCCTGATTAAAAATACTGTAATTTTTTACTTTAATAAGGTTAATATGATATGCTAACAGTGTGGCTCTGCAGTTGCAGTGTCTGACAGTCATTGGACCAGTTTGTTCATCTAACTGGTCACAGAAAAACATGTGTATGATGATCAACCAATGTAACTTGGAAGATTAACTCAGGAGAGATTCAGCTCACATCTGTGATGTAAACATTAAGTCTTTAAGGGAGAAAATCATAGTTCTGTGGTGTTTACCTCACTCCCAGCAGCCAAAGCATAGCCTCCTCCCAGCAGCAGGATAATGTTCCAGGGCATTCGCTCGTGAACGACGTTCCAGCTCAGCAGAGTTTTGGGAGCCTTCACCAATTTACCTGTGAGACCAAGATGAGGTGTGAACATGAAGCAGTAATTAGTTTTAAAGAGCAATGTCATATCTGTTGGGAAATTATCACCCAGTGCCCTAATGAGAAGATGATTTGAGGATGTGAGAATTTACGGCTAAGGATTTTTATTTATTCATTTATTTGTTTTTTGATTGATTGATTGATTAGTGGTTTAAAAAATGAACACTTCATCGGACCTTCATCGTCATAACCATAGCTCCCAAACTTGGGCAGGCGGGAGGGGATGATGAAGAAGAACACCCCAATGAAGATAGCGACTGTTCCATCTGACACGAACCTGAGACGCACAAGATTACTTCATTCAACATTTTGTTGTTACAGTAGAAACTATGGAGCTGAGAATAAATATGTAAAAAATTGATGAAATACCGCTTCATGTTTTTGTGATAAAGTAAAAAAAGATTTTAAGAGTTACAGAGTTTCTGCACACTTTAACGGAAAAGAAGAAGACAATAAAATAGAGATACAATGAGGAGAAGGTGCCAAATTTAAAGTTAAGCTGGTTTAACTCTACATTTTGACTTGTCAACTTCTCCAAAAAAAAATCCAATTATGTCTTAGTCTATCTGTTCATGGATTTTCAGATTTCTCAAAAATGACTGTAGCGCTCAGTCCAAGCCCATAAGATGTGATTCTTTACAAAGGGACACAAATAGTTTCCTCTTTAAAGAAAGAGCCAATAATTTCATAAATAGCTGCATACTGTTGATCAGTTGCTTGTTTTTTCTTTTTTGGGTTTTGTTTACGATATGAAAAACATCAAGTACCACCACATTCATTGTTTAAAATAATTCCAAAAAAAAAAAGAAAAGGGAAAGACTTGCGTTCCAGTCTGATTGAAGAGCACTGTTGCCCAGCCGTCTATGAAGCCTGGCTCTCTGGTGAACCACAGGACCACCAGCAGAACGAAGATGGTGAGCACCGCCCCCTCAGCAAACTTCATCGGCCCCAGCGCTTTGTATTGCTCCTTTAGCACCTTGTATGCCTCCTTATCTTTTTCTCTACTCACTCCACAGCCAAATGACTCCTTAAAGCTGAGGACACAAGTGCAAAGATGCTGCAGATTGATTAACAAATCGAGGAAATGTCTGAATATTTGACAGCGTTCAATGAACTGGTTAAACTTTAAATCATCACATGATGGTTTTATAGCAGTTTTCATAATAGTATCATAGTTTTTTTAATTTATTAATCATCACTTTCTACTATGTTTCCTCAAATACTAATAACAGCTTAGTCATACTGAAGCATATATATGTATCATAAAAAATACTGACAGACACAGTCTTAAAGCCCGGGATAAAAGCTGTCTGTCAATACTTGATGCTGCTTTATCATCTGCTCTAGCACAACATATAGTTGCTTAGATATAACTCTAATAACAACTTCAGCTCTTTTGCTGAACTTTGTACCATAAATCTCATGTCAGTACAGTGATAAAAAAGTAGTAGGCCTAAAGCATGATAATAACTATGACACAGTAAGATTATAGGTATTATAGGTCGTTATATTATAAAGCATTGTTAATGAAACACCTGATGACTTTGTTCAAGGGCCAAGTAAGTCATGACTGTGCGCTTTAGCCAGTCAATTTCAATAATATGAAATAAAAAAGGCAATAAATATGTACAAATATATCCAAATCCTCACTCGAGCACTTCTCATTAACACATATTCCCTTTCTTGAATCAAAAACCCAAAGTGTAAAAATAACTATTTGCGGTTTTTCGGTTTCTAGTCCCAGACATGATATCGTTCTGCAATTTTATACTGTAACACTTCATGTTAGTGTGGCGTGCAGGGAATAAGACAAAAAATGTTCTTCTTCATTGCTCAAAAAAGAATTTGTGGCTGACTGTTTCAGGCTGAAGTTGCCTTACTTGAAGCCCAGGAATATTGACTGAAGCCAGATCCAAGCCAATATCAGCGTGATCAACATGTTGGGAAAAGCAAAGCCGAACCAGCTGGCAAAGTTGATCACTCCCCCATTCTCAGGAAAGATCCTTGAAAAAAGATAAGAAACATGGAGAGATAACGGTGAGGAAGAGATTTATGAATAAAACAACAAGCTGTTACATGTGTGGAATAATACTGTAATGTGTTTATTAATGCCTTACTGGTCAATTTGGCCCTGCAGGATGAGGTTAGGGGTCGTGCCAGTGAGTGTGGCTGTGCCTCCAATGCTGGCAGAGTAACACACACACAGACTCATCCCTTTGTTCAGACGCCCATACCTGGCCTGTCTCTTGGCCTCCTGTTGTGAAACTGGCTCCTTATCTAGAGCTTGAGATATGCAGTGAATCTAAGTCAATGGAAAAGTTACTGTGAAGAAGACCATTAACAAATCCATCCAGCAGACATTTTTACTCACACCCTCTGTCCTCAAGCTGAGACTTGGTGTCTGGCATTTTCTCGTCTGTCTTTTCCTCTTTAGTTTGTGTGATCTCCAGCTCAAAAGCAGGGTTGTCCTCAGCTCCAGCGTGGACCTCCTGTAAATCGGCCTGTGCGTCCGTGGCTTCCAGCTGCTGCAGCACGGCGTTGGCGATGGGCAGCATCATGGCTGTGGTGGCCGAGTTGCTGATCCACATGGACAGGAAGGCCGAGACGATCATGAACCCAATCATTAACCTGTGTGAGAGGGCATCAGACTGAGTATGAGGACAGTAATCAAAGTACATCTTAGTTTTATGAATAATTTTAGTTTTATGTTTCCGATAACATTTGTAGAACCACATTGTTGTGGTTTTTCATGGGAGTTTTTTTTGTCACCATGCTGTTTAGTAATGGCCTCTTATTTAAATTCAAACGATTTTTCAATATTCTCTTAAATTCATTATGTTGTCCTAGTTTATAACAACATTTGTTAATCTAAGAATAAATAATCTAATAAATCTAAATTCCTGAAATCTAATAAATCTAAATTCCTGAAACATCACAATCAAATGGTATCTTATGAGCATATCATGTCTGTAATTTATCAATACAATTCAAGAGTATTGTATCTACCTCATTCTTTCATGTTTCAATATACTGAAAAAAGGGAACTGAACTGTGTCAATAAGCAAATATTTTCAACAGGGAATTTTTTTACTTTATCTATTTATGTAAACATTGTCACAGGATCAATGAATACAGTTACAAAAAAAAATTAAAAAATACATTAAAAAAATACTCAAAGTGTAAGATTTTTTTAAAAATTTAGTGATCGTGTTATTTAGAAACAAATTGCATACCTTTGCTGTTGCGCTGTTGTAGCCTTTAGACAATTACTAGCCCACCAATTTAAATAATCTTACATAATATCAGTCATACAAATTGAACTTTGAAATCAACAATAAGAACTTACATCATAAGCTCACTTCCCGCAAGCAAGTTCAACTTTTTTTTTCCTTATTTACAGTTTGTTCTGTGAGACATGCAGCATTTCTTCATCTGTATTTTTCAATTTTTGTGCCTCTATCAATGAAAGTGTTTTCTCGCTTTGCAGTATAACTTTCAAAATGCAAGTTATTTATAATTAGTTTTTTGTTTGCTTTTGTTCTGTCTATATGCATTTGTTTTCTCAAGTTTTTGTGTGTCAACATCTCATTGATTGAGGGTTTGTTTTGGATGGGAAATCATCAGTCTTAATAAATGTGAAGTGGATAAGTATCCTAAAAGGTGAACAAGCCACATAGACTGTTTAAAACATAGATGTAGTCCCTGTGACAACAGCCTTAGGCTTCTGACGAACCGTAGTGAAGCTGAGTTTGTGGCCTCTAACTGTCACCATCTTGGCAGCGTCTTATTCACGGCTAATCCATAAATGGTCACAAAGTTTGAGCGGAGTTAGAGCTCAGACTTATGTTAGTACAATTATCCGCGAAAGGAAATATATAATTTGTCCAATATTTGCATGAAAAATTCCTCAAGAGGCACTAAAATCCCAAACACACTTGAAAGGGTTTAGGTTCAGTTCAGGTGACATCCAGCAGACAGCTGGTAGCTTCTTCAGGCCTCAGTATAATTTAAATGGATGACTTTTATAATAAATACCCTACAGTCATCATGATAGGGAAATTACTACCCAGTGAGACTTTTATTTTTGTTCCAGGCTGTAAACACATTTATATCTGCTATATAGTTGAGCGTGTTAACATGTGGGTCAACAAGGACTGACTTTAACTGCCAGAATCATGCAGGCGAGTCCACATTGACCTAATTTCTCTGCACTAGAGGTTGCCACTGTCAGTACTGTAAATATCCCTGCATGCCCTGTTGACCCTCTTTTTTCTGTTTTTGCTGTCTGCTGTAGTGGACACAGGTGAGTTGCATCATGAGGCTTTCTTACAAGGACGGACGAACACCAAGCAGAAGCAAGACTCGGAGAGCGATGCGCTTCTGAAGGTTCCAGTGCTCCACGGCCAAGGCCACCAACAGGCCACCAATGAACAGTATGTTAGTGTCTTTCAGGTACTCGATACTGACCTAAAAAAGGGATCACACAGAAACTTTAGCGGCAAAATCAAAAATCCAAACATCACAAGCCCGTAAACTGCAGTAACACGTGAAACCTCAGTTCCACACAGACATAATGTATCATCCATATTTTAAATGGGCAATAAAGATAAAACACTGGGATCAGCAGATTTGTCATTAAGGAAACGACTGAACAGTCAAACAAAAGCTTTTTAAATGCACTGTTAAGTAATTAATACAAAGAAATTTTCCTATTCTGTTTATTTCATTCTTTTTCCTGCAGGTGTCCTTTAGCGGTTCTTTTAATGCTCATGACCTCAGATCTCCTCGTTTAGGAGACCAAGAAAAGACAAATAAGTGGTCGTGGTGAGGCAAGGTCACTGGAAATAAAAGCTGGTTGTAATATCATGTAAATTTATCCGCAAATCAATGCAACTTTATCTCTTAATGAACTAATCAAGAAAGGAGAAAAAAGTCAATAAGACTACTTGGAGCTACGTTCAACTTAAGTAGGTTGTACTTTTTCTCTTGGTCCTCTAAGTGCTTGTTTACAAGAGACATTGGGTTGTCCCACAATAAAACTTTGCTCCAAAATGAGAATTAGAACAAAACTCTTAGAAATACTGAATATTTTTCTTTCAAAATATCTAGAAATGTGATAGTAATAAACAGCAGTTTCTCCCCAAAGGTATCACATAAGTTGGTGCACAGTGGAATAAAAAGCATTAAAGGACTGTACCTCACTGGCCTTCATGATGCCCATCATGGGCAAGAGGACAAGTGGCAGAAGGGAAGTCACAGCCAGAGGCATACACTCTGTGCACCAGTAAAAAGCCATGAGAATAACCACGTAACCACATTTTGCTTCCTGTAAACAAATACACACACAAACACACACACACACACACAAAAGTGTTAGGACAAATTAGTGCACAGATGTCAAGAGATTCTTGTGTGATACAAATGCAGATGTTTGGTCCAGACAACGACATAAGCAAAAGCAGAGACAGATAAACACACTATTGAAAGAGATTACACTCAGTGTTTTAGCTTTCATGTTCTTATCAGCGGCCTGCTATTTAAAGGCAATAAGACTTTACACATGCAGATAACAGAGACCTTGATCACAACCCTTTATCAGTCCTCAGTGAAATCCCTTTTAAAACAGAATGATTACTTTATATAAAACCTCCTACCGCCACACGACCTGGCTCAACTCAACTGTTGCGCTTTGAATAAATCACACTTTTTGGAGACAAAATTGTTTGCATTCTTTCTGGGAATCAGGAAAGGTGATCAATATCTTACTCAAGTCTTAATGCAAAGATGCTGAGTTTGAATGGAAAATAGTTCGTTTAGCATGAAGACTGGTATCAAGACAGTGCTAGATGATAAGAAGGTTTGTGAAACTTGCAAGATTTTTATATGTTGTAAACTTTGTACGGACTTATTATGTTAAGTTTATTTTATTGTGATAATATTGTGGTGAAGGTGCGGGCAGGGTCAGGGACAAAAACACTAGATTGCTAGATCTGTAGACATGAACCCTTGAATTAGCTATCCTGACTTAGTTAACACTATTAACACACTGTATATCTCATTTGTTCAACCTGTTGAAAAACAGAAGTTAAAAAGAGGTTGCAGTTTATGAGTGGGGTATTTCTCAGATAGAGGCAGTTGCCAGGCAAAGAAAAGTTTGCAGGAAGAGATGGCTCTCAGCCAAAAAAAATATTTGTACAGATAAACTCAAAATATGTTTTCAGTGAGCTTTGTAGGTGCTGATAAATTGTTGTTTTTTTTTTTTTACCTTCAAACAAAACCAGGCTAGCTGCCTCTTTATGTTAAGCTGAACTAAAAGCAGCTGACTGTGACCTAATATTTTTAAGTAGCATTGACGTTAGAGTGGTATCAAATGTCTTGTTAACTATTAAATAAACAACTGCTTCTTCCCAAAATGTACGAGTATTCAATGGATGCTAATGATGATTAATATCATCATTAAAAGGTTTTGTTGTTTTTAATTGTAAACTAGAAGATTGCAGTCAGTGCACGTAGACTGCAAATCCCTGCCAGCTGTGTCTAGCAGACAACTAAACTAGAACAGTCAATAAAAACTGTTAATCACATTTATGAAACATCCTAAATGATTAGGTTGATAGGGTTAGTCTCAAGTTGGGCATTTTGTTTGAATTTACCACTTCAACTACTGACACACACATGGTATTGTTTCTTGAAATATGTAGAAACAGATTATTTGTTGCAACTATAAAACCACCTACGAATTGTCCATTATTACAGTCCTTGAGAAACTGAAAGGCAAGTTGGCAGATTAAGATGGCAAACAGGTTGTTCTCAAAAGATTTCAAATCTAACTGTTAATTTATATGTGAAACTACATGCACTCTCCCTTTGCAATCTTTAGGAGGACAGTATTAGCCAGGCATGATAATTGTTCTAATGTGATGCATGTATGTCTTTGTTAGATGTACACCTGTGACATATACTACTAAACAGTGAGGAATGACAAAAGTAAGAGTGCACAGATATGGAACAAATATAT
>JAPZDV010000006.1:14342388-14369097 GCA_029814665.1 Acanthurus lineatus
GAGAAGAGAGTGCTTTTGCTATTTTGCAGCTCAAGATTCTTACTTTATTAAGTTATTAAAGTATAAGATGTCTTTAGATAATAACAAATACTGATAATAGGAAATGCAATTATTTAAAATGTACTACTTGAGCATTATTTCCTGTATGATCTAGGCTTGCAGACACATAATGGGGTCAGTATTTACAGACATTCACTGTATCCTGAGGCTCACAGCTGGAGCATCAAACCTCACAGTTTTTCCCTTTGTATTTATCATTCCTCAGGGAAACAGGTACTGGAGGTTTGACGATGGTGTCTTAGATGAAGAGTATCCACGGGAAATTTCAGTTGGCTTTGATGGTGTTCCAGATGGCGTTGATGCTGTGTTTGCCATACCAGCATCAAGTCACCGTGGCAAAGAGAAAGCCTACTTTTTCAAAGGTATTTCTGTAGGGATGCCAAATATTTTTTAAAGTATTGAAAAGATCCTTGTGGCCAGACTCTGATTGGTGTCGACATAGATCTGAATGAATTAATGCTTGCTAATAATCTTGTGATCCCTCTGATTTATGCCAATGCCAATGCACTTTTTAATGCAAGACTTTTACTTGAAACTGAGTATTTCTATACTGTGGTATTGCTAAAAATCTCTACTCCAAAGTAGCATTTTCTTGTGGCACTCTGAGTCTTTGAAGACTTAAAAACTTAAAGGCACTGATCATAACATTTGTTTAAATTTTAACAATAGCAAGTGAATTGAATTCAGCTATTGCCAGTTTTATAATTTACACCCGTACTTTTACTACTATGACATATCTTAATGTTGTCAGTGACAAGGAGTCTATGTGCTTTTACTATTCCTCAGGGGACCAGTATTACCAGTATGAGTTCAAGCACCAGCCCTCCCATAAAGAGTGTGTGGAGATGACCAGGTCTTCCCCGTCTCTGCTGTTCACACGGTACACAGACCTCTTCTGCGATCAGACACTGGAAGACTTTTTCGCAGAACTCTTTGGAGGCTCCAGTAAGGCTCAGCTGTGTTTTCTGGTTTTTTTGTATATGTAAGTGTGTGTCTCTTATCTTCTCTTTTTCATCCTCGTTCAGTCAGCAGTCACAACGCAGGCCCTCGCTTCACCAGAACTGACTGGAAGGGCATCATGCCCCCTGTAGATGCTGCCATGGTGGGGCGAGTGTACCTCAGCCCCAAGCCCACATCTCCTCCACCAGTTAGGGCGTCAAAGAAGAGGAGGAGGCCAAGCAGGAGGCGTTCACAACGCAGAAGGCAAAGTCGCCGTGCGTTGTTTGATGATTTTTGGGGTTATGATGACTGGTTTGACTACACCGACTTCAGCGACATCATGGGAGAGAGCACCACACTGGAGTCCAAAAGCACCCCTGTTCAAAATGTGTATTTTTTCAAGCGAGGTAAGAATACATGGAGCCATTTCTACTTCTAAGCAGTGTTGTGTTTTGACAGGACATAATTAAAAACAATTACAACACAGCCACTTCCTTTAATATCTTTTTGCTTGCCCATTTCTTTTCTTTTCATGGTGGCAGATAAATACTACAGAGTGGATCTGCAGACAAAACGCGTGGCTTTTGCAAGCCCTCCTTACCCACGATCAATTGCAAAATACTGGCTGGGCTGCAAGAGCGAAGACACACCGGACACATCAAGAGCAGAGAAGAAGTAGAACAGTTCAGAGGGGAAGTTCAGTCTGTTTTTGAAACAAATCTCTTAGCGACAAATCTTTAAATAATTTCACTGTGAACTTTTATTGCAATAGCTCTGTGTTTTTGTTGTTCAAGTATTTTGTTCATGTTAAATACCCCTCTTTTGCTCCCTTTAAATAGGAAAGGTCCCAGGGAACATTGTGTAGACAAATAGGATAAAATTCTGTAATAAATTTCAATTCTTCAATAAACCTGAAATGTCTATTCTGTGAGTGATAAATCATTTTTCTTGTCCAGATGATACAGGCAACACACACAAACCTACTGCACTGTTAACCCTAACCATGGATCTAACCAAACAGAATTCTGACCTCAAACCCGGTCAAATCCATCATGCACACAGTGACGCCTGCTGGTCTAAATGTTCACCTGCAAGAGTAAAAGAAGGATACACTGTGCTGTCATGTAACCCATAGGGACTCTGTGTTTATAAGACCTCCTCAGTCTGTCAATTGCTGAGAGAGATGCACCCTCTGTTGGACAAACTACGCAAGGACACCACAAACATTAATAAAATATACTTTTTGTTTTTACGTCTTTCTTGAAATATAATGATTACAACTTCATTTGAAACACTTTTTTTCAAACTTGGTTTCTGAAGGACTGTCAGCATTGTGAAAATGTAAAGTCTAAAATTAAAATGCAAATCCATGATAGCATTGTGTGATGTGTGATGTGGGCCAAAAATTAGAGTGAAAATGCAGTAACTAAGTAAATATTGTAACACACTTGTATGGATGAAAATGAAATGAAAATGTCAAAAGTCAATTCAAATTATATTTATATTAGATTTAACATAAACAGTGCAGCCTAACTTTCAAACTGAGCATGCATTATTTAAGAAACAATTAAAGTAAAAATGCAATTTTCTATTAATTTGAAAATGTTAATGTAAACAGCCACTGGCTAATCATTTTCAATCAACTGATGTGCATCAGATTAGACAATACTACGATTAAATGAGCAAAACTGCCTATTTAGTTTTTTATGTCTAGTTCTTCAAGTCATCATGCTCTTGAAGGGACTAAATAAGAATGCAAAGGCTAATTTTTAACCATGTCCACAGAATTTTCCCTGCCATAAAACCAGGACAATGGCCAGGCAAATTGCTTAAATTTTGCTTTGCAAAAGTTCATTGTGTTAACCACAAATCTATATCTTATTTAATAACAATAGATAAATGAACACTTGTCCTGTAACATAGATACATAGATGATGATACTGTGATCATGAATTCAAAAAGGCACCGCTGGGATTCGAACCCAGGATCTCCTGTTTACTAGACAGGCGCTTTAACCAACTAAGCCACGGCGCCACGTGGTGCATGATGGGTACTAGCATTCATAAACCAACACACAGCAGAGGGAGTTTAGCTTTTATTTTTCATGTCTATCTTATAGTTTACAATATGTAAATAACAATATAGGAATACTTCTTTACATTTTAAACACATGAGAACGCCTGTGTTTACAGGACTCTAAAAATAAATACTCTATAATAACTAGCCTTTATACATTCTGGTAATAAATATGTAACTTTGGGGCTTCTCGGCATATCAGAGTATTTCATCATGTCCAATACTTTCTCTTTTCTGCCTTTCCTGGCTCGGTTTTCGTTTGCTTTAAATAAAGCTGAAATGTCAAATATAGCTGCATAAAAAGTAGCTCTCCTCCTCACCAGCTCTTTTTATACGTCATCCCAGCAGATAGTCGATCATTGCAGCAGAAATGTCCAAATCCGACAGACTAAAGTCGCCCAGGTCCTGAAAGCACAGATCGGACAGATCCTCCATGTACTCGTTAGGAATGGGTAAGTGCTGGTGGTCCAATTGAGTCTGGACTCCCTGCTTGGTTTCTGGATGTGCCTCTGCAGCGCAGCGGCTCCCCACAGGCTCAGCTCCCCGGTTTTCTCCGAGGAAAGCCTCCAAGTCATCGGTCAAACCCCATTCACTGAACTGACTGTGCTGAAGCATATCATGGCAGTAGTCAGTAAAGTCTGGGGTTTGGTAGTAGTGGTCTTGGGAAAGTCCTGGTAGACTCCCTTTATGAGGGGAGCAGGATGTAGCTTGGTCGGCGGTGATGGGGGATGTAGGTTCAGGCAAGGACATGGCCTGACTCCCCATGATTGTTGAGAGCCTTGTGGACTGAGGTAAACTTGGAGCAGGGTAGCCTGGTGGGGACGGAAGGCTGGGAGTAGGAGGGAAAGAAGAAACCAAACAGGAAAATTGTGGAGTGGAAGTTGGTGTGTAGCTGAACTGCGAATGAAGGTAGTCTGTGGAGGGTTTGGAGACATCTCTGGATGGTTTCTTGCTCTTAAAATACCGGGCACGTCGATTTTGAAACCAAACCTGTTGACAAGAATAAATTGTGGTTATACTTTTTGAAACACTGAAGCATTATCCAAAATTACACATGGCATGTCTCAATAGCCAATAACTTAC
The DNA here is from genome assembly GCA_029814665.1 of Acanthurus lineatus. Taxonomy (NCBI): domain Eukaryota; kingdom Metazoa; phylum Chordata; class Actinopteri; order Acanthuriformes; family Acanthuridae; genus Acanthurus; species Acanthurus lineatus. Next base: position 14,346,547 of record JAPZDV010000006.1, read on the forward strand.
CTGAATTTTAGACTCCGGTAGCCCAGTGATGGACGCAATTGACTCTTTCATTTTAATGTCCGGGTACTGTGTGACAGAGAAGGCCTTCTCCAGCTCGCTCAGCTGCGCCTTGCTGAAAGTTGTGCGCTTCCGGCGGCGCTGTGTGTCCGAGCGCGACCTGTGTGGAGCATCAGGATGCACTAAAGGGAGAGATCAAAATGCTACAGTTTAAAATTTTGACATTTTAACAACATTAAAATACATATCGATTGCAGAAAATTCCCAAATATTGAGACTTCTTGGGTTAGATCATCATACAGAGGTTGTTAACTATAATAAATGCCTTAAACACTAAATCACAAATTAAAAAAAAAAAAAACATTCGTTGCATTTCTTATACTCTACAACCGGAGACATTTAAAGAAATTTGAACTAAAGTCACCTCTGGATTCCTGTGCGTAATCGTCGTTGTTGTTCATGTCCAGACCTGCAGCAGGCCAATAACATTCCGGGTAAAACGTGTTCATCTCAGAAACACTACCGCCAGTAAAATTTAGACCAAATGCCATCCTTCTAAAAAGTCTAAACAAGAAGCAAGAAATGAGAATGTATGTTTCCCCGAGTCTCTTCCGTCTCTGATGAACATGCAGTGCACCCAAGGTTTTTATACTTAGCCTGATAGACACAAAACGACCCCCCCAACCCCACCCCCCTGCACATCTCAGTGGATATTTTTTAAGGCTTACAAACGCGTGCCTTTGATGTGTTACACACCTCTTAACCGCTGTCCGGCTATTAGGTGTCTGTTTGATCCCTGATGAGCCATTAATGTGCCTGTTGAGCCCAGACGGAGCTTGTCCTGCAGAAGTGCCAGGTCTCACAACACTGAGATCTACTGGTATATCTGTGGATTTAAAACGATTTTTAAAACTTTTCTAAAATCATTCATAACAGTTAAATTTGTGCGGAAAACTGTAGAATGCAAAATGACACCATGTACTCTTTTAAGTCTCGGTGTTTAGACCTTGACGCACGTGGTAAAGAATAAATGTATTTTAGATTTCAAAGTAATTTATCAAAAAAAAAGTGCCTCTATAAAAACTCAACTCTAAAACAGTGGATTTGGACTCAGCCATAACAGGCCATCAAGGCAGGTAAAGCAACACGCACTTTCCTGAAACATCAGTCTGTGGCACATCCTCTCCACAGTTCGCTGCCACCTGGTGCGCAGTAGTGAAAAAAACTGTGTGTAAAATGGACGTGTATTGAAGCTGCTGGAGTGTGAGGCTTTGGTCAGCTATAATGTGTCGAGGTGACAAATCGGGCCACTTTCGCTGCTTCCTTGTCGGTTGTGTTTCCACCGATCGAGACATCAAAACGCCGGATAACGCACAGTCCAAAGCACAGCCAGTTCCCCGGCCTGTGCCAGACTCACAGCGCATGGGCCATTGGAGACTAAATTTGAAATTCATTAACGTAAGGCAGGGTCGAAAAGTTAAAAGCTAAGACAGACTTGTGTTTTAAAAGAAATTGTGTCCAAGTTGTATCTACTTTTTGCCTATGATGTTTGTTAGTGAATAAAATGCCAGATCTTGTAACTGGACATTCTCAGTCATCAGGTTTTCCTATGTTTAGAATGGGGAGCACGTGATGTAAGAAATTATTTGAGTCACAAGGATCACTAAAGATGAGGCATTAACCTTGATGATCGGCTCAAATTGGCAGTGAAGTATTTCACATTGAATCCCACTCCCATAAACAATGGACCATTAAGATCGTTGCTCAGACCCCGGCTGACCGTCACATGACTTAATACATTAGCACAATATATATCGATACCAAAGATAGATTGGTTTTCGAAACCGGGTCATATGCTGCTGGGCACGATTTACTGACCTCCATGACCTCTGACAAGGAGCGGTTACGTGCCAAACATAAACATGGTGTAAAGGTGATAGTTTATGGCTCTTCTCCAGCCTCAAACATGACTGAGAATTAATCACAGTAGTTTAACATTTTCACTTTAACATAATTAAAAAATGTATTTTATTGTTTGTGATATTGTCTTAAAAAGTCGGGGAAAGTAACTGAGTACATTTATTGCATAAATTTGATGCAGGCCATCTGTCGCCTAGTTTATTGGAGTATTTCCATTTCATGTCACTTTCTATGTCTGCTCAACTACTTTTCAGAGGTAAATATAGGCTTATATACTTTATGCTGTAAGGCATTTATTTGACACCTTTAGTAAAACTTCTTTAACACCTTTAGTAAAACTTCTAAAACTACTTAATGATTTTATATATTTTTTTAAAAATATATAATCTATATTATGCATTATTATACATTATGCATGCTACAAAATAAACTAGCCAACAAAAATGTATATTGATAAATTGATTCTTGAATTTATTAAGTCAACTGATAAGCAATAAACAGCTACAGAACAGTTAAAAGCTATTAGCTTCACCTCAGCTACACATGAAAAATGCTGCTTACATAATTCATGAGGAAAGAGTACAAGCACATTTTTGTGATAACTCATTTGTATCTGTAGTAAGGTGACGTAGTGTATGTATGTTTACAGTGTGTCCTGTTACTTCAGTAAATACATATTCTAATATGTGTTGCTCTGTATGTGAAAGGAGAGTGAGAGATGAGAAAGCCACAAGGAGGCAGCATTAGACAGATCTATCTATCTATCTATCTATCTATCTATCTATCTATCTATCTATCTATCTATCTATCTATCTATCTATCTATCTATCTTGAATTAAAATAAGTAAATCCATCAGTAATTAAAAGGGCTCAATGAAGCCTTCTCATATTTCTCTGTTGAAAGAAAGAAAGAAAAATAAAACATTATTTTGGTTCTAAGAGACAATCATTTAATTTATTAAATGTGTAATTTCTATTTAATAAACTAAATGTGAAAGGGATACACAAGCTACACAGACACACTGTAGTAACAAATTAGAGACAAATTAAAGAAAAAATTCCAGCTAAAACTGATGGAGGGCTACCAAATCCAATTCATCTATTCATTAAAACTTAGACACTTAAATGAAAATCTATGAAAAGAATTTTTTTTGCAGCTCATTCATATTACAGAGACTTTTGTTTTTTCTGTATAACATTTTTAATGTGAGATAAACATAATAAACATTTTCACTTACCAATTGATCAAAAAGTTATTGCAGTTTTTTAAAGTTAGACCCAAATTTTTAAAAACATTTTTACTTTGAATGAGATTTTTTGTGATTTTACCTAATACCTAATTTTTCTAAAATGCCAGGTGTCAAATCATATATTGACTGACCTGCTTCAGACATGTCTCGTTTTCTTCTCACACATACCCTGCTCATATTATTCTGAGTCTCAGACCTGCTTTCTAGCCCAAACAGTTTTCCTGACCTCTGCATTTAAAAAAAAAAGAAAACTCACAATACACAAACTGTCCCTCTCTCTGTGCCTGAATGCCTCAGTTAATATCTCACAAACTCAGGTGTGCACACAGAGAAACGCTAGTCTTCTGTGTCCACACTCCTCTCTAAGAAATCAGGATTGACACTCAGGTGTGAATGACGCTGTGGTCTCCTCTCCCTCACCTACATCCTCTCTCCTTCCTTCACAATACACAAACACCATTCCTCAGCCCGCTGTTTGATGTGGAAACTCCATCCACATTTCCTGTCAACCTGAGAGATTTTTGGTCCCAATCCATGTGCTGCATGGCTGAGGTGAGGGGGTTACACCTTGACTGTGTCCTAAGCTGCAAAGGCCTTTTTGGATCTGAGAAATAGAGGCTGAGTGTGATTCCAACTCGGCTGTGGATAAAAGAATGTGAGACTCTGTTGGGGAAAAGACGAAAGCAAAGACATTTGATTTAGTGCAAATATAGTTACAAAATAAATAGATTTTAAAGCTCAAAAGGAATGTTGAGGACAAGTAACTGGCATATTCTGTCAGCACTGTTTACAGCACTGCGATCTAGCAGATCGGTGTGACTTCAGCTTGAATTTTGGATGAAAGCACTCAAAGCAAAAAGTCTGTGACGAGAATAGTAGTTAAGGCCAGGTATTGGTTGTTCGACCAAATGAAATCATCACAGATTTACTATGTTCACTGTCATGTTGATATTTTCCTATCGAGCTGTGTTTATCTGTATAAAAGCCTATCTGTAAACATGTAGCAAACTACCATAGGCTACAATTGTATATGGCAACTGTACAATTGCATGTGGCTATTATATAGGGTCGACCTGTCATTGTATATGACAGCTTGACCCTATATAAAGCACTTGTCCCCATAAGAATAATTGAATGAATGAGCCTTGGCTCAGGTTTAATTTAGGACATTGCCTCTCAGAGACATGAAACAGGCTGGATGGATGACAGGATATCACTCCTGAAACAAACTACTCTTTCAGTTCTGGGAGATGCAGGAAAACAGAGAGGATCATTATGTCAGAGCATCACACTGCTAAGGTTTCAAGTTTAACTGTGACTGTTGGTATTTAATGAAAGAGTAAAACATCAACAACAAAGAACTGAATAAATGTTTATAGTATTTAGATATTTATTATATAGAAATATATTACTTACTTTTTAAATTAACAAATACTTATGTGTTATAGTTTAATTATTTTGTTTTTTCTTTTAAATATTTTAAATGACAAGTACCTCCACTATTCTGAACTTGGATCATACAAAATCTTTGATATTTTGAAAATTATTTCAATACAAAAAAAATCAGTTCCTATATTTTGTAGCACCAAAAATGTATCTTAAAATAGGCTTATGATTTTTTTATGTCTTATTTAAATGATTCACTTTATGTCACAAAATGGTTTCAAAGCAAATAACTTTTAAATAACAAATATTTTTTTCTTTTTATAAAGAAAATCTCATGAGCTGATTTAGTCATGAATAAAGGATGCTCTGGGAGACCTAGATGCCGTATGCTGAGCATTACTGAAGCTTGATGAGTGAGAGTGAGCATGAGATTTGTGAAGTGAGAACATTGTGTAATACTAGACAACTTATGAATGTTACCTCTTCAAGGGTAATAGTTTTTTACCATTGCTGGACCCACACACTTCTTCAGCATTCAAAGTAGACTGACTGAGACAGAATTCAGCATTTATTGACATTTGTCTCCAGCCCAGCCATATCAGGACCACAACTGTCATCTTAAGCAGCCTAGGAATATGTTTATGTTTATATGTTTTTTAATATGTTTAATTACCACTCCAAAGAGAGAGATGGGTTTTTTGCCTTAAGGTTTGTAAATGACCCCTAGAGTGATGTGTAGAAAAACTGTGTCATTGTGTTGCTAGAAGAAGAAAAGTTTATTGACCCATTTTTAAACAGTTTATGACCGTGTTAAAAATACTCTTTCATTATGCAGTGTGGTTCATTATGTGAGAATGTAACAAAAACCTTTGCTACTATTTAGTAACCAGGAATACCCAGAATGAAATTTCCTGCTTCACAGCTGAAAGTACTGATGCATCAGTTTAGCTTATGTTTGGCGCGCACACACACACACACACATTTAAAAATAAATAAATAAATAAACCATGAGTCTACAGCAATGCTAATGGCTCTGTGAAGCTTTAGACAAAGCACGTCTTTAACAGGCTAACATACTAACAATGACAATGTTTACATGTTTATGTTTAAGTACATATATGCTCTTTTTCATTATTACAGCTTTGGATGCAAATTAGCAATAAACGCAAAGTAGGTAACAGCTGCAGCTGATGAAACCAAAGTATTTGATCATGACTCAGTACATGACAATAGTACATTTTGACTTTGTAATTAGGGGATCAATAAAGTCATCAGAATTCCTCTGAAAAACATGGATATCAGAACCAACTGTAATGGAAATCCATTTAACAGCCATAGAGACATTACTAATATGCCCACAAAAACTTCAGCCTCGTGATGCCACTGATACCATGAATCTCTGCACAAAATTTGATAATTCATTACACATGAGATATTTAATCTGACAAAAATGTTGGCCAAACTGTCATCATCCAAAGAGCCATGTTGCTAGCAGTGGCTATTAGGTAACCCTTGAGGCAGTTTGGACCACGCCCAGGCAATTTTCATGGCTGTGGGTCCTGCAAAGTAACCTGTACGTGAGTACAAGGCATTTCATTTCATTTCATTTCATTTCATTTCATTTCATAAACCTACTGTTTATCTGCCTACAAATTATTCAAAGTGTTAGCTAACCAGGATGCTATTTCCCAACTGTGAACTGCAGTTTGTCTACGAGACTTCAGTAATGTTTACTCAACAACATGACAGCAAATTACAGAAATGTAAACGTATTTTCGAGGCTCTGGTCATACGGAAGTGGGCGTGGTTTCATATAAAGTACGCTCGAGACACACTCCCACGGGGGCGCGTGATCTAACGGGGAGGTAGAGCTGCGTTTCAGTCGCTTTCATCACTCAGCTGCTCTGCTGCTTGCTGTCCTACCATCAAGACTGTGAGGAGTCTCCAGAAATCATCCACAACTGAAATAATTCAGGTAGGAATAAGAAAAAAAACAACAACAACAACTGTGCAGTGTTTTCTCTCTCCGTCTAATGAGGACGTATCTAACGGTTATCCAACGGCTGACTGACAGCGACCGACTGAACGGTGGGGAATGCACTTACTTTATTTTGTAAAGAAAAACGTTACGTTTTGATCCAATAATACCAGTCATTACCACCTTTGTGACAATAAAGAAGATTATTATGACTGACAGCCGTTAATGAAGGTTCAGTTACAAAGTTATAAAGTTAAAGGTCCAAGCGTACGTTACAACCGGATGTCAAACGGTTTATTGCATCGGCGTGTAAACTGTGACTGTTCGGTGGCTCGTTACTGCACCTTTAACTCTGACCCAGTAAGCAAGATGTTATGCTCTTGGAGGTTTCCTGTTACACTTCCATAACAACACATTCTCCGTTTTCTATAAACAAAGTGCTGCGCACACAACAGGCCACCATATGGCTCATTTTCACTGCCGCATTGTAGATCATTTAAGTGGGGGGACGTTACTTAGTGAACTGGTTTGCTTTTACGAAAAAGACATATAGATCGGTACCTTTGCAGTACTAGAAGAAAAACTCAGTTTCTACTGAGGTATGACTGTCAGTAACTAATATAAAACTGTCCGTTTTTGGAGGAAATACCCTGATCTTTTACTTAAAAGAGTAGTAATAAAGTAATACCCAAATGTAAAACTACTCAATTACAATTTGGACAAAATAAAACTTAACAGTATCTTAGACCACATGATACTGTAGTGTGACAATACTGCAGAGATGATTATTAGTGCTTTCACAAAACATGAGCAAGATGAGATTTTTGATAAGTAATCATCAGTAATGTGCATATAATGACTCAGTGGACAAAGGCATGTCATTGTAACAGCAATAACAGCTAGAGGAGCCTAAGCTCAGAAGCAGCTCAGAAAATTACATCACTTTACCGTAACCTGCAACCTTTAAAAAGGGACTCAACCTTTTAAACACTTTTTATCTTATCACAATATTGATATGATATCAACTAATCACCCATCCTGTACTGGTATACGTTGATGGGTAGTTAATTTTAACATATGTAGTATATGTATAGTATATGTAACATATGTAGAACATTTGTATCATCATATGTTTTGTATAAAAAAAGATCCATTTTGTAAAGTACCCGGTTGCTGTCAAATGAATGTAATAGAGTAAAAATATACAGTTTTTCATTCAGAATTGTTGTGGAGAAAAAGTATAAAGTGGCATGAAAGAACAAGAGTGCAAGAACCCCAAATTTGTACAAATGAGGGTACTTACTTACAGTCCATCTCTAAAAAAAACATTCTTAAAGTAAAAGTCTTGAATTATTCTGATTGTTACTATGCAATAAAAATATAATGATCATCACTTTTGATTCTGTGTCTCAAAAGAATATCTAGTTTATGTGTGATGTGGTCACTCGGCCTGAGAGGGCCTCATTGTCCTTCACACTTGGCATTATTACGTGACTAAACTCTGGGAATCTAGAGGTACAGATAAGAAGGAAATTGAAGGTGACTCCAGGAAACATGGCAGAGAAAAGAAAACATAATAGTGCATGATTTGCTTGCTCTACAACACCAAATATTATACTTAATTAACTAGGACAAGCATTACTTTCAGGAATAAAACACACTCAAACTGTCAATCTTTTTGATTTTCTTTTCTGCCCAGGATGTCCCGGGAGCAGAAGGCTGTGGATCGTGCCAGGAAGGCCTTTGAAACAGGCAGGTCCAAATCTGTAGAGTACAGGATCCAGCAGCTGAAAAGCCTACAGCGGTTATTCGTTGAGAAACAGAAAGAGATTTCAGATGCCATCAAGAAAGACCTGAATAAGGTTAGTACTCAGTAGCCCTTCCTGGTTGTCCAAAATGATGCATACCTGTTCTCCAACAAGCTTGAGAGTTTTTTCCGATTCTACCAATTCAGACCTTTGGATTTCTTAGTTTGCACAAGTTTGCTAAAGGCCATTAGCTTATCTTAGTCCTTTCAATGGTACGTATGATATAGAGAGTCCATTGCAGGTTCCCAAGGTTTCATCTAAATATCACAAGGATCTGACTTCATCAGATATGATGTCCTCAGCAGAAGTATTTACACATTTCACCAACCTTTATCAAGACAGACAGGAATTCACGTCTAACATGAAGACAAATCAGAAAATAAGGACCAGTGAAGAACTAGTGAACTAAATTATTGTGATAAACAATTGATGAAACATTTTCAGAGAGCTAACAAAGTGGGAAATACCAGAAAAACTCAAAAGATAAATTATATCAAAACTGAAGCAAGTTAAAGATGCAGTTATTGATAAAATTAAAACAGGTAAGTGAAATAAAATTATGAAAGAGGTTGGATATTTAAAAATGTCTTGGGTTTGCAAAAAGGCTTTATTATGATAACATACAGCCAAAACAAATACAACATCAGCAAGTCCAATGCCATTCTCTCCATCCCCAGAGCGAAGTGGGTACCCAGCTGTATGAGACTCTGGGTTTAGAGGGAGAGATCAGCCTCGCCATCAAGAAGCTAAAGGAGTGGGCAGCCCCTCGGCCTGTGGAGAAGAACCTGCTCACCATCTCGGACACAGTCTACATTAAGCCAGAGCCGCTGGGGGTGGTGCTTATCATTGGGGCCTGGAACTATCCCTGGGCTGTCACAATCCAGCCACTCATTGGAGCCATTGCTGCTGGTACTGAAGTGTGCTGTGTGCGTGTTGGGTGGGGTGTGGTGGGTGAAAGGACAACGTGTGTATGCAATAGTGTGATGTAACTAGGTGAACGTTCAATTTCATTTCATTTCCCCGTATGATGAACTTAAAGAAGGAATCTTTCTTTTACTCATCTTGTGATCTCAACCACTGCAGTTCCTTTTTTTTTATCCAGACATTAATCAGCATTTTTTACTCTCTGTCAGCTTGTGATCAATGTGTCAAAGGTCATTCGTGAGCTTTATATTGCAGTTGTGAAAGAGTTCTAAGGTTATTAATAGATTTGAAATACAAAAAGTGCGTATTTTATTGTCGCGTGCGTCCTTGCAGGTTGGAGTTTTTAGCACATAAGAACATGCATGTCTCAATTCTGTGCATTGTTCCTATCACCGAATGCTCAAAGGGCAAGGTTAAACTCTGAATGAACCACTCAGCTCCAAGATAATGAGTGAACTGATGAATAATTCATTTCTGTCTCAAAAGCTACCCTTAAATGGCCACCCTGTGCTTGTATAAAGGCTCTAAATCAAATGATTTGGCTGGGCTCTGATCCCTTTGTGATGCTAACCTTAGCGTGGAGTGTTTGTTTGTGACTGTTTAGCAAGACACTGCAGTATTTCTTAACACTCTTTTGTTCTGTTCTTTATTTCCTTAATCCTTTGTTTGTTACTTGTTGCTAATTATAGGTTTACATATAACATATTACAAGAGCGGCTGCAGGTAGATGATGCATTTGTGTTTTATTTGAATGGCCTGTTTTCTAATTCACTACTGAAGGCGGGGAGGATTTAAAAAAAACAGATGCAATTCAGGTTGTGGCCTACTCAGCGCAATGTTTGCACAGCATGGACTTTAAATCCTTTATCCTCCTGCACTAGCACTATCAGATTTTACACTGATAGTCATATCAGCAGGTCAAAAGTCATTTCTCTGGATTTATAAAAGTAAAATTAAGGTCAACACACTCCAACACTATTGGCGGACAAAATCATTTAGCGTCAATGCATTAAAGATTCTAAATATGGGCACTTGATGTACAATAACTCAGTACGCTTAAATTAAATTTTAGTCCAGAAAAAGAGTGTTTTGTATCATCACACACCACCTGCTGTTGGAATTTAAGAAAACTGAATATATTTGAGTATTATAATAATATTATTTGTGGTCTTTTTTTCATTATAGGTTTAATCAGGTGGTATAGTGAAAAGTTATATTAGAAGTTGTAGAAATAAAATGTAGTTTTCACATACTGAGAGGAGTTTGTAGAGATAAGTCCATGAATTATGTATGTATAGAAATGTCCTCTTAAGTGTTATAAGCTGACAATGTAAAGCAAAAACAAAGGGACTTCTAAGTGTCACCAAACATAGAGATTTTCTATTTAATTATTACTTACTTACAGAATATTGTTATCATTTTAAATGACTTTGTGTACCATGACTTTCTGTCTTGTAATATCTATCTTTTGTCATTTACCTGTCAAGGTAATGCAGCTGTGATCAAGCCCTCCGAGGTCTGTGCTCACACTTCAAACGTTATGGAGCGCCTGCTGCCACTTTTCATCGACAAAGTAAGGATGGGTCACAACATAATAATGTGTATATGAAATGATGGGCTTTCATGACATGTGAATTGTAATACTGCTTTTTTTAAGCAGGTGATACTGTCCCACAAAGGCAGAGTGCAGAAGTAGGGGAGTTACAATGCCCATAATAGAGACAATACACTCTGTCTGTGGACATTGTTCACTGAATTCTTGTAGAGCTTGTAGTATCTACAACACAATGTCTGTAGGTAGTTGTTTTTTTTTCTTTCATTTGAACTAGTTTGTTTAAGAAAAATAACTAACTTGATGATTATTTACAGTAAATAGCTTGTGTTGTCCCATATGTCATCTTCTAGTACTGCTAATATTTTTAATTAAATCAATACAATATTGTTAATTTTAATTTTAATGCATTTATTCATTTTTTATTAAAGATTACTTAAATACCAAATCATGTAAAAATCATGAGAGTAAAATAAAACAAACTGGCTTTCATTGAATCTATTGATTTTACCTTAGCTGTCTAGTCAGCTGTCTTTCCATGGCAGAGGACTGAGCCAGATTGCGGTACAACCCAAAATGCAGGCACTATGTTGTGGCTTGGTTTTTAAAAAAAATTTAAAAGCTGTTTTTCAGGAAATGATGCAAATGATGATGGCAAATTGCAAATTTTCTGCAAGGTAGAGAATTTTAACCCTCCTCACTCATCAAATATGGAGAATAATTGCAAACTTGAGCTCCACAAAGATTAACCTAATTCCCCAGCTTTACACTCTCTTAAACAGGATTATTTCCTCTCTGAACTAAAACTATGCAGAAGTAAATTCACTCTCACTCTGAGTTTTTAAATACAACATAAGTAAACAGGTCAGTTTCATAAGAAAAAAGAGGAAAAAGAACTACAGTTACACTGAGTGTCTGTTGTCTATATTATAAGCCATGAGACTCTTGCAGGCTCCTTTGGTATGATACATAAGACAAAGATTGTTTACTACAGTGTATGAATTTCCAATAAGAAATAGTGTGTACAAAGGCCCCTAGCAGATAAAGCAAAATGGTCTTACAAATAACCAGTTACTCTTTTTTTCCTGTAAATTATCCACAAAGCCAAAGAAGATTCAAATGAAATATTATAATATGTTTATAACAATTCTTAATTGAAAGCACCCATATCACATTAGATATATTGCTCCATGAGCTACATGATGCCTTGTTGTGACTGATTGTGTGTTTCTAACCTGTGTTTCAGGAGCTCTACCCTGTGGTAACCGGAGGGGTGCCAGAGACCCAGGAGCTGCTGCGGCAGAGGTTTGATTACATCTTTTACACTGGCAACAGCGTGGTGGGCAAACTGATCATGGAGGCTGCTTCCAAACACCTGACACCTGTGACCCTGGAGCTGGGTGGCAAAAGCCCTTGCTACATTGACAAGAACTGTGACATAGGCATAGCCTGCAGGTCAGAAAGATGACTGAATACAATTTAGCTTAATGGCTATTATCTTACTTATTTATACACAAATTACTGACTTAGATTTATATTTTCCTCCACCCTCATTTGGATATGTAATATTTGTATTTCAATAACAATTTTAGACCCATCTGTCTTATACCATATAAGACTTGTACCATGTTCCTTCTTGTGATAGTCCTGTTAATTCTTCCCCTGTTGTGTAGGCGTGTTGCCTGGGGAAAGTACACTAACTGTGGTCAGACCTGCATTGCCCCAGACTACATCCTCTGCGAGTCTAGCATTCAGGGCAGGGTCATTGAAGAGCTCAAGAAGTCCATCAAGGTACAGAAAACCTGAAGACACACTAAGGAAAATTAGTTACATATTTTTGCACTTGAAATTTTCAAACACAGGCGATTTTCTTCAAAAGATTCATTATCAAACACCTCAAAATAATAAAAAGAGGTTACAAAAGAGATGACCTGTAAACCTCTTTGAACTTTTGTGGAAGACTGACTTTTAAAGCCTAGGCTTAGTAAAACAATCAATGATTTAAGGGGCTTTTCTTCAGATAATTCAGTGTTCTTTCCCTGGATTAAACAAGACAAATTGTATAGTGACAATATTGTTTGCTCTGGCAGGAGTTCTACACAGAAAACCCAAAGACCTGTCCTGACTACGGACGCATCATCAACCAACGTCACTTCAAGAGAATAATGGCCATGTTGGAAGACAGCACCATCGCTGTGGGAGGAGATAATGATGAGTCAGACTGCTACATAGGTAATACATCGGCTGCCAGCAACTCTTCTCATTCAGGCAGTTTCTCATATTTACATATGTTAGGTAGTGAAGAACAAACTATGAAAACATGCATGTGACACACAGAATTTCTGTGTCCTGTTTAGCCCCCACAGTTTTGCGCGATGTGAAGCCAGAAGCAAAGGTGATGCAGGAGGAGATATTTGGACCTCTGCTTCCCATCCTGACCATTAGTGGCTTGGATGAGGCCATCAAGTTTATCAATAAGAGAGAGAAACCTCTGGCCCTTTACGTCTTCACTCCTGATAACAAGGTGACCAACAGCAGATACTGCACACATGCAGACACAGCTTTAAATGAACAGTGTGTAGATTCAGAAACATTTGTATAACAGAATGTTTTTTTTTCTTTTCTCCCTAAAGGTGATAGAGAAAGTGACAGAAGAGACCTCCAGTGGTGGACTGCTGGCCAACGACTGTCTTGTGCACTATTCTGTCAGCTCTTTGCCTTTTGGAGGAGTGGGTGAGTAAACACACAGGGACCATTTTTAACCATGACTAACATTTTAACCATGACTCAACAGTTTAAAACACACATTTAATCAATTATTTACCATAGGTGTAAATTAGTCTGTATGTTTGTCTTAAGTGGCCATGTGAAGGGGTCAGAAGTCCATGCAGAGGTACATTCAGATGCCCTCTAGTGTGGCATCAGGGCAAAAACAAAGCATCTAAATGTTCCATTAAGGTACACACATACCTGGTTAGTGTACAAATCTTGCAAAGATTATACACATTTTTTTCAATGTTCAGTGTGGAAACACTGTACAGTGTGGACTGACTTAAAATCTCTCTCTTGTTGGTGTTTGCAGAAAACCCCAACATCAGAGACTTTAGAGTGGTCAACTGAACCACAGTGAGCCTTATCAGCCTAGAAACTTCTTTAACAGCTTCTACTTTGACTTTGTTTTTAAGGGTCAAAAGCTCATGTAGCAGTACATTTTTACACCAAGATATTTCAGAGCACTTTTTACTTTCAGATCATTTTATTTTCTGAATGAAATTGTCCTCAGCAGGCAACATAGAGGCCAGTATGTGTCAAATCACCTGTCTTTGTTTCCATGCACAGGAAACAGCGGGATGGGTTGCTACCATGGAAAGTTCAGCTTTGACCAGCTGAGCCACTTGCGAAGTTGTCTCATCAAACAACTGAAAATGGAGGGGGTGAACAGCATGCGGTACCCGCCTCACACACCCAAGAAACTTGGCTGGGCGCGCTTCTTCATCCTGAACTCCGTGGACCTGGGCTGGATCGGACGGATGGGGCTGTTGGCCATTCTGGCTGTGGTTTTTGCTGTTGTACTTCAGGTGAGTCACACCACCACATGTGATATTGTCCCTCTTTGCAGTGTGTATCTTTGGGAAGCAAAGCCAAAAGCAAAATCACAGATCACACTGAAAGGAATTGTGTGAAGTCTGTAGTGGTATAGTTTTCTCTCTTTTTTGATGCTATTAACTTTAATGTATTAATGGTTAAAAAACATCTGAATTACAGCCCTTTAGTCTCAGTTAACCGACACTGATTAGAAAAACTAGAAAACAAAAAAAAATTGCAGAAGTTTTTTTTAGTAAAGGTAAACAACAACAATGACCTGCATCTGACACTTTATTACTGCAGAAAATAAATCACAACCTTTTTGTTGTTGTTGTTGTTTATAGTTGTGTCTTGAATGGATATATGCATGCAAATAGAAATTGTATAAAAGTGGAATATACACTTACAAAAGTTTTTATATGTTTGGAGGCATTTTAGAACTGTTAAACTTACTTGTAATATTTGTTTTCACCAACTTGTTGTGCTCCTCTGATACACTGGCACACTTACCACCAACTGTCAATGTTCATAAGTGCCCTCCTCAGTTGACAGAAATACATTACACAACATCTCTGTACCGGTGTACAACACAGGATATAAACAGGACATGGACCTGTCAATACATTACTTGAGGGCAAAAAACTTAAGTGTTTATCTGTTAAATACTTCTCAGTCATTCTGCTAACCTTGAAAGCAAAGCAAAAGTGAGATTAAAGAGGAATGATTGATTAACAGGCCTTTAAACTGAAGAAACTCTTTTGTTTTTCAGTGTTATCTCAGTTGAAGACATCCTACTGCTTTCCAGATTACAAGCATGTCGTCTCCTTGATCATAAGGAACAGAGAGAAGAAAAGATTATTTCACCAACACTTTTCTGAGCAGATCAGATCAGATCAGCATCTGCACCACTACACAACAGAGAAAAGTTAAACTGGCTGCCTTAATTCATTTTACATCTCAATATTGATGTCAGAAGTTTCATGTAGTTCACAATAGAAAGCATTTTATTTTTCATCTTATTTTAATTACATTATTTCACCATTACTACGTTCCATTTTAACCTGGTAGAACAGCTTATATTCAACACATAGATAATGAATACACTTTTAAATGAAAAAACAAAACGTGTAACACTACTGTATACTAAGGGTATGTCATTTTTTTCACTGAACTAAAAAAATGAACAGGACTTGTAGCATTTGCCAACAGTGTTGACTGAAAAAAAGAAGTTTAAAAAGTCTAAGTAACTTTCAATTTCTGTCTGTAATGAAAATGTTTTTATCATGTCAAAGTGTCCTGAAGTTCATTCCCTGTCTCTTGCATTTCAATAACACATTGGTTGTTAACTTGACATTCAGCTTGAAGGCACTTGATCATTTATGTCCAGTTAGGTTTTATGGTATAGATGAAGGGTCTCTGAGACATCAGTGTTCAGTCTCAGGGTTTTCAGTCCCCTTTTAGCGGGCTACAGTCAGAATCAAACAAGATATGAAGGATGTTTTTATTTTATTTTCCTAAAACGCCAAATGTCTGTATCAAAATTAAGTGATGTTGTAAATTGTCTCATAATCTTTAACAGCAATAATGCTAAATGTAATTTTTGATTCACAGTTTAATGAATATACTTGTATTTCTTATGGATTAATAAATCCAATAAATAATTTTCTACATTTTTTGTGATTTTTTTGCGATAATTCATTTTCATAATGTATTACTCCAGTGTTATATTGCCAATTTGAAATTGAGGGAGAAAAAACAAAAGCTATATGGTTTTTTAACATGACTTTCTGTTTTGCTCTCTGTGATGTCCTATTATTGCTAGAGTAAGTTTTAGTTTCACACATATTTGAGTTGCTCTTCTATTTCTATTATATTCTGTATTTTTTAACA
Source organism: Acanthurus lineatus (assembly GCA_029814665.1). Taxonomy (NCBI): domain Eukaryota; kingdom Metazoa; phylum Chordata; class Actinopteri; order Acanthuriformes; family Acanthuridae; genus Acanthurus; species Acanthurus lineatus. The sequence continues at coordinate 14,362,837 of JAPZDV010000006.1, forward strand.
CATACGCAACAGCAGTCGTTTTCTTAAGCAGGTGTATTGATCATAACACCTTAGTCCCAGAATGCTATTCCAGTGAGCTACCATGCTAAATTGTAGCCTGATTTCAAAATAAATAGGTCTTTTGTCACAGCCCTCAGCCCCAACCAACACTGACTCAAGTGACATCACTCAAGGCAATTTGTCCAACTCTTGACAGTTCCCTCTACTGCCACAAAAGGCTTAATGGGCTTTATACAACTTTATACGTATGTAGCATTACCACTCCATGACCTGTGAACAGACTTAAACGAGTCAAATAGATCAGGTTCCACTTTAGTTTTGTTCATTTTTCTCCATTGTCTACTACATAAAATGCACCACATATTTAAAACCCTGTTTGAACTTGCATTCATAGGATTGTGAGTCGGCCCTTATTCTGATTAAAGAAAGCAAAGACTCCTTCCATTTACAGTTTGTGCATTTCACATGAAACTAACAGGAAATAACAACGTGGTATCTTATTTTGCCACCAGGTGTCAGCCTTCCCTCATTCAGACACCTGACAATAAAGAGTACTTTCTCAAAGTGATTTTCTCTCTCTCACTTTCTTTGGTGCAGGCACACACACTCACACACACACACACACACACACACACACACACACACACCTTTTGTCATACTCCTGACTGTCTCCCTCCCACCCTCAAATGCAGCTCAGGGTCAGTATGTGAGGACAGTTAGTCGGTCACGATCACTTCTGGTCTCTGTGCTGATCATGGATTTTTCTGTCCACCTGCTGGCTCTGCTTTCTCTCCTCTCTCAGTGCACAGGTAGGACGCACAAAGTCACTCAAACACACATGTACACACCGACTTAGAGTATTAGGATAATAGAAAAAAATACACTTGTACATATACAAGCTGGGGCTTGGATTCCGTTGTTTTTAAATTCTTTTAATTTGTGATTTTTCAGTGAGTTAACTAATTTGATCTCTTTGAGATATGTAGACACATAATCAATGGTTATTTTCATTATTAATTAATATCTTGCTAATTATTTTTATATCAAGATTTGTCCCATAGACATAAGAAAACTGTAAAAATTACCAGTGAATATATTGCATTAATGTTAGACAAGGAAGGGCAACCAATTCTCCCATTTTAAGAGGCTGAAAGTGCTTTATTATGCTTTTAAAGCTGCTTATAAGATTAATCAGAAGAGTTGCATGTTAATTTTGTATCAATTAACTCATCTGTTCATGGATTAATCTTTGTTCTAAAGTTCTGGTTTCAAGCACACTTAAAAGTAGGACTATGTAACTTTTTCTGTTCAAAAGAAGTCACTTTGGTCGCAGTTCACAAGAGAAGAGTCTTTAGGTCACAAACCCAACTCATTAGTGTAAGTCTAACGGTATTATCTGTCTGAAATTAGCAAAGATGAGCTAACATTAGCCACCACAAGCTACTGATCATACCAGACCTCACTAGACTGCAGCAGCAAAAGCCCTCAGTGTACTTGACTGATCTTCAGTGTTTTCTTTTTCTTATAAGTTGAGCTTATTATTTGCAAGAGGAATAACTTATTATTCTTCTTAGAAATATTAAATTTGTGTTGCTTTAAAGGCCAAAAAAGGCCAAAAAGGCCTCAGGATGCTGGTTCATCAGAAAATATGTTGTTATAAGGAAATGAAAAGGATTTAACATTGAAAAAAAAAAATCTTGTCTGATGGGTCTTACTGTGGATTTTCATGGGTGTGACTTTTCAGCACTGCTCAGATTGGCACAGGTGTATGAGCCAGGTGGAGTAAAGCCAACCTTCACCTGTGCATTGTTCTCAGTCGGTGAGAACCGTTGTGCCTTTTCAAAGAATAGCATTGTGGGGCTAATCTGTGTTCCTATATTAGCTAAATGGTTCTCTATAGCGCCCTTCATTCCCACCACGGAGTCAGGCACTGGAGTTTCATTCACATCAGCAATACAATACATGACCACAGCACAAGACTAAATGACTTCATCAGCACCTGTTGGATTGACATGTTCAGCACACCACTGCAGAGGTGTTTAAAGGGGCTGGATAAAGGTCCTCTGAGCCAGCGATCCACTTTAGGCCAAATGCAATCAGTGTAATCACAACCACTGTTGCACAACACACAACTCACTCACTGAAAGATTAAAAATCTGTGGGTCTACAACTCTGTGATTTGTTAAAACGTAACAACTAAAAACATTAAAATAAAGACTTTTTAATGTATTTTAATATGCAAAGTAAGTCAAGAAAGGCATTTTAACTTCAATCATGATCAGTGATCTAAAGACATTTCGATCACAACTGTCATCTTTATCACATGCACATATGTAACATGTTGTTTTTATTTATATAAAATAGCATCAGCTATATATATATGATTAACTCTAAATGGTTAATGGAATTAGTTTTTGAGTGCTAACACGGAGAAACAAGAAGAAATCTACCAACAAGTACAGCAAAGCTCTAACTGTTTTGATTCAACAAGCATATATTATACATATCTTTATTGTTTGGGTTATTTTTGTTGCTACAGCAGCAGCCTACCTGGATAACAAGTTGGATACTCAGCCAAATCAAAGCTACCATTATGTCACTCTATATGCTCAAAGTGGTCCTGTGTTGAAAATGTTTTTCCCATTATTACTTTTAGTGTCTGACTAACCTTGAATGCATCTAGCAGCTGGTCAAGAGGACACAGTGTTACCTTTGTTACCTGTAATACATCTTTAATTTCTCATTGTGAGCAATATTGTCGTGTCTTGTTTAAATAAGTGCTGTCAACTGATGAGCACACACAAAGGCAACTGAGGGACATGATTAGTAATGTGAGAATTAATAATTATCTTGGCTTGAGTGTGTGTGTGTGTGTGTAAATTTGTACTTGCAACATAATGAGGACCAAACAAGCTTCCCTCAACAGTGAGGATGTTTTGGAAAGGGAAGACATCTTTGCCAGTCCTTAAAACGTTAAGGGAGGTTTAAAGGTTAAGACTTAGTTTTAAGGGCTAAATTAGAATTAGGATTAGGTTGGGTTTAATTAAAGTGATGTAGACATGTAGTCAAGGATGTAAGTACCTTTAAGTGTTTGTGTCTTTGTGTGTGTGTGTGAGAGAGAGAGGGAGAGAGAGAGAAAGTGTGTGTTTTGACCTCTGACTTCTCAAAGTTCAGCTGCGAGGCACAAACACATTAGCACATCAGCTAATAAGACTGCTGACTGAGAAGAAAAACACACTGCAGCTAATGGAGCATAAAAATGAGAGGAATAAATACTCATTCATTAACATGTTGTGTGGTACGAGAAAGAAATGTCCTGAACATGAATATATTGCATGTCTGTGTCTGACCTGAGTGCTGCATTGTTTTTCCAGCTCAGTGGTGCTACCAGAGCCAGTACTCCTGTGATGACACATGCAGAGGTAAGACCAGTGCAAATATTCTAAAAGTCCAAAACTGAAACGTTGACCTGATAGATTTAATCAGTTAATAGCATATCAATGTTGTTTTTACAGCTTGCTTTCACTGTAATTAGGCTTAAAAAAGTTTGAGAATTCAAAAGATTTTTTTTAAAAGGACTGAACCCTAGTGTCATTCCACCTTCCTAATTGCCAATGTTCTTTTAAATACAGCTACAAACACTGTTCTCTTGGCGTGGGTAAAATAAATAAGGGTGATGCCAGTGATGCCAAAACCTCAGTGATGTCGCTTTTGCTGTTTGTGTTGTTTAGACCCCAGCCGCTGGGCAGCTCAGTTCCCCAGCTGTGGAGGATTACGCCAGTCACCTATTAATATTGTCACCAGCAAAGTGCATGTCAACAGCGCCCTTCCACCGTTCAACTTCATCGGCCACACCAACACAGTCAACATTACAGTGGAAAACAAAGGACACTCTGGTAATGAAGAGTCTTTTTTATTGTTCCTTTCACTTAATGACCTTTTTTTGCCAGATTTTAAACATCTCTGGTTGTTTGTTCCTTGTAGCTCACTTTATTCTACCGCAGCTGGTCCGACTGACGGGTGGAGCGCTGCCTGGTCGCTACAAAGCAGCCCAGTTTCACTTCCACTGGGGAAGCAATGGGAGACCAGGCTCAGAGCACACCATCGATGGAGAAAGGTTCCCCATGGAGGTAACCAACCCTGGCCAATATCTCATTTGTTGTTGTTAAAAAATAAAAGTGTGCTCTGTTAACATCTTTTGGTCCACACAAGGCTGAACCATTAGAAATTATCAGCATTGCTTATACCACAGCACACACCATTAACAATAATCTGCTTAATTTGTAGCTGAATCACAGTGGTCAAATAGGCTCAATCTTGGTAATTAAAACTTTGTTAAAGGTCAAGTTTTCAAGATTTAGTGGCATCTAGAGGTTAAGTTGCATGCTCCTCCTGAAAAACACAAAGGATTCTTTTCAGAGCCAGCTTCTGGTTTGTCTAGCTCTTTCCAAGGTAATGACGCAGTGACCCCTAAATGCAGGTGATTATACACTAATGAAAACATACTTACAAAAAATATTCCACATTTCTGCCGTATTCTATTGATAATAGATCCCCCAAAACCCCCCACACTGGACCTTTAATGGGTTCAAATTCCATTGAAATTAAAGGACTATATATTTTGTGATATTTATCCTTCATCATTTTCTGCACCATGTGCAGTTCATATTGCCTGCTGCAGCATTAGGAACAGTAGCCATAGATGATATAACATGGTAGAATGTGATGTTTATTAAGATAATAATGCAGTTTTATCAAATCAGCCAATTAGAAGGAAACTTTTTAAAGCCATGTTAACTAAATCACCCATGGAGCTGCAATCAGAGGGCAGTTAACATTTTAAGAAAGGTTGTTGTTACACAGTGTGCTGTGGTATAAAATACACTCCACTATAATATAGCTCATGTTGCTGTGTTCTGGGTTTTCAGCTGCATATAGTCCACATCAAGGAGCCATATGGCTCTCTGGCAGAGGCAGAACATGACATGGCGGGTATAGCTCTGCTTGCCTTCCTATTTGAGGTAAGACATTAAGATGTGATCATTCCCATGACTCTGCATTTTTGATAAATTTGGAAAAAAGAAAAAAAAAGACTATTTAGGCTTTTGCCACAGTGTTGATGGTGTATTCCTCATAGGAAGCAACGGATGATCATCCTCATTTGGATGCAGTAATAGCTGCTTTGGGCCGAGTACAAAACAATGGTATGAGCTTGGTTACTTGAATGTGAAGAACATAAACAGCCTGTTTTAACAGTTTAAATGCTTTAAACTTTTAATGAAATCACATTGTACAATTTTACTAAATCCTAAGCATGCTTCCACACTCTTCTCCTCTCTTGTTTCTGTGTTAAGGCAGCAGCACAGTGATTCCCAACTTTCGACTCAGTGACATTATCCCATCAGCGAAGGAGCTCCACAGTTACTACCGCTACGTGGGCTCCATGACAACTCCAGGATGTGAACAGGCAGTGGCATGGACATTGTTTCACAGGACTCTGTCCATCAGCAGTCGACAGGTGAGCTACTACACAGGCTGAAGGCTCGGGGTCAGCAAGGTTGTATTTCCTCAACCAGGAAGACTAATCATCATCTTGAACATTTGAACCAACTTTTGGCATAAAATACAGATACAGTCAAACCATTTGGAGTTCCCAGGGTAACACCAGCCAGGGACTGAGGAGGAAAATCGGCAAACATGAGTAAACATAATGTGAATAAAACTTAAATACATTACTTTGCTTGTGAGTCAGTCAAATTTTCATCTGCAATAGATGCTGTTTGAAGGTGACAATAACGATGTTAAATATCCCACACTACTGCATGCTGCAGTGAAATTGACCTTTTTTGCACTTTTGTGCAGTGTAGAAACATTAGATTATACTCCAACTTTAACTATCGAATGTTGCATCTGCACTCACTTTCATTCTTGTATTAAGCTACCCAGTTACTCTCTCTTCTCTACTCCAGCTGGATGCAATAACCCGACAGTGTCGATTCTGGACAGGACAGCCCATGACCGACATCTTCAGACCTACGCAGCCTCTGGACGGCAGAGTTGTGTACCAGTCCAAGGCCAGTGCAGCTCTATCGAGTGTGATGCACTTGTTGCTCAGCGTCCTCTGGGTTGTGCTCTGGACAACAGGTGTGATGCACTGACTCAGTTCATGAGAGCAGCTGATTAAAGTGAGAAAAGCTACTGTATGTATAAAGGCAACTTTTACCTGTGTGATAGTGAAATATCAAACCGCTAATTGAGTTC